>CAHIKZ030003702.1:3652500-4100000 GCA_903632075.3 Acanthosepion pharaonis
GTTATGACACGTCATTTGAAAGGTCAAAAACGTTACAAGTAGGTGATGATGTGGGGACACTTTCCCAGTCTAAGGAATTTATCGTCATTTTATATTAAAGGATGTTGATAGAAAGATTTTTTTATTCGTTAGTCTTTTTCTATTATTTAATATTTTAATTAACGTAGAAATATTTATGCATACTATATACCGTTTTTTATTCAAATAAATTTTTTCATAATAACAACATTATTATTATTACTGTACATTTCATTTTTCGTTGACCGAGTATTTCCATGAAGCCAGCCACAAAAAACCGCCATAAGTGCTTATCCGATATCGATGCACATACATAACTAAAGATTATTATTGACACATTTTTCATGTACTTCTTCACAAACCTTACAGTTTTTCATTTGTAATATTTACTTAAAGATGGTAGTTTGGATGGTTTTATGTTTTCAACTTACTTTTTAATATTCTACATCATTTATGAGTTGGCATTCGCAACACCAGATCATTTAAATATAACTTTTCGCTGGTCAGTCTAATTTTCTTACTTTTAATTTTTGTCACATCTCTTCTATTGATTTTATTAAAGCTCCTATTGATATTGCTTCAAATTTCTTTTTTGTTCGCTGTTGGTTGTTCTATGATTTCTGTTCAGCTTGTTTACAACTCTCTGTCTTTCATATATATAAGAAAATTATATGACAAAGTGGGAAACTATGTAAGTAGGTATTCCAGACTGGTATGAAGATATCTGCCAGAAATGGTGAAATTTTGTAAGAGCCAGGGCTGAAATTTACATTAGATGACTTTGCGAGTAAGGCACTCTCCTTGTGTCGTAGTGAATTGTTTCTCCTTTGATCAGAGTAGAAATTTTTATGTCAAAGTTGTAGTCAGGAAACCAAAACATTTGATGTATTATTTTGCAAAATGTTACTTTTGTGTTCATATTACCTACACCATAGTCTTTAGTTGTGGGCCAAGAACTTGGAGAGGAAATGGATGACAGTCTATCCGAAAGCAACTGAAAGGAGCATACGGAAGAAGAAACATGTAACACCATACCGGATCGAGAGATCAGTCTCGGGGACATTGTTTCTTTCTTCAAACCTCAAGTCCGCTCGACGATTGAAGCAGTAGATGTCTGATGATCATTATGATCATAATCATCATCATGAAATTCCCATTAACGAGGCAGAACGTGAATAATGTTAATCATATGAAGGCATGATTTTGTTTATTGTATGTTTTTTTTTTAGCATTTTAAAAATTACAATTTCCTAAATTCAACTGTTTTTTATTTATATATTAATTTGTCTTAAAGGTTTTCTGTCCCAGATTTTTTCGATACTAATTTAGGACGACCGGGTAAAATTAAAGTAGCCTCTTCATATATTAATGGTAGGGGGATTCATAAATAAACGTATATAAATTCATAAAATAATGTATAAAGAGAAATATATTAAAATTGTAATTAGTCGATTTTAGTCCATTTATATATATATATATATATATATATATATATATATATATGACTGCATACATACTACACACACACACACACACACACACACATATATATATATATATATATATATATATATATATATATATATATAGTAATAGATACATTTGTATAACTATGTCTCTGCGCAGATGCACCCAACCGCATACACATATGTGAGAAAAATGGGATGAAAAAAAGCTAGGGTGCAACCCGTCTCATATCCTCAGGAAAAAGTAAGCCAGTTTTCTCTCGCGTGTATGTATGTTTCGTGTGTGTGTGTGTACAGGTGTATAATTAGCCCTATTATATAGGGTTTCATTTTTATTTTACTCTCTTATTTTCCTTTTTAACGATGACATTTTTTCAGTGCTTATTTGAATATTTTTTTTTTCCCATATGATCGATGCTCATTCGTTTTCTGGCTGAAAAAGAGAAAGACGACGTGAATAGAGAAGCAAACTGCTCGAGTCGGTATTGATCAACAGAACTGAAGAGGAAGTGGTCGCTAAAGAAATACTTTAGTGGCAAAAAATTCATTCCTGGTTAAAAACAGATAAAGATGAGATAAAAAATAGGAAACAAAAAAAGGAAAAGCCTAAAAGAATGAAAATACAAGAATATCCCTGCCTGAATAAAGAAGACGTAAATATTGAAGTCAGTGAGAGCAATCCATTGAATGAAGGTGGGTGACAAGTAGTTAAGCTTCCTCCTGCTTATCCTTATCAAGGGAGACTCATTAAAAAAAAAACAAAAAAAAACACGAAACGATACTTGTTTAGGTACAGTAAGAATATATGTGAATGACAAGCTTGTCTGGGTGGTTGTATCTAAGTTCTATTCTGCAAGTAATTTACCACCTCCCTTTCCCTCTTCTCTCTCTTTCTCTCTCTCTCTCTCTCTCCCTCTATCTCTCTCTCCATCTCTCCACACACACACACACGCATACACAAATACATACAAACAAACACACATATACGTATATGATAGTTATAAATTACGTTATATATTATGGATAAAAGTGCTTAATATCAGGTTATGCAAATATGTCTACGACATATTCTGCTATTTGCTCAGTGTCCCTGATATATATATATATATATATATATATATATATATATATATATATATATATACACCGTTACGTAATTTAAATTTTAATAAACATATCTTGTCATCGCTATGTTGCGCAGTTATATATTATACTGGGTTTACAATTGTTTTATTTAAAAAATATATTTGACATATTTTAAAGTTGTGAATATTATTATTATTTTTTTCATTAAGCATAAAGGGAGTTTACTTGTTCTTTTTCAAAGGAACAAACAAACCGCAATTTAGATTATAATTAATCCTGATCAATGTATTTAAGCAGATATTTATTTTTAGGCCTGCATGTCACCATGTTTAAAAGGTTAGGATTATTTAAGTGTTTTAAGATAAATCATTTTTTAACAAGATATAAATTACATCTATTTCCTTTCCCGTTGTTAGATTTGGCTCTCTCTATAAGTCCCAGGTGATAAAAGGTGTACTGCCATCATTCTTTAATTACCAGAAATAATTAGAAAGAGCTGTGCTGTTTATGTATTTTATATTGCCTTAAGTCATTCGATGATGATAGAAACAAAATTTCCATTGGATTTTCAGTGAAAGCAAAATAAATTTCAACATCTTTACTGGAATGTATGCTAGCTCGGTATACAATATTATCAGTCATTCATTGACCGTTTAAGGGACAGATATATGTCTCGTAGAAAAAATAGTTATCTTAAAATACTTAAATAACCCTAGCTTATTTAACAAAAGAAACGAATTGATGGTTACCTCAAAGTGAAAATGTTTAAGTAAATTTACGTCCAGGTTCTTACATTTGACCTTTTTTGACAGATCTTCTATTATCACTATTTGGGATATTTAATAACAAAAGTGATGGAAGCAGAGAAAGAGAAACTAAATTAAATCAGCTAAGGTACATGCCAAAATCATTAAAAAAATAAATTTAAATTTAAAATTCCTAGCATCCTCTTTCATTCGTGTGTATTTGTAAACATCACTAACCCTAACCCTAACCCTGTCCGATGAAGTTTCAAAAAGAGCTTCTTTGCTCATGTACAATTATCTACAATAAAGAGACATCGGCTTCTACACGAGAGCAATGAAAATTACATATCTTGGACAAAATTAAGGAAATTACATTCTATGCATCGACGTTTATGTGAATATGCATGCGGTCTTTGATCATCTTCAACCTCCAAATAAGCAAATGCTGCCAGATCTTAATAAAGCAATATATTAAAAAAGGAAGCAAAACAATGTAGAATTTGTTGATTTCAAAACATCCCATCACGTCTTTACCTTCTACCGTTGAAAATCGAAGGCAACTGCCATTTTCAATCGTCAGTTAAGAAGGTGGTTTTGGTCAAGCTTAAAAAACTTAGAAAACGTGCCAGTCTTTCTCCCAAACGAACAGAGAGAAAGAAAATGTTCGACAAATAACTGTGAAAGACAAAACTTCAATTGGAATTAAATCGCAACCAAAAACAAACTTCAAATTTTCCTCACTTAAACAATCAAAAGGTGCGACCTTAGATACGGATATCGTCTTTTCTGTACGCATGATCATCAACCATGAATTTGTTAAAGAAAGCGTATATCAAGTTATCTCACTTTTTGAGGATGTGAGAAACGTCCAAATTTGAGAAATAAAAAGGTCAAATGTTTAATTGTGAAATTAAATTCAGATTTGACAAGTAGATTTTATTTATCGTAAATCACATTTGGTAAAATCTATTATTTGGAGTGAAATTCTTTGATCTTTCTTCTCAAACAAAATTTTAGTGGGGGACAATATTTGAATGACCAACAGAAGCGTTTCAGAAAAGAAACTAAATTTTAAAAAATACTACTAAAATTGCAGCGATGTTAAATTTTAATGCAAATTAAGTTTATATATAAATATATTGTAGGATTAAATTAATTCCATTAAATGAGGGTAATCGAAGCCTAAAATGAAATATAGTGAGTTCGATTTCTTGCCACGATTGTCGGAGACATTTCCCCGCTAATAATTTTTATTTCCCCCTCCCAGAAGCTATGATTTGCAGTCATGTTATATCGTTATGTTGGTAAGGTCAGTACTGTTAAGTTGATGTTGCTCCAAATATAATATTCTAAGTTTTAAATCGAATTGACAGATTATTCGAAAAGGTTTCATTCGCCGCAGTTATATTAACAACTTGTTATTACGATTAATTATGTTAGCTTAGACCAGCATGAAACTACAAGAGAAGATCCCTATAGAAGAATGAACGCGCAATAGAACGAAAAGATAACATGTTAACAATCGTTAAAGGTAATTATCTAATAATATTTAAAAGGCGGATTCACGGAATGTGAATCACAGTACAATGCACCGTGGTATGAAAGACAAAACTGATAGCCGTTAATTTACAGTCAGATGCCTTTATGCATCGTGATTCAGCTAACAGTGAAACACCCAATAATAATCGAATTCAGGAAAGCAGTTACTAAAAGGATGACAAATTATCAACGCTGAAATGCTTTATAAAGCTTAATCTGATGCAAGATCAGTAGTTCAGTTTAACCAGTGTAGATCAAACTCAGTCCAGTTGAAATGGTCGACGAGACTAGCTTCATAATGATTGCTTCAAAGTGATGGAGGTCAGTCGTCAACATCGAAAAGAATCAACAGTGGATAGATTAGGTTAGGCAATCCTAACAAATCTCACTCCAATTGTTAAAAAGATTTCCTTGTCATTTTCTTCTCAATCAGTTTATTCCGACTATGAGAAAATGAGCAAAATATACTGTGTTATATGAATAACGAAATGTGTATGTGTGAGTGTGTGTGAGTGTGAGTGTGTGTGTGTGTGAGTGTGAGTGTGTGTGTGTGTGAGTGTGTATGTGTGAGTGTGAGTGTGTGTGTGTGAGTCTATCACGCGTACAGATATCTTCAAAAAAATAAATCTAGTAGCGTATTATTTTATTTGTTTAATAACTTTACTTAAGTTTGGCCTCACATCAATCTCAAACAACGTTCATTGGAAACGGGTCATCATCCGGGACAAATTACTATATACATGAAATATTAATTTTACTTCATTTCACGGGATTGTAATTGAAAACTTTGCCTCTTCTAACAAATGACATTCCAACTGATTTCTGCCCGTGATCAGAAGTGCGTTATGCAACATGATAAGTCGATCACCACTTCCATGAAAAGGGTTTAGACGAGTTCCGTATTTAGTACGTGTTCGTTTGGCAAAAGCTCAATTATCACACGTAAATTTTCTGCATTGAATAAAATTACGAAGAAGCAACTGTCTGTCTCGAGAAACTGCGTTTGGGGAGTTTTTGATTCAGCTGGAGCTTTTAACACAGCATCTTTACCAATTGAGCGTAAGCATATACTAGATCGATGCTTGTTGTATGGCAAGAGTGTGTTAGGTAGGGGTAAGAGACGCGCATTCGCCACACTTTTCCCTGATCTCCTGATCACAGATACGACATCTTGGAGCGGATCTCTTCCGCTGAGTACTTTTCCGAAGGTGAGGATGTCATGTGTTCCTCCATCTGGTCCCCTTGCCTATGGAGGTCTGCCAATTAAACATCCACAGATGTGTTTCAATTCAAGCGACTTGCTGTGGCAAGGGCAACATACAGAGTATCCTTGATACAGACTTAACCTTTTCTATCTTCCCTGCTTGCTGATTTGTTGGAGCACAGCAAACGGGATTCCGGTCAAATGGAGTGGCAGAAAGCTAGAAATGTTCCTCACGCCGCACAGATCACAGACCAGTTCAGTGTTTTCGAACCATTCAACTACAGAAAGACCCCGGTCTGAATCATCAAATTCGGAGATTAGCCTCAGGTCGAACTTGCCGTCTGCCAGGAATGCCAAAATAGCTTGTTTAAATGTACGGCAAGAGTGAGTTGAGATTGGGGAAAACACCTAACCGATTTCTCTCAACAGGCAGAGGTGGGAGGGGGGATCCAGACATAATTGGTATTCACAAACATGTTCGCCTGCGATCCGTGGACTCTTTTGTGCCTGTACCGAAGCGCATTCGCCACAATACTGCTGTTTGTGTTTTGACACCACGGTGAAACGATACTGGAGTATCCATTCTAGGACACTCATTATGCCACCAATGTTTTTCAAAGGATCGAACAAATATACCTTGATACCGCTATCGTTGCAGAAGTTGCCAGAACAAAGTTGGATACAAGGCCAAATTACCCTTTGAGAATTGGACTCTTGATTATCGTCTGCGTTTACTCTTCGAGTCTTTCCCGAAAGTTTTTCTTCCCACATTTTTTTCTTTGTCAAAGATTTCTGCCATCAACCTGATCGCTTTTGAATATTTTCGTTAAAAAATTCCTTCAGATATAACAGAGAACTTCGAAATATTTAGTTTCCGTATCGCTTTTGAATATATCCTTTGCCAAAAGCTTTACAGTGCTGCTTATTTACTTTAATGAAATATACTGTAGCTGGTGGTATATAAGACCTATCTTCATTTCCATACTTACAATTCTTATGAATAGTATGAGAATTTTAGAATAGATGCGCATATTCTAGTAGACTCACAGGGTGTAGGTAAAGTAAATACATTAATGTAAGGCACAGGAGATTTTTTAACTATTATTTTGTTATACGCTATCAAGTGATATAACGTCGTGAATATGGCAGTAAAGATGAGGTATATGACCTGAAGAACGCCGAAACTTACAACGGTCGAAACGGGATGAATATGGCAATAAAGATGAGGATAACATTCCGAACGATGTAAATAGTATAAATTGCATAATATACACTCTAGTTCAAAGTTATGATGTCATCAACAGAATTAGCATGGGATGAACTTGATAGAAGAGTGAAACCTTTCCATCCAAAAAATGAAAAAAAAAGCTCTTCAGAGTCAATGAAAAGAAAAACAATGGAATCAATTATCAAATTTATACTTTGAAAAACGTTTGTAACAAATGCCAAAAATGTATGCGGCAGCAATCAAGGCTAAAGGAGGATATTTTGACAAGAGCAATGTTTAATCATAAAATAATTTTTTCCTTTTGTCATAACAAAAATTCTAAATTATCAGTGGTATTCTCAAACATTTGAGCTGTAATGTATATATATATATATATATATATATATATATATATATATATATATATATATATATATATATATCATTACCTTCCCAAACCAAAATAAATTATTAAATAAACGATCCGAGCTCATCTCAAATTGCAGACATGAAAACAAATTTTACTACGTTACTTAAAAATCGAAAACTAAAAAAAAATAAAATAAATAAATAAACAAAATGACAATAAAATAAGTAAAATAAATTAACCCAAATTACCAAATCGCACCCGTTAGAATAGACGAAATAGAAAAAATAAAAACAAAGTCAATGAACCCAAGTAAATAAAGTAAATCATAAACAAATAAACAAACCATTATAACCAAAATATAAGTTAAACTATAAAAATAAAACCAAAAATCGGACAAAAAACATAGCTATAACTGTTATATAACGATAAAAAAATGTTAAATACTACTTACTTAAAAACCGAAAAGAGTAAATAAAAATATACAGTAAATAAAAAATAATAAAAAACAAGTAAAATAAATTAATCTAAATTAATCCAAATAAATAAACAAGCTAACAAACCGATCCCGATAAATTAACCGTTAGAAAAAAACAAGTAAAGATAAACAATCCAAAAAAAATAAATGAAGTAATAAACAAATTAAAACCTGCTCCCGCCAAAATAATAGTTAGAATAAACTACAGCAATCAACCCCAAAATTGAATAAATAGCTTTAATTACCTTCCCAAACCAAAAACAAAACTATTAAATAAGCTATACAAACAAATTGTTATTATGTTAATAAAACACCGATTAAAATAAAAATAACTATATATATATATATATATATATATATATATATATATATATATATAATGTCTGAATGAGTAACCAGAGTATTTCTTTTGTTCCAGACATTAGGGCGTACAAAATTAACACTCTTTGATAGAAATAACTCAGTTACATGAGTCAAGGCTATGGATATCAGACTATCTTTCTAATCTCTGAGCTTTTAGCGCAATAACAGAATCTTTTGTGAAATAAGTCTCCGATTTCCAAGGTATTTTGCTTTTTTTATTGCCCACCCTAATAATATCTGCTCATGTTTATGGCTTAGAAAAAGTCTGGTATGAAATGACATCTCCTTAAGTCTATGAAAATTGATTAGGAGCAAAATACTATAAGTGATTATTATCTCATGCAATATATCGTTATCTATGTATATACATTTAAATATTTCAGTTAATAGTTCGGTTTGTACTCATCACCATTGTCCCTATAATTTACTTGAAGATTTTGAATTGCATACTTTCTATATTGTGTTCATGTTTGTGAGGATTGAACTGTTACATGATTGGAATCCTACAAAATAAAATGCTATACTCATTCAGTCTTCCGTCATCTTGTTATTACGAAAAACGCATTTTGAGTAGAAACATCAGCCAATCGACTTGAAATTCATGGGTACTGCTTGGCACGCCGTTCACGTCATCTCAGCAAGCGTTTCCGAAATGCCTTTCCATATATCAATAGCAGTTTGAGGAGGAGATTTTCAAACAGATCGAATTGATTTTCTGTTTTCATTTCTTCACTTTTCTCTTTATAATTTTGTTTTTTTTGGTTTTACTTTTTTTTTTTTTTACCCTTTTTCGTCCTAAACATTTTCTCTTCTTTTCTTACACTGTTATTTCATTTAGCTTTCATCCTGTTTTTCTCTTTTCTTTCTTTCTCGTCTGCTTTTCCGATAACTCTTTTTCTTTTCTTTCTTTCACTTTTTTCTTTATCCTCACATTTTGTTCTATTTATTGTTTTCCTCTTTTTTTTATTTATTCTACTACTTTCTTTATCCACCTACATTTTATTGTTCTTCATTTTTCCACTTTTTTTCTTATTATTTTTACACCTGTTCTTTTTCAAATTACATTTTTTCTCATCGTTACAATTTTTTTTTTTTTTTTTTTGCTGTTCTTCACGTTTTATTACTTTCTCTTTCTTCCCGGTCTTCAACACCTGACATTATTTCGACAAATATTAACAGCGATTTACTCCATTTCTGCCGGCCATGTTTCTTCTATTTTCAACATTTTTTCTGTCATTTCCTTTCCTAATTTATTTTTTTGCCAAGAATAAAAATAATGTTTTCTTTTTTGCGACATTTTCTTTAAATCTTCGCTTTCCACTTATTCCCCACATTATCTTTTGTTACTTAACTCTTTCACATTTTGAAACTTGACTCATGCCATTGCAAAGAAACTTTGTTAATTTCTCATCTGTCCCTCTGTCTGTTTGTCTGTCTGTCTGTCTCCGTCTCTCTCTCTCTCTCTCTCCGCTTTTGAAAGGGCATAATTGTCAATCCATCTGTCTTTGGCTGATCAGTTTACATTTATTCTCACAGTGCAAGTTATTTCGGTAACTAAACAAATCCAAAAGTTATCGCAATACTGACTTCGTGAAGTTAGTCAAGGTGATTAATTTGCATCGAACCTGGCATAAATACTAATGAAATATTGATTGCTTAAATTGTTGTTTTTTTTGGGGGGAGGGGGGTGTTAGAATATGTTGTCGGATTTTGAACTAATAAAATAGTTAGTAACAGATGTTTGGGAAATTTGAAAAATATATCTCAATGTAGGAGTAATATATATATATATATATATATATATATATATATATATATATATATATATATATATATGATATAGTTATAATTTTTAATTTAGATTTACAGATGGGTCGAAAGATAGATATAACCTAAAAGGGGAATAAATGATATTCTAGTTGGAAACAAAATGTTGGAAACTGCGAAAAAATTGTGAACAGATATCACAAAATGCTTTTTAAAAATGAGAAAGTTAAAACAAACTGTCTTTAAGAATTAAACAGATACCAGAAAAATGGAAAGAGTAACAAAAACATGAATAAATCAACAGAAACATTTTAAAGAAACTCGTGTTAGAAATATAAGAGGGAAAATATGTATAATATGAAGAACATTGACTAAAGATATGAAAGCAATCAAATTTAGTTAAGTAATAACAAACAGAAATGAATTGGCATGGGAAAAATGCATGAAAACTGATTTCTAAACAGTAATTCTAGAGGTCCATTGGTAAACTTGTGGCTGGGCTAGAAGTTGGGTCCTTCGTGAAAGCAGTCAACCAAAGGTATTAGGAGATAATAGGTGTGAGTTCTATAATTTTTGCCGAGTGTTAGTGTAATTTATGTGTCAAGAAGCTTAAATATAAAATGTATATGCACGCAAGACACTGCTCTTTCATGTTCTACAAAACTAACTATTGCCCACCTTGCCATAAAATGTGCCATAATGGATTTAACACAATAGAAATCATGCTGTTCATTCACCATTTTCTATATTTATTTTAAACAATATCCAATAAATGAATAGAAAGAATGAAAGATTGATGAATATCATTTTGGACAAGGAGAAAATGTATAAATAATGTAATAATTTAGTCAGTTATATGGGGAAAAACAAACCTAAAAACTTTCATTCATAAAAAAGGTGCGCTTAAAAAAATAAAATATTGATATTCTACAAACAAATTACCAATATTTTAATATTGTTAGATATTACAAGTTGATACGTATACGTATGTGTATATATTGCACAAATAAATATATACTGACAACTTTTCCAACATAGGCTGTTTAATACTAAAAGTATTAATTTCTAGTTAAATTCTGACACAACATGTGCGCGTAAGTAGATGATAAATAGTTTATATATTTAGTCATGTTTTAAATCAGAAATTATTTAATTACTGAAGTTGAGATTTTCTCTCAGTTCTGAGCATATATGTACAATATGATTCAATATATCGAGAGAACTGAAATGGTCACGGAGATTATTTTTAACAATTAGGGATTAAATACATATTTGCAAACACATTTTATGCAGAAAATATTTGCATCTATATCACACACACACACACACACACACACACACACACACACACACACATATATATATATATATATATATATATATATATATATATATATATATATATATATATATATATATATATATATATAGTAAATTAATAGCACCAGTGTGATTAAACTGTTCTAGGTTGTTCCTGAAATTTCTTTGTAGTTAACTTTCTTGGAATGATATGGAATGACAGTGTATTCCTTGACTGCTAATAGTCGTCGCAATAGCAACTATAATCCCCAAAATTAATACATAGTACTTATTGTAGACTAACCTGGAAGCAGACCTTCGGGTGGACTAGCTTCCGCAGTGGGCTTTTGGAATTTCGGCCTTTTACCTTCGGCGTCCTATGTGCGTAACAGTTATGAGAATTTAGCAATAATAAAATTATTTTATCTTTTTTTCGCCTCCTTAATTCGGCATACGCAACCGATCTTCGTAGTTTGTTTACATTTATTTTGCGCGCGACTTTTATTTTCTTTTAAATCCTTTCACATAAGGTCACTATTAAAAGACATTAGGGAACCCGAATTATGTAATATTTCGAATACGTCACAGTACGCGTGCTAGAAGAAAAAAACATATGAGTAACGTACCGTAAAGTTTTAATTTCCGTTCATTTAGACGATATCAATTGTAACTGCAACGAAAAACGAAATTAAAGTTAAATCTTTAATAAAGAATTGTTTTAAAACCCTTCACTTTGTTCGATATTTAAATTTAACTTTAAATGAGTTATTTATTTAATTTTTAATCGTGTGTAACTATGGTAGTTACTACCTTTCTTACTTCAGTATGATTCGCCAAGATCTAAAAACGGACGGACAGACGGACGGGGGGACACACATACACTTCACTTTATTTATATAGATGTAAAGATTATTATCACTCCATCAGTATACAAATGGAAAGAACGTGACCAGACAGTGAACTCATCCTTCCACTCGCTGGTATCACTTGAAAGACTCCCAGCATTGCGCCAAGCACGATTATTAGAAGTGCTAAGTAGCCAAGGATTATTCGAAGAGAGTTGGTAGAATATTTCTGAGCAAAAGAAACAACAGTTCAGTTTGATACTATCAGCAATACACTACAATCTTGGCTTGCGATCATGTACATTACAAAACTTACTTCCTTTGAGAAAATTCCAAACTGAGGCACTCTGATCTTATGTGAATTTGAATAATATTCTTCAGTCTGAGGAGACCAATAAAGCAGATAATATCATCGCAGCTGTGATGCATGATTGTCGCAATGTAACGATATGGAGGTGGTTTTTATCACATGATAGATGATGCCTTCACATAATTGAATGATGAATAAATGGATCTATATATTGAGACATAATGAATAGGAATCATCTATTATCAGTTAAGGCTTTGAAGCACAAAGAGGCGTTTCAAGAAGAAGATTGTAAACATACCACTAATGCAACCCAACAGTGGGTTGGAAAGTAGGAAATTTATTGAAGTGGCTCGGACAGTTCACTGATCAGGGACCGAATGAAAATTTGTATCAGTGCTTGTCATTCAAATAATTCAAATAAAATAAACAAAATATTTCATGGGCAGTGGTCCAAAAAACCAAGAGAATAGAGTCCAAACTAACGCTTACTTGAAGAGGTCAGTGACTGAATCTCCTTTTTATCGCGTATTGAATACTGTGGCCTAAATCATTTTGAAATATAAATTTTATAATTTTATATGAATATATTTTAATACTTTTGTCCATATTTATTATTGAAAAGATGAAACATTACGTAAGGAAATACTATATTTGAGGGTCAATAATACAATAATCTGGTCATTGTGACTAGTATTGACTTTTTATTTTCCTTGCTATTATACCCTAAGTTAATTTAGTAAAAATATAAGGACGAATTGGCAACAATAATAGTAAGTTTATGCTAGAAATAAGGCATGTAATAAGAATTAAGAAAATAGTTTATAAAAGCCAAAGATGTAAATTAATGAAAAAATTAACGACAAAGATAATTACATTCGAAGTAGTATAAAAATGAGAAGCAAATAAAAAATATCAGAAAAGAAAGATTTTTTGAGATGCAAGAGAAAAACAATGACTCGAGACTTTTGCAATTCCTACCTGATGAATTTTTTAAAACCTCTGTCCATTCAGCTTTTAAAGTAGTATATATATATATATATATATATATATATATATATATATATATATATATATATATATATATATTGCTCTATTTCACGCTTGCCTTTCTGACGTTTCTGCTTTGGTTGCAGTGAAAAATCTATATCGAGATATCAGGAACACGATGACCATGTTAGCAATTCTACTAATCGATTCTTGGTACTACATATCGTTTGAACATTAAGTATAAGAAAAAACAGATAAAATCACAGTCCACAAAACATTCTCATTCTCTTAATTATATGGTTTAAGTTTCGTCCAATGCAATAACGTTAAGAGGCAAACATTAATACTATCTTGCATGAAAAATTATACGCAGTTCAACATAAATACAACAGCAGTTAATGATTAGAACTGCCTTCTTTAATAAAAAGAAAAGCTTAGATACGGGCCAGAAAAAACATTAACATACGAATGGCTTCACAGACGACTTTAGAACTTGTTTCGTTCTTATATTTCAGAAAGATTTACATACATAAAAGACCTTACATTCATTGGTATACATATGCAGCATATTCATATTTTATTCTTCCTCGAATAAAAAAAGTAGTTTCGTATTTCGTCAAAATTCAAATGATCGTTTAGGTAGCCAGTCTTTCTCACTTTGTGAGATCGGTCCCGAGAAATATTAAGTCGAGAGTAAATTACAGCAAATTTGAACCCAATGTAGTGGGGAAATTTAGGAACACCAAATGCAAGGCATTATTACATAGGTCACCTCTCGGGAACACCGGATGCAATGCATTACTTACATTGGTTAACTCTCGAGAACCTCGGGTGCAGTCCATTATTGACATTGGTCACCTCACGGGAACACTGGTTACAGTCCATTATAAATATTGATCAACTCTCGGGAACGCCGAATGCAGTCCATTTCTTGTATTGGTCACACCTCGAGAACACAGAATACAGCCCATTATTTACATTTATCACATCTCGGGAACACGGGATGCACCCCATTGTTTACATTGCCGACCTCTCGTGCAGTGCATTATTTTCATTGGTCACCTATTGTGAACACCGGGTGCAGTGGATTATTTATATTGGTCAAATGAAGGGAACACGGGATGCAGTCCATTGATTACATTGGTCACCTCTTGTGAACACCGTGGACAGACATTTATTACATTGGTCACCTCTAGGGAACACCAATTGGAGTCCATTATTTACATTCGACACCTCTCGGGAAAACCGGTTGCAGTTCATTATTTACATTGGTCGCCTCTCGGGAAACACCGGATGCAATCTATTATTTACATTGGTGATAACTCGGGAACACCAGCTTCAGTCCATTATTTACATCGGTCACCTCTCGGGAACACCAGATTCAGTCCATTTTTTACATTGGACACATCTCGGGAACACAGGATGAAGTCCATGATTTACATTGGTCACCTCTCGTGAACACCGGGAACAGTCCATTATTAAACATTGGTCGACTGCCGTGAACACCGGGAGCAGTCCATTATTTACATTGGTGACATCGAGTGAACACCGGGAATAGTACATTATTTACATTGGTCACCTCTAGGGAACAAGGAATGGAGTGAATTATTTACATTTGTCACCTTTCGTGAACACCGGGAGTTGCCCATTATTTACATTGCTCAACTCTGGGGAACACCGGATGCACACTATTATTGACATTGGTCACCTCCCGGGAACATCGGATGCACACTATTATTGACATTGTTCACCTCTGAGGAACACCGGGTGCACTCAATTATTTACATTTCTCACCTCTGAGGAAACCGGGTGCACACTACTATTAACATTGCTCACCTCTGGGGAACACCGAGTGCACTCAATTATTTACATTGATCAACTCTCAGGAACACCGGGTGCATTCTATTATTTACATTGTTCACCTCTGGGGACACCGGGTGCATTCTATTATTTACATTGTTCACCTCTGGGGAACACCGGGTCCATTATATTATTTACATTGTTCACCTCTGGGGAACACCGGGTGCATTCTATTATTTACATTGTTCACCTCTGGGGAACACCGGGTGCATTCTATTATTTACATTGTTCACCTCTGGGGAACACAGGGTGCATTCTATTATTTACATTGTTCACCTCTGGGGAACACCGGGTGCATTCTATTATTTACATTGTTCACCTCTAGGAAACACCGGATGCACTCTGTTATTTACATTGATCTCCTCTGGGAAACAACGGATGCACACTATTATTTACATTGCTCACCACTGGGAAACACCGGGTGCAGTCTATTATGTACATTGCTCACCTGTGGGGAACGCCGGGTGCACTCAATTTTTTACATAGCTCACCTATCGGGAACAAAGGATGCACTCTATAATTTACATTGGTCACCTCTCGTGAACACCGGATGCAGTCTATTATTTACATTGGTCACCTCTCGTGAACACCGGATGCAGTCTATTATTTACATTGGTCACCTCTCGGGAACACCCGATGCAGTCTATTATTTACATTGTTCACCTCTCGTGAACATCGGATGCAGTCTATTATTTACATTGGCCACCTCTCGGGAACACCCGATGCAGTCTATTATTTACATTGGTCACCTCTCGGGAACACCGGATGCAGTCTATTATTTACATTGGTCACCTCTCGGGAACACCCGATGCAGTCTATTATTTACATTGGTCACCTCTCGGGAACACCCGATGCAGTCTATTATTTACATTGCTCACCTCTGGGGAACACCGGATGCAGTCTATTATTTACATTGGTCACCTCTCGGGAACACCCGATGCAGTCTATTATTTACATTGTTCACCTCTCGTGAACACCGGATGCAGTCTATTATTTACATTGGTCACCTCTCAGGAACATCTATTATTTACATTGGTCACCTCTCGGGAACACCCGATGCAGTCTATTATTTACATTGGTCACCTCTCGGGAACACCCGATGCAGTCTATTTACATTGGTCACCTCTCGGGAACACCTGATGCAGTCTATTATTTACATTGGTCACCTCGGGGAACACCCGATGCAGTCTATTATTTACATTGTTCACCTCTCGTGAACACCGGATGCAGTCTATTATTTACATTGGTCACCTCGGGGAACACCGATGCAGTCTATTATTTACATTGGTCACTTCTCAGGAACACCTGATGCAGGGAACAGGGAACACCTGATGCAGTCTATTATTTACATTGGTCATCTCTCGGGAACACCGGATGCAGTCTATTATTTACATTGGTCACCTCTCGGGAACACCTGATGCAGTCTATTATTTACATTGGTCACTTCTCGTGAACATTGGATGCAGTCTATTATTTACATTGGTCACCTCCTCGATGCAGTCTAAACACTCGGGGATGATGCAGTCTATTATTTACATTGGTCACCTCTCGGGAACACCTGATGCAGTCTATTATTTACATTGGTCACCTCTCGGGAACACCTGAAGTCTATTATTTACATTGATCACCTCTCGGGAACACCTGATGCAGTCTATTATTTACATTGTTCACCTCTCGTGAACACCTGGATGCAGTCTATTATTTACATTGGTCACCTCTCGGAAACACCTGATGCAGTTATTTACATTGGTCACCTCTGGGAACACCTGATGCAGTCTATTATTTACATTGCTCACCTCTGGGGAAACACCGGATGCAGTCTATTATTTACATTGGTCACCTCTCGGGAACACCCGATGCAGTCTATTATTTACATTGGTCACCTCTCGGGAACACCCGATGCAGTCTATTATTTACATTGGTCACCTCTCGGGAACACCCGATGCAGTCTATTATTTACATTGTTCACCTCTCGTGAACACCGGATGCAGTCTATTATTTACATTGGTCACCTCTCGGGAACACCCGATGCAGTCTATTATTTACATTGGTCATTGCAGTCTATTATTTACATTGGTCACCTCTCGGGAACACCTGATGCAGTCTATTATTTACATTGTTCACCTCTCGTGAACACCGGATGCAACCTCTCGGGAACACCTGATGCAGTCTATTATTTACATTGGTCACCTCTCGTGAACACCGGACAGTCTATTATTTACATTGTTCACCTCTCGTGAACACCGGATGCAGTCTATTATTTACATTGGTCACCTCTCGGGAACACCCGATGCAGTCTATTATTTACATTGGTCACCTCTCGGGAACACCCGATGCAGTCTATTATTTACATTGGTCACCTCTCGGGAACACCCGATGCAGTCTATTATTTACATTGGTCACCTCTCGGGAACACCCGATGCAGTCTATTATTTACATTGGTCACCTCTCGGGAACACCCGATGCAGTCTATTATTTACATTGGTCACCTCTCGGGAACACCCGATGCAGTCTATTATTTACATTGGTCACCTCTCGGGAACACCCGATGCAGTCTATTATTTACATTGTTCACCTCTCGTGAACACCGGATGCAGTCTATTATTTACATTGGTCACCTCTCGGGAACACCCGATGCAGTCTATTATTTGCTCTGGGAACACCCGATGCAGTCTATTATTTACATTGGTCACCTCTCGGGAACACCCGATGCAGTCTATTATTTACATTGGTCACCTCTCGTGAACACCGGATGCAGTCTATTAACATTGGTCACCTGATGCAGTCTATTATTTACATTGGTCACCTCGGGGAACACCGATGCAGTCTATTATTTACACCTCGTGAACACCGGATGCAGTCTAATTATTTACATTGGATGAACAGTCTATTATTTACATTGGTCACCCTCGGGAACACCGGATGAACTATTATTTACCTGATGCAGTCTATTATTTACATTGGTCACCTCTCGGGAACACCGGATGCAGTCTATTATTTACATTGGTCACCTCTCAGGAACACCCGATGCAGTCTATTATTTACATTGGTCACCCTGAACACCGATGCAGTCTATTATTTACATTGGCAGTCTATTATTTACATTGGTCACCTCTCGGGAACACCTGATGCAGTCTATTATTTACATTTACCTCTCGGGAACACCTGATGCGATCTATTATTTACATTGGTCACCTCTCGGGAACACCTGATGCAGTCTATTATTTACATTGGTCACCTCTCGGGAACACCTGATGCAGTCTATTATTTACATTGGTCACCTCTCAGGAACACCTGATGCAGTCTATTATTTACATTGGTGGGACAGATGCAGTCTATTATTTACATTGGTCACCTCTGGGGAACACCTGATGCAGTCTATTATTTACATTATTTCTCGGGAACATTGATGCAGTCTATTATTTACATTGGTCACCTCTCGGGAACACCGATGCAGTCGGTCACCTCTCGGGAACACCGGATGCAGTCTATTATTTACATTGGTCACCTGAACACCGGATGCAGTCTATTATTTACATTGGAACACCTGATGCAGTCTATTATTTACATTGGTCACCTCTCGGGAACACCTGATGCAGTCTATTATTTACATTGTTCACACCGGATGCAATCTATTATTGAACACCGGATGCAGTCTATTATTTACATTGGTCACCCTCGGGAACACCTGATGCAGTCTATTATTTACATTGGTCACCTCTCAGGAACACCTGATGCAGTCTATTATTTACATTGGTCACCTCTCAGGAACACCCGATGCAGTCTATTATTTACACACCCGGATGCAGTCTATTATTTACATTGTTCACCTTCGTCGGATGCAGTCTATTATTTACATTGGTCACCTCTCAGGAACACCTGATGCAGTCTATTATTTACATTGGTCACCTCTCGGGAACACCTGATGCAGTCTATTTACATTGGTCACCTCTCGGGAACACCTGATGCAGTCTATTATTTACATTGCTCACCTCTGGGGAACACCGGATGCAGTCTATTATTTATTGGTCACCTCTTGGGAACACCATTGTCTATTATCACCTCTCGTGAACACCGGATGCAGTCTATTATTTACATTGGTCACCTCTCGGGAACACCTGATGCAGTCTATTATTTACATTGGTCACCTCTGGAACACCCGATGCAGTCTATTATTTACATTGGTCACCTCTCGGGAACACACCATTGATGCGGAGTCTATTATTTACATTGGTCACCTCTCGGGAACACCTGATGCAGTCTATTATTTACATTGGTCACCTCTCGGGAACACCTGATGCAGTCTATTATTTACATTGGTCACCTCTCAAGGAACACCTGATGCAGGAACACCTGATGATGCAGTCTATTATTTACATTGTTCACCTCTCGTGAACACCGGATGCAGTCTATTATTTACATTACCGATGCAGTCTATTATTTACATTGGTCACCTCTCGGGAACACCCGATGCAGTCTATTATTTACATTGGTCACCTCTCGGGAACACCCGATGCAGTCTATTATTTACATTGTTCACCCGGATGAACACCGGATGCATCTAATTATTTACATTGGTCACCTCTCAAACACCGATGCAGTCTATTATTTACATTGTTCACCTCTTGAACACCATCCATTTGGTCACCTCGGGAACACCTGATGCAGTCTATTATTTACATTGGTCACCTCTCGGGAACACCTGATGCAGTCTATTATTTATTTCACCATTGGAACGATGCAGTCTATTATTTCATTGGGGAACACCTGATGCAGTCTATTATTTACATTGTCACCTCGGGAACACCCGATCAGTCTATTATTTACATTGGGAACACCGGATGCAGTCTATTATTTACATTGGTCACCTCTCGGGAACACCTGATGCAGTCTATTATTTACATCACCTCTCAGGAACACCCGATGCAGTCTATTATTTGAACACCTCTCGGATGCAGTCTATTATTTACATTCTCACCTTATTTACATTGTTCACCTCTCGGGAACACCCGATGCAGTCTATTATTTACATTTGAACACCGGATGCAGTCTATTATTTACATTGGTCACCTCTCGGGAACACCTGATGCAGTCTATTATTTACATTGGTCACCTCGGGAACACCTGATGCAGTCTATTATTTACATTGGATGAACAGTGATGCAGTTATTATTTACATTGGTCACCCTCGGGAACACCCGGTGCAGTCTATTATTTACACACCTCTGGGGAACACCGGATGCAGTCTATTATTTACATTGGTCACCTCTCGGGAACACCTGATGCAGTCTATTATTTATTTGGTCATTGGATGCAGTCTATTATTTACATTGGTCACCTCTCGGGAACACCTGATGCAGTCTATTATTTACATTGGTCACCTCTCGAGGAACACCTGATGCAGTCTATTATTTACATTGGTCACCTCTGGGGACCCGATGCAGTCTATTATTTACATTGGTCACCTCTCGGGAACACCCGATGCAGTCTATTATTTACATTGTTCACCTCTCGTGAACACCGGATGCAGTCTATTATTTACATTGGTCACCTCTCGGGAACACCCGATGCAGTCTATTATTTACATTGGTCACCTCTCGGGAACACCCGATGCAGTCTATTATTTACATTGTTCACTGGGTGAACACCGGATGCAGTCTCGTGAACACCGGATGCAGTCTATTATTTATTATTCACCCTCGGGAACACCTGATGCATCTATTATTTACATTGTTCACCTCTATTATTTCGTGAACACCGGATGCAGTCTATTATTTACATTGGTCACCTCTCGGGAACACCTGATGCAGTCTATTATTTACATTGGTCACCTCTCAGGAACACCTGATGCAGATGCAGAACACCCGATGCAGTCTATTATTTACATTGCTCACCTCTTGGGAACACCGGATGCAGTCTATTATTTACATTGGTCACCTCTCGAACACCGATGCAGTCTAATTTACATTGGTCACCTCTCGAACACCTGATGCAGTCTATTATTTACATTGGTCACCTCTCGGGAACACCTGATGCAGTCTATTATTTACATTGTTCATGAACACCGGATGCAGTCTATTATTTACATTGGTCACCTCTCGGGAACACCCGATGCAGTCTATTATTTACATTGGTCACCTCTCGGGAACACCCGATGCAGTCTATTATTTACATTGGTCACGGGGAACACCGGATGCAGTCTATTATTTACATTGTTCACCTCTCGGGAACACCTGATGCAGTCTATTATTTACATTGGTCACCTCTCGGGGATGCAGTCTATTATTTACATTGGTCACCTCTGATGCAGTCTATTATTTACATTTCGGGAACACCTGATGCAGTCTATTATTTACATTGGTCACCTCTCGGAACACCTGATGCAGTCTATTATTTACATTGGTCACCTCTCGGGAACACCTGATGCAGTCTATTATTTACATTGGTCACCTCTCGGGAACACCAGTTACAGTCCATTATTTACATTGTTCACATCTCGGGAACACTCCTTTCCATTTCTTACATTGCTCCCCTCTCGGGAACACCGGATGCAGTCTAATATTTTAAGGATTGGAAAATGGAAAATTTAGAAAATGATGAATATTAATAAAATATTTGACCATCAAAAAGTATTTGTTGAAGTTAGTGAATAGATACTGACACGATAATGCCAAAAACGAAGAACATTGTCTACAGGCTTGAAAGTTACAAAATTAGCTAAAGCAAAATATAAAACTAGAGAAAGTATTAATGCTCCTGGTCATAAACGGATTCGGTCTTGTCTCTCATGTAAAATCTGTAAAAAAAATGATCGCTTTACGAGTCATATATTTAAATCAATATAGATCTGGGTGTCATGTAGTTTTTAGCGAGACTCTCTTAACTTATGCAAATTTGAACTGTCTCTCAGTCTATAAAAAGTGCTTTAAAACTCAACAAATTGTGGTGCGACTGCTGTAGCGGACAGGAGATACATGTTGTTGGACTGCTTGGCTTACAGTATTCTTTTGGTTAAAGCTTGAATGAAACGGATTAGAAAAATGTATTATATTGCATTACAATATTACATTACATTATTATTGAAAAATGATTATCAGTAATTATTAGCGATTAATATAATCTGATGTTTGGACTAGAAGTGCGATCTTTTATGGAAAGAGGACTTGAAAATCGACGAGAGAGACGTAGAGAAATATTTTAAGCTAATACTGAAGGCGTGCAATTACAAGTTCCTTTAAAAGTTATGATCATATTCGTGTCAATCTAAATGCTGTCTTTAGGGAGACGGGAATCTACTATATAGAACAGAAAACTACAATAATTTGGATATGTCATCAAGGCCCAGAACATCTGCACTCACATCCTGGAAAGACTTATCGATGGTAGTTTATGGAGTGGAAGACAAAGTTGTTGCTGAACTGATGATAGCTGAGCATTGACAAAAGAGAACAATGATGGAATACAAGATTGTACTGAGGGAAATTAGGTTAGTGGATGGCGTTGGTGCATTTTGTCCACGGTCTCCTAATAACAGCAATGTAGATGAGAAGAAGCAAGCACGTTGTTGACATATTTTGGATTCAGTTATAAAAACAAATATATTTTCTTGTTAATTCTTTTGCCTAAATCATTATATAATCATCATATAAACATTCATTTTTTACCAACATCAATCGTCTTGTGCCAATTCATTTGTGAAAACATTGACTTGCATTAAAAAAAATACGACTGTATTCAATTAAGCATAATTTGGTCAGAGACAAAAGGCCATAGTAGTAAGGTAATAGAACAACAATATCTGAAATGTTTTCTTTTATATGATTGATAACGACTGCAATAAAAGAGATTGTTACTTTCTGGGAGGTTTTTTTTTTCGAGTTTTCTTCATTTTCGATGCCTAAAAAATAATTTTGAAATATAAAATACATCCTTCAAAATTACGTACTCAACTAGTGCAACTATAAAAAAAAACTTCAGAGACTGTAATGGGTGCGGCACCTAAATCAATTGCAACTTAGAACATAAATAAATGGTAAAAGAAATGGAGCCCATCTATGTAGAACGGAAATTAGTCAAGAGCACAAATAATCTGCATTGCTTTTTGTTTACAGAATAAAATGCACGCATACAATCGTTTTACCGCCATAAATATTTTCTGGCAGAGTATAAAGTTGGATAAAAGGTTCCAGAAATGCTTATTCAATGTAAACTTTCCGCTTGTTATTTATTTAGTTATTTTAGAAAAAAAAATGCAATTCAAATTAAAATCATAAAGTAGAAAATAAGTCTAACATAAACGATAACTAAAACTGACTTAAGGCAGCACAAACTATTTTCGAGGAGAATAATAGTTAAGCAATCAAATTATATTGCGTATAGCATGTCGGCCTATTTTTCTTCAAATGTTTACTCTGTTTATTATGGCTTTCGCTTGACAGCGGAGCGTTCTCGACATTTCAAAGCCGACAGATATGACACAGAAAATGGAGAAGGGGAAATATTTATGTATGTTTTGATTTTCTTTTGTTCAACATTTACAGAATTTCCGTTAGTATTATTGGTTAAAAAAAAAGTTATGGTGTTAGCAACCCAGTAGATTTTGATTTAACATACCTGATTTGAACTTACTTTTTGTTTTAGGTCTCGTTTACTTTTCAATTCTTTAGTATTGCTCCAATATTTTTCTTTGCCTTATAACCGCGATGGCGGTTTCAATGAGGTCGTTTCTTAACAACTTCCTTCAACGCAAAATGTACACATTTTTCTTTCTTCTTATTATTTTTCGATTAAAACACCAACGCCACTAATTATGCAGAAAGTATTTCTATCACACTTTGTATTTTTCTGGCGATTAATTTAATACCGTATTGTTTTAAAGTCAAATATTGTTTATCGTCAAATAGAAAATATTTCCGCCATCAATACAAACCAAACCTATTACAAAGTGAGCAAATAATCCACTCTTAATTGAAACATATCTAACATGATAAGTAAGACAACACCAAATATTATCTAATTGAATAATTTTGTTAGTCGGCATACAAATATGTATATTTGATAGTGTAGTCATCATACATACATATATATATATATATATATATATATATATATGACTACACTAGGGCCTGCTGAGTTATCAAAAACAAAACAGTAGAAAACCGGAATTTGTTTAACAAGTTTATTACCTTTTGTTACAGGGAACATTATGTAGAATGGAAACTAGAGATGAGAATGTTTAGCTGTGATGGACTAACTGTTTTCAGCTACTGCTGCTACTGCTCGTCCTGCTACTCATCTTGAGCTAAGTGTATTTTTATGTCTTTCGCCCGACGGCCGAATCCAAACTTGTAAGGAAATATTCTCCCTCACAACATTCATATTTCATTGGAATGCATGTGCATGTTATATTTTGATGTCTTCATTTTATTGGATCGAACCAAAATTTGCACATAGATTCAGCCAGATGTAGACCATCGCCTTCTTCAAATACATTGGCCTATTGCGTTTTACCCAAGATCTTTTTCACCACCAAGTTTTCTTAAATAACTATATCGTCATTTTTATAATGGGTTGTTCTTGTTTGACTGGGGAAACACAAATCTAAGCCACCGAAACATCTTCATGATTCACGTATCTATGTGTTTTCAAATGCCTTACAACGATTTTATGAGTATAAGGAGTATCTCTTCGATGTCCACGGTGGTGTGACTTCAACGACTGCAGGCCCTTTTCTCTTTCATCTCTATAAATGAACATATATTTTATTGTTTGGAAAGCGTTTTTTTTTTTCATTTCCGGAAATTAACGCGAATCAGATGAAGAAAATGCATCTTATTTCCCTCCAGTTTCACTTTTAAAGTAAAAGCATTTAAAATTCACAATTCACATGCGAAACGATTTGGAATGAAACGTTATATATATGGTGAATATGTATATATACATGTCAAATTTGAGTCAGTCAACTATTGGAAAAACGCCACAAACTTTTGTTCAAGTAAGTTTTGTTTGCGTTTCATTTATGTGTGCCACAATTTCACTTTGTTGGCGTTCTGCTCTTTGTCATCGTACTTATTATAAAACCCAGGTTGTGTGTGTGTCTGTTCGTTTATATATTGGAACGGATTTCCTACATCTTTCAACCGATTTCAACAAAACTTCACAGGACTACGTAAAATTACCTTGCGCCAAAAATTGGAAAAACAATTGTTTTTGCACGAAATCAATTTGAAAACACGATTAAGATGCATCGCTGTTGCGAGAATGAAAGGGGGACAACTCATATCGAGTTATACTTATTATAAAACCCAGGTTCTTTGTGTGTGTGTGTGTGTGTGTTCATTTATATATGGGATCGGATTTCCTACATTTTTCAACCGATTTCAACAAAACTTCACTTTTCTTTTGGCAGGTAGTGTTTCTTATTGTCTTGCACACTTTTTTTTTATTTTTACATTCAGAATGCTTTAAAAATCCCATTTACAAGACAATTGTCTATAATAAAATTCTATTCAATCGGTGGACTCATAATGATTGAAAACAATGTTTTTGTTTGAGTTTGGGTTTGACCAATTCGTAAAAAAAAAAAAAATAAACTAATTAAGACATGCGTGTCCGTCAACCTTCAACAATAATCTTTGTCAATTTTATTTTTCAGTCTTTATGATGGTCGATACTTGATCTATCTCTTACTGTTACATCCCCGGGAAAGTCCAGGCTCTACTGCTAGTTAATAATAATAATGTTAAATAGTCGAATGGAAATACTATTTTGTATGGATTGGTCTTGAAAGTCATAGCTGTTACCTGGTCTTGAACATCGGCCACTGAATCCACCTGGAAATAAGAAATATAAGTAAAGATAAAGGCAGAGAAAAAAATGATAGACTTGAATACGAAGAAGAAAAGCTGAGGAATAAGATTTTTAAAAAATGGAGGAAGAAACAAACAATCCAGAGGCAAGAAAAGAAAAACAAACCAGAAGTTTGAATACTTTAGGATTTCATAACCAATTATTAAAATGTGTGTGTAAGTATGTATGTGTGGGTGCGTTCGGGATTTTCATTTTTTAAATATCGCTTATTTATACGTCATGTGATTTTTTTTAATATAATGGTTTAGTGATACAAGTCTTAATACTTAACCCATAGAAGTGATCTCCTACCTTTCCAAAGGTTCTTTGCGCATAAGTTAATATAACCATCCTAACTTGAATTAGGTTAACAATTCCTAGACATTACACCACTCGCATATCCAGCCTTTACAACACCTGATATCCCAAAGCAGTAACCCAACTAGGTGCTAACTAGGCTCGACATTAGCAGAAAACCTATTTTTTGTTAAAATTTCATTCAAACGATAAAATGCTAAAATTGAAATTTCGTCATTCCTTTATTCATTAAAAGTTTAATATTCTTAAAAGGAGCCGTGTACTCTTTTGTTGCAGCATAACAAACTTACTTACTGGTCTGCATGTGTTTTCGTGTTTTTATAAGATGAAAATTTCTTTAACAATAAAATGTTCTAAGACACTTTAAAATCACGTTTTAACCCATTAAATATAATTCTCAATTTCTATGTCGATACCGTAATATCGTCATATATCCATATATTTGTTTAGAAATCTGGAAATAGGGAAATTCTATTTGTTTTTGCGTGCATCGGTCAAAAAGAGGGAAAAAGAAAGCGTCGGTCTTTAAGCAATCTCTCAAAATAAACGAAGAAAATGATTCGGTTCCTTTACCGTTGTTTCTTTCATTGTGAAAAATCGGCCAAACCTGAAATAGCTAAAAAGCATTAAAACCTGATTTCCCGTCTTCATCAAAGTTAAAATTAACTTAAAATGATTCAAATCAAACCGAAGAGAAAAATAGAAACTTTCAAAGAAAATCAACTTCCTTCGTGTGATTATGGAAGTGAATGAATCAAATCTAGAATTGTCGTTTCAATCCACTCACCCTGGCTTTTCTAATGGATTGTTTCTGGAATTTTCTTCATTTTTCTCTATTTTTGTCCGTTAGAGGCTTCATTTGTTCTAGGCAAATATCCAGAAGTTATTTATAGTTTGAAATCCAGACAAAGTATAAAAGCGGTGGAGTAGAAAATGTCCCAAATATTTGAATTGGCGAAATATCTAATGATTAGGGAGAGATCGATATTGGCAAGTTATTGGAATGAGCTTTAGTAGAAAGTGATTGATTACCTTCTTGCAACGCACAACCGTTTGTACATGTTTTCATTCACAAGTGAATATGTCGACAAAAACACACTCGAACACAAGTACGAATACACATGCAAGCACATACATATAGGGACACTTACTCATATTTGCATACACATCATGATTCATCAAAGAATTCGGATCTGAAATGTTTACTGTATAATACTCACAGTATATATAATTAATATTCACGAAAGGAGATTGTTAAAAATGTGTGTGTATGTTCATAGGCGGTGCATTAAAGCATTAAGCTAAAATCAGTCTGATTTAGTATCGAAATCAAATATTTCGATATCAGAATTAAATAAGAGTTAAAACAAAAATAAGAATAATTTTCCTTTTATGTAAATCGAAGAAGCAACATTTAAAAGGTAACCGAATGTTTTCAGCCTCCTCCATCAGTTCAAATGAACGAAGAATTTATGGTGTAATAGGTAAAGAAATAATGTAGCTGTGACGATGTAACAGTGAATCTAATGCCGTTTTACAACGAAATACTTGTTGAAGTTACAGAGATTGTGGCAAAAGAACTGGGTTGTTATCGAGCAACAACAGGAAGAAGAAGACACCAGAAAAAAATCAAAACTTTCAGTAGTTTATGTTTTTTTTTTCTATTTTAACTAAAAATGTTTCCTCATTTACATTCCACATATTAGCAAGGAACTAGGAAGATATTCGGTGAATAAGCATGAAATTATGGTGAATGCGGCGTAGCCCGGCAATAAAGGATTTATTGAAGAATCATGCACGTTTGGTTCAGGGACGAGCTTAAGTAAAGTAAGGGCACATTCGATTTCCGAAATTTTCTCAGATAAATACCGAAAAAACATCCAGGAAGAGCTCGGTATGTGAAAATTTGAAGTCATCTTTCAAATCACTGTGGTGAGGATTACATTTCATATTATTATTTTATTCCACAAACATACATCAACTTTCTCTTTCACCTCGGTCTATCGCCGTCTTGCACCTAGGTCTTTCTCCGTCTTTCTCTTTCACCTCGGTCTTTCTCCGTCTTTCTCTTTCACCTCGGTCTTTCTCCGTCTTTCTCTTTCACCTCGGTCTTTCTCCGTCTTTCTCTTGCACCTCGGCCTTTCTCCGTCTTTCTCTTTCACCTCGGCCTTTCTCCGTCTTTCTCTTGCACCTCGGTCTTTCTCCGTCTTTCTCTTGCACCTCGGTCTTTTTCTCCGTCTTTCTCTTTCACCTCGGTCTTTCTCCGTCTTTCTCTTTCACCTCGGTCTTTCTCCGTCTTTCTCTTGCACCTCGGTCTTTCTCCGTCTTTCTCTTTCACCTCGGTCTTTCTCCGTCTTTCTCTTTCACCTCGGTCTTTCTCCGTCTTTCTCTTGCACCTCGGTCTTTCTCCGTCTTTCTCTTGCACCTCGGTCTTTCTCCGTCTTTCTCTTTCACCTCGGTCTTTCTCCGTCTTTCTCTTGCACCTCGGTCTTTCTCCGTCTTTCTCTTTCACCTCGGTCTTTCTCCGTCTTTCTCTTGCACCTTGGTCTTTCTCCGTCTTTCTCTTTCACCTCCGTCTTTCTCCGTCTTTTTCTCTTGCACCTCGGTCTTTCTCCGTCTTTCTCTTTCACCTCGGTCTTTCTCCGTCTTTCTCTTGCACCTTGGTCTTTCTCCGTCTTTCTCTTGCACCTCGGTCTTTCTCCGTCTTTCTCTTTCATCTCGGTCTTTTTCACTCTTTTTCTTTCATCTCGGTCTTTTTCCTTCTTTCTCTTGCGCCTCGGGCTTTCTCAATCTTTCTCCTTCACCTCGGTCTTTCTCCGTCTTTCTCTTGCATCTCGGTCTTTCTCAATCTTTCTCCTTTACCTCGGTCTTTCTCCGTCTTTCTCTTGCGCCTCGGCCTTTCTCCGTCTTTCTCTTGCACCTCGGACTTTCTCCATCTTTCTCTTTCACCTCGGTCTTTCTCCATCTTTCTCTGCACCTCGGTCTTTCTCTTGCACCTCGCTCTTTCTCCGTCTTTCTCTTGCACCTCGGTATTTCTCTGTCTTTCTCTTGCACCTCGGTCTTTCCCCGTCTTTATTTTTCACCTCGGTGTTTCTCCGAGGAAAAAAACACTTCGGAATTGATTGATGATATCTTTTTATACTTGCAAAAAAATGTTCAGTAAAAAGATGAAAGGAAAATTACACTGTGAGGTGCCCAGCCCTGGGGAAGAGCTGCCCGACTGCACCCATAGATGTCACTATAGTGTTGGATCGGTGCTCGCCACCGACTCCAGCGCAACAGACGGTTGCGTAGGCTCGGGGATTATTTGCCCTTAGCCCGTGTGTATGCGCTCTGGTTCTCCACAATAAACCCAACCTAGTCATATCACATCTCAGTGGGGAAACGAGGTAAATATCTACTTATACAAATCCTCCAAAATATAGACACTAACCTTAACAAAAATGAACAGTGCTCAATGCAGAATAAAGAATTGGGAAACCAAACCAAGACAGATCGAAAATAACCAGGAATCCATTATATGTCTTTAGTTTCAGATCTCATTAAATCATTTCTGGTATGTTCGAAATATTTCAGTTGTTTTGTTTTTTTTGTTTGATTTTTTTTGTTTGTTTTTCTTTTGTTTGTTTTTTTAATAAAAGGCAGAATGTTTATCAAATCGTCTGCGGAAGAGACTTGGTACTCGTCTTCCACAATCTTATAGTCATATTTTCTGGGCCGGGTTTGGTGTAGCAAGTATCTGCTTTGAGAGCACATCGACAGTGCATTGAATCGTGGATGAGTGCGGGCCCTGTTACCAGTTTAAACAAGTACGTTTCCTGTTTGTTTGTTTGTTTTTGTTTGTTTTCAGACAGACGGTCAAGTTCTTGCATGCAAAAAATTATAGAAATGATTGTAGAATATCAGCAGGGTGCCGTGGTATCTAGTAGATTCTGTAATGGTATGCAATGAGTTTTATTAGAATATGCAAGGACTTACCAACGATACTGTTGTAGACATGTTTCAATATTTTATGCTTGTCATCTACGTTGGCGGTAATGTTATTTTTTTGTTTAGTTTTTTTTCTAGCACGTTACCGCATCTCCGTCCATGCCTGCGTGTGTGTGTGACATGAAACTGTTTCCAGCCGTATTCGACTGATAAACAGGCACTCCATTACATCCAAGCTTGCCAGATTTAAATCCGATTCAGCATGCATCAAACATAGTACAGACATCACTAAATTTACTTTAGTAAATGACTGAGCATTTGGTATGAAATTCGGTTAGATCTGCACATATGTAAACGAACGTTATAATCTGTATCTATAAAACAGAAGATATCTGTGTATCTGTGTGTGTGCCTGTCTGTGTGTATATGTATGCTATTTATGTACGTCCACATTTCTCGACTGATTTCGATGAAATTGTACACACATGTAGCAAATTTATTAAGAAATTTCAAGACCAACTTTTCAATCTAAAACATCCCCTCGGGTTTGGCAAAATAATTGATAAAACTGGAAGTACGTACGAATTTTTGCAAAAACCAAGGCAAAGTTACACGCGAACAAAATTCTTACTGGGTGAAATGATGTTCCATGCATTTAATGCAAAATATAGCTCATGTTACGATTGCTTGATAATTTTCCTGCAACATTGGCTTCACACAAAAGTTGCAAAAAACTATGAAAAAATCGGGCTTTTCGTAATAGTTAAAATAAAAACTTGAATAAATTCTTCATGTCGCAAAAAATTTGCTATCGTGCAAGAAATAAGTGTGATTTTAGTCCCGCCCGCTTCTCCGCGTATAACAAAACAAAACATGAAAAACTATTCAAAAAACCGTTTTTCGGTCATAAATCGCTGTTGTTTCATCCTACGCTTTCCAAATTTGGCATGTAAATTACATATGACACACAAATTGCCTTGCGTGAATGTTTGGTTTAAGGGGACGAAATCTGACATTTTGCCAAAAGTGTCTTCATATGATTACATCCTAAATTGGCATTCCAACAACCTTTGATACAAAGATTGTTTGAAAAGAAAGCGTTAAAAGGGGAAAATTCCTGGAAAACCTCTTATTAACGCCAGCTTTACAGTAAACGCGCGAAGAAGGAGGGTGGCGTTCATGCGTTTGCACTTACAAGTGAATCAAGCTCTAACGCTTCATCCCAGTTTTTATTTGATTATTAGATTTGTGAACTATTTGAAAGTCATTAAAACCATAGGAAATTTAATGAATATCTAAAACACTTCATTTTTTAAGGACAATCAGACACTTGCTAAAAACATAACTATGAGAAGGAATAGCTTAATATACCAACGGATGATGCAAGCAAGCGGGGACGTAGGTAGAGATTTCTAGTCAGGGGTGCGGGCATACAAGTGGTGCAGTTATACAATTGCAGCCATGTACACCCGGGCAATGCCAGGCACCTCGGCTAGTATACTATATTTGCAAGTCTCAAATTAATAGCCACTTAGCGACTTTGGAGCTTTAAAATTTACTGTAATGCTGACTGGATGGATAAAGGTAAAATCTAATTTCGGATGTTGTAAAAAAAAAAACAACTTTGGAAATAGCAAATATGATCAGCAGGTAAGAGCGGGCTATGAAGATCGTCGAAAATTCTCAAAAGACTATAATGCAAGTTTATTTAGTGCAAATTGAGTTTTTCTCGTCGATCTTTATTCTGTATGTGAAGTTATAAAAAATCCAAATTTGCCAAACTACAAAATTTCTAGGTTTTGGGACACTGTGCACGTGTTGAAAAGTACAAGATGTCGGGTTGTGAATCAAGTGGCTACGCGTTTGACACCGATTCCTAAACATATATTCATTTAGTCTAATTAAATTAGTAATATAATAAATAAAGACTAATTTTTAAGCAATTCTTTCCACGGCTGAGGAGGATGGCATAAAGATTGGAGGTTATTGACGAAAACCGCCTTTAAAAACTGACTTCAAAAAAAGAAGATATTGTGATGTTTTGTAGTCAGATTATAAGAAATGAATTTGAACCTGATTTCCGAATGCTATTCTGGTGGATGTGAAATTTCTTTCATAGAAGAAAATACTAAATCTGAGAAAGTCAATGGGTGAACGACTTTGGTAACAAGTTTCAGACCATGGGATATAGACTATGTATAAAGGTAATAGACAACAGGAAATCTCTATTATTAGCAGACATGTTTCGTCCAATGTGAACTTTTTCAAGGCAAAAACGAAATGAATTTATTGAAAACAAATTGAAAAAACTATTAACAACAAACAAAATGTCCTTAGCAACTAGAATAATTTACAAAATGCTATTGTATTTATATTTGTCAACTGAAAATTACGTCAAGTACTTTCAGGTGTAGAAATATTGTTTTTATTGTTGTGCTGACGGATACAACCATTTTCTTTTGATTTCCTGATACAGTTGTCAACATTGGCTTGGGAGAGAGTTAATTCTGTTAGGAAAGGTGATATTGGGAAAAAGCATAGGCGTAGATTAATATTGCGATAATATTCAATAGTGGCACTCTCGAGAATTTTCCTTCTGAGTGAGCTATTTTTTTATGAGTGTATCATTTTTAAAATCAAAATTGTGATTAATTTTATTTCTATTTATGACTAGTGCAATTAGTTGTTTTTGTGAGGTTCCTTTTGTGCTCATAGATGCGTTTTTGTTTTTTTTTTAATTTCTGCTTGTTTCTCCAATATATTCGGAGGAACAGTTTTGGCAATTTATTTTATGAATGCCTGCTTCAGAAATATTATTACTATTAGTGTTTGAGGATCTGATACTTGATACACAACTGTATCAAGAAATCAAAAGAAAATTGTTAAATCCATCAACACAACAATAAAGCCAATATTTCTAAACGTGATGGTTGGACACTTTGTATATGTGGTTATATAGATCTTTGGTTTTGTAATAACCAGTATTCAAGTCCAAGATCACATTGAAAATTAATTTGTGGTCTTTAACAATGATGAAAGCTTTGCTGTTTATGGAATTTTTAAATCCTATCATCAATTTTTAATTCAGTCGCTATTTTTTGCCTTCAATGTTGATCTTATTTTCCCACTTGTTAGGTGCCTTTTTTTTTATAAAACTTATGAACTTCTTTGTTAATAGATTTGTGGTATTTATCTACATCGATTTTATAATGATTACCCGTCATGTTTGCTTTGATAATTAGTTTACCTGTTTTTTTAATCATTGAAACTGCGCAAACATTGCGTTAACCAGATATTCTTATTAAAATTTAAATTAGGTAACCTAGCACATGATAATCGCGTTGTGCATGAAACTCTGATTGGTGCTACTGTTAAGGGATATGTATATTTATTAACAATTTCTCATAATAGATAAAGCTCAAATAACTATTATTATCTGTAGGATTTATGTATTCATTCTATCGCAGTTAATATTGTTTATAATTTTATTGCATCTAATTACAAGGGTTAAACTTGAATTTGTTGATGTTCCTAAGATCTTCATCAATATTACAAATCCTTCCTGAAATAAGGCTATTTTTTCATGAACAGTATCGGATATGTTTAATTTTACTTAATTGTTTATAAAAAATGCTTTAGAAGAAATATTTGTTCTATTAGTTTAATAATAGAACAGTTTAATATTCTCAATGATAATATAAAAAGGAGTAATCTGTCAATCCGAAAAAAACATTTGAAAATATCGTAGGCGCAATTTCTGAATCTTGTTCAACAAAAGATTTCTCTACTTTGTTAAATAAAATAGAGAAATTCTGCCTAATCTGTTTTGAAATGGATACAAAAAAATGTTAAAATATAATAGGCGCAATATCGGCATTTAACAAAATATACAAAAATGTTAATTTCCGTATTATTAAATTATTCTGTTATAAAATTAATGAATAAACCATAATTAATCTCAAACACGTTATTAATTTCAAAGACTATTTTAATGTTTTCTTTAAGAACGATTTGTATTAATCACACACACGTATATATATATGTATATATATATGTGTGTGTTTGTGTGTGTGTGTGTGTGTGTACACAAACACACACGTTTGTTTGATTTATACATACAAAGTGGTCTTGAAAAATATGCATTAGAAAAATAAAGTCTCCATTTTCGGAAACCGATCTTTAATGATTCTGCCTTTGAGTGGAACTTTTAGAAATAACATTTTATATTCACTTTAACATTAAAAGCTTTTTTTTCCAGTGCACTTAGCCACATTTTTACTCCCCTGGCTAATGAGTTGCATTTTGCATTCCCCAGCATTAAGCATTGTTCGATTCTTCTCTTTTTGTAAACTCATCTTTCACTTTCAGCGAAATGAACCATGAATATAATCGAATACTTTTACTAACGAACTGTCTACTATAGTAGCAAGCAGTTGTGTCGATGTCAATCACGCTACTAAGTAACATTCTTTCATTATTTCCTTCTCGTCAATATTGCTTCAGTTATTATCTTCTCATTCACGTCACAACTTGCTGACCTGGTTTTGCCAGATGAAAGTAGGTGATCGGTAAAGAAAAATCAAGTATAAATGATTTTGAAATCTAATCGATAATTCAAGTGATTTTTGGAGGCGAAATAGGAAGAAAGAATGACTTTTGATCGGTGATCTTTGGAATCAGAAAATTTCTTTAATTTCAACATTTTTTCGGAGAAACTACATATGAATTTTGTTCGATGTTTTAAATCTTTAAAATGATTTTGTTGAGCTTACATGGATTTAGAGTTCCAAATTAGTATCTCGAATTCCTTTGCCTCTTTTTCTCAACATGATACGGTTGTTTCTGGTTCTTTTCTCTTAAATACAAGCTAAATGCGCCTTTTATATGTCTTTGCAGCGTGTATGTATGATATGTGCTTTGGGATATTCCGGTCTTTGGGTTTGTTTCTGTGAATTAAGCAATATATACAAATTATTGAATCAGTAATCATTTATCCGGTTTAGTCGTGTTCCAACAGCAGATTGAAAATTTACTGTCGCCAAAAGTAAGTGAAACTGACACAAACTGATCAGAGTCAAAACATCATTATATCTGATAAAGTATGAAAGTAACATTTCTAATATCAATTCTTTTACATTTCTTCCGTCTTTGTATGGGGTCTTCAGTATGCGGTTGTCCTCCTTATACGTGCGCAATTCTTTCAAGACTATACATACTTTTTTCTTGATACCTCTTTGATTAAGATAACAGCTTTTTTTTTCAATGATAAATTAAACAATGGAAATAAATGGCTTTGGATGATTAAGAAAAATTCATCAACCAGTCTACTTCCCAAGAAAATACCGTATATAGTATTAAAAAAAAACTATGATTAACTCATTTGATTATGTCCGGCACAGTCTCTATGTTTTTCTTTTAGGAAAAGTTATACTTGCATTGCCTGTTACATCACATATTTCGTGGTCGTCTCAAGATAATTTTTCTTTCATAATTACGTATCTCTTGCTTGTTTGAAAAATGCATTTTACTTAGCTTTAAATGCGTTTAAGGTCTACCAGTTTTTTTCTATTTAAATTTCCTGTTTCAAAGAAACATATTCCTTAAATTATCGTTCTTTTCAATCCTGCCAATAATTTCAATAAATGCCGAACAAGTTTAATGAAGTGCTAAGGGCAGAGACAAAAACATGAGAATTAATCTCACCTCAAGTGAAAGGAAATCGGTGAAAACAGAATGGAAAGGAAAATTTCTGCACAAAGGATATCAAGCATGATAAAGATTGCATTGGCGGATCTGAGAAAACCGAAATTCCCAGAACATTATAGGTAACAATTCTTCACCGAGATATAATATTTACACCGGAGAAATTACTAAAATGTGAATGAAAATATCATAAGAGGAGAATATATTACTAGCTCAAGAGATAAAACTTAGTAAATATCTGAATTAAGTGAAAATTGCAAAACAGATTGGCAAACCTGGTGGCAAGCCATAGAACTTGTGGGTTTGTTGGAAGATCTTTAAGTACAACATTAAATAGATAAAGACAACAACAAAAAAATCCCAATCAGAAATTACGGGAAGATATCACGGTGGATATGGATGAAAATATTTCGTGAATGGTCCTCAAATAATGCAAAAAATATTGATAAGAACATGCGTCACAATTTATTGATTTTAACTATAAAGTTATCACGGTTTATTTTCTTTTTCCAAGAGAATGTCACTATTTCAAATAGTATGGCGAACTCAAAACAAACGTAGTTAATTCAATCTTTCTTTCTTACATATGAACATTAAAATTAGTTTGAAAATTTCCTTAAAATTGTTACATTATATATATATATATATATATATATATATATATATATATATATATATATATATATATATATATATATATTACATCCAATAGGAATTAAGATTACTGCTGGATAATACCCTTATTTCACCTATAAATTAAAAAAAAAATTACATATATATATATATATATATATATATATATATATATATATATATATATATATATGAAAAAAATATGGAAAAACAAAATCCGAATATGCATGTATGCTGTTTTAATTCGGATTTTTGTTTATCCATATTTTCTTTTTATACTATCGGATCTATATACATATTATATATATATATATATATATATATATATATATATATATATATATATATATATAAATCAACAGATACCTAAAGAAGCAAGAAGATACAAAAGAGCAAGCAACTTAATCGACAAAAAATGGTGGGAAACATTAACTTTAAATAGGCAAACAGAAACCCGCAGAAACTGTAAAAGCCCAATTTTCATTGACTGAAATCCCTCCCCTCACACACACACACATACACACACACAAAAATATATGAAAGCATTAAAATAGATTTGGCGATAAGTCGCGATTTGTATTTTTAAATGGCACCAGGAATAAATATCACTGATGAAGTTTGTGGCCGCACCATATACGGCTGCTTAATAAACGGTGTTTACTGGTCAGGTTTTGTTACATTTTATTTATTTCACCAGCAAGGATAAATTCAATGAAACCAAGTTGAACTTGTTAAATTTTGATCATACAGCAAATATTATGTAGCGCAAAATGTATTTAGTCAAATTTTTAAATTATAAAGTTGAAAGAGAGCGATATATGTTGAAAAACCAAGAAGTTAAAACATTAGAAAACTTTTAAGATTAGTCTTAATATTTTGTCAGGAATTTCTTATGTTATAAGAACGATGAACGACATGAGTAATCACCTACACACAACAAAAAAAATATTACTAAACCAAAGATAAGAAATAATCTCAAAATGCAGACACGAAAACAAATATCTGCTATCACAGTTCAAACCAAACAGATAACACACCAACAAGACTAAACCGCCAAAACATAACCACTAACAGGAAATCAATAACACAACCAGCACTGTTACCAACATTACCCCCACCCACTAACACAACTACCGCCACAACAATTAGCATGGCCATCACGACAGATATAACCATTAACACGCCAAAATTATTATTTTGACTATCACTATTACTATCACTTATAAACATCACTACCACCATTAGTACTGTTTTATATAATTATTATCTTTATTATTATTACCACAACTGTTATCATTATTATCATTGACATTATTATTTATTATTATTTTATTTATTTTTACTTTTTATTTATCTGTTATCTATTTGTTTAATGCTGTGAGCACTATCATTCTCCATCATAACTAATAACCTATCAATTATTATCAATATATCAATAATAATATAATATTACTAATTAACATAATTACAATCGTTAATAACACAGCTGCAGTCACTGTTGTTAAAAAAATACAAATATCCTTGCTATGTCTACAGACAGAAATCATCTTAACCCACGTGGTGGTAGTAAACACAAATCAATGAGTGTACGTGTGCATCTAAATATGTGTGTATGTGTGAGTGCATGTGAGCATATCTCTCGGTGCAAACACCGACCTGAAATACGTCAAAGCCGAGGCCCCCACCTGTCCCACTAAGAGAACATTGCCACATTTATGAAACGCTACAATCTTGACACCGAAATAGACATAATGAAATTTGCGTACATACGAATGAATGTGTAACTGCGCCTAACCCAAGCTTATGAATATGGGTGTGTATGTATGTATACGCCTGTATGCATGTGAGTCTATATATATGTGAGTGTCATCCCAAACAAACACAGATCAAGAAAATTTCACCCAAATAATCAAACACAAATAAGGCATAAATAGATCCACTTTTGAGAAAATAAACCAGTTTGTCTGAAATCGCGAAAACGTCACAAACGAAATGCAACCGCATATGTTAGATTTATCACAGATATTGGGCACTTTCCACTAAATACCGCATAACATGTATATATATATATATATATATATATATATATATATATATATATATATATATATATATATATTGAACAATAAAAATATTAAAAAAATTAAAATCTTCGGACACACTGGGTTTGTAGATTAATATTCTTTCGTTTTTATTATTATTTCATTTAGATTCCTCGACTAGTTTCGGCCAAAATGGCCATCATCAGGAGAAGAAATATTTCTGCTGCTGGTATCAGTGAACTACAGAAATGAATGTCTTAATGGGAAAATGAATTTTTTGTCTGTAGTTTTCATTTGTTTTTTTTAATTTTTTTATCGTTTTAACTGAATCTTTTAACATTCCTTGTGTTGGTCAAACAGTCTCTTTTAAGTTGTTATTTAAGATAAGAGCTGGAGGGATCTATGCTTCTCTGAATTCCCTGGTCAGTTTGACAGTTTTATTGGTCCTGGACAGGGGGATGTGTCTCTGTTAAGTGTTTGTGTGTGTTATTTGGTTCTTAAGTATATGTGTAAGCGTGTGTATTGCTGTGGGTGTGTGTTATCATTTTGGTTCATTAGGGGTGAGTGAGTATGATGTGCGTAAGTGTGTATATTCGTGTGGGTGTGCGTATAAAGGCCTCAACACCTCCGTAAGCATGTCTGTCTTGTGTGGGTGAGAAATGTGGGTAGGTTTTGATTTGTAGAGTTATATATTAGTACTATCTATATTGTTAAATGTATGGTTTAGCCCGGCTGGATAGTGCGGTTTTAGACGTTGTATCCACTTATTTTCATGAAACTCTAAAATCTTTCTAATGTTATCTGCTCTGAACTTTTCTGTTCTCTCAATTATAGTGAATTTGGCATGGGTTTTGAAATCGTTTTTTTCCAGGCGGAAATGTTGTTCTACAGGTAATAATTTTTCATGGGGAGTCGACTTAATTCGATTGCGATAATTATTAATTCTGTAGTGAAAGGGCCATTCAGATCTTCCTACATATTGTTTCTGACATAGTGTGCATTCTAGGAGGTAAATTATGTTATGACTTCTACAGTTAGAATCGTGGTAGATTTTGAAAGTTGATTTAGTGATTGAGCTAGTGAATGCATTCGTGTGTTTAATATGGTTGCGGCATAAACTTCGTTTGTTGTTACATGGTTGGGAAAATCCTGTTATTTTTGTTCTTAGTTTATTACGGATTACCTTGCCCCCTGAAATGTGGTTGCTACCTATGATTTCTTTTAGGTTCTTAGGTCTACGATATGCTAGAAGGCCGGGTTCCTTAAACAATTTTTTAGGTCTGGTGTAGTATTTCCCAGCGACGTTTGATTATTTGGGATAGTGGAGAGTGGTTACTAGAGGAATGCGGCTAGATTTATTTTTAATCTTGTACATTAGGGTGTCTTCTCTAGATGTGGAAATTGCTTTATTTATTTGTTCCCTGATTCGGTGTTGTTTATAGCCACGTGTTGTGAATTGATGCTCCAGATTTTCAATGTTGGAACGTATCATTCTGAGTCTAATTGCTTGTAAATAGGGAAGGTTCTCTTTGAGGTTTTTAGGGTGGGAAGACTTAAAGTGTAGATAGTTGTGGGTGTCGGTGATTTTAGTGTATAGTGTCGTTTGTAGTTTCTTGTTTTCATCTATGTAAATGCGGGTGTCTAAAAATGTTATTGATGTTGTGGGTTTTTCATAGTCAAACCCGTGTATACAAAGAATATATCATCGATATATCTTGCATAGAATACGCAGTCGCTACCAATGATTGGATAGATATGGGTCTCCTCAAATCTTCCCATGAATATTGTAGCATATGATGGAGCTGCAATGGTGCCAATGGCACAACCTCTTATTTGAAGGTAGTGTGCTCCATTGAAGTTGAAAGTATTCAATGTAAGGACATGCTCCATGAGTTTTAGGATAACTTCTGTTGGGGAGGGATCTTGTTTTCTTCTTTTTAGTAAAGTGCTTCCTGAAAGTGTGGTTAGCCCTTCGATGTGTTTAATGCTTGAATAGTGACCTTACGTCCATAGGGACTAGAATAGCGTTCTCTGGAACTGTTTGTATGTGATTAATTTTGTTCATTAGATCTGTTGTGTCTCTGATGTAGGATTTTACTTCCTTAGCTAGTGGTTGTATGTAATGGTCTATGTATTTGGAAATTTTTGTCGTGTGGCAGTTGAACGCTGAAATGACCTGTGTTATTTGCGTTTGTGTATTTTAGGAAGGCGATAGAAACGAGCAGGTGTAAATGTTTTTATTAGGTGTAAGTGCTGTGCATGTTTTCCTTGTTATTAGATATATATATATATATATATATATATATATATATATATATATATATATATATATATATATATAAGCAAGTGTAAATGGATATAAATCCGACAGAATGAAGAAAAATTTTGAAAAACAAACAAAAATCCTTAAATGTAGTTAAAATGAAAGAAATGTCGACGTCTGACGTTTCGGTTTAATAAACCTTTTTCAAGACAATATTCATCAAAATACAATTCAGTTCAATATGACAAATACGATGGACATAAAAACACAAGTCTTATTCAGAACAGATAACTGAAAATTTTTAAAATGATCAGCCTTCCGTCTAACATGGTCACGCCGTCGTCACATGGGCGACGCTTTCATACCAACAATATTCCTAAAAGTTTGTGATTATTTTGAAATGAAAAAGAAATTGAAAAAGAATTCATGCTTGTCGAGCATCAATCTCGCTAAAAAGGGGAAATATTAAAGAAACCAGGTCTAGTATTTGCATTGAGATGGATATTATACCTTTCATGAATCCTCCTGAGATTTTTTATTATGAAAATATTTTAATACTTTCACGGAATCGAAATCGAAATTATGATCTGCTTTAGTTGTGTGTACAACTAAAGCATTATTAAATACCGAGACGAATATCTCGTTTATGTTGATTTTTGAGGACCTACCTGTTTCACCCACATATTTTAGGTCACAATTTTTGCATGATATTTTGATAGATGCAAGCCTCGGATGTAATATATTTGTCTGCTGGTGCTATTTAATAAACTACTGATAGTCCTAGTAGGTAATATAGTAGTTCTTCTTTTTTAATGCATTTAGATTATGAGAGATACGTTCGGTCAAATGGTTATTTGGTAAAAAGATGCGACCAAACGAAATATTATCAGAGGCAGCTGAAATTGTATCTTTCATTGATCTAGTTATGGCCTTTGAGGTGTCATTTGCGCTGATGAGTGAATTTTCAACGCTTTATTTTTAGCTCTCTGTAATAATTGTCTCGGAAGTATCCTCAATATATGTAAATTCATCATTTAAATATTTTGATGAACAGATGCGAAGAGCCCTCAAATAGAATCCAATAACAATACCCCTCTTAGTGTTAGTATCATGGTGAGAGTAAAAATGTAAATAGTCATTTTTTTTACAAAAATTTACGATATACTTTGAATTCTAATTTATTTTTAATGGTAATATGTCTAAAAAAGGTAAGGAATTATTAGATTCAAGTTCATAAAGGTAAATTCTATAGTAGGTTCTATTCTATTTAATCTATCAGTAATCTCGTTTAAATCATGCTTTGGGTAGATAAATAAAAAAAAAAAAAATAGACGTCGACATTTCTTTCATTTTAACTTTTTAATTTTTTTTGTTTAAAAATTTTTCTTCATTCTGTCGGATTTATATCCATTTACACTTGCTTATATACTGTCCACTGAAAATACAAACCTAAATTCATTTTTATAACATGGAAGATTACCTTATGAAAATACAAGAATTTACTAGTCTAATTCTTACAAGAATAGAAAAGATTTCTTAATGAACTGCATATATGAAAAAATCGTTCCATCGGGCTTGTCCAATATCATGAAATCATCTTCACATATTTTTCCCCTGACTATATCAAACTTTACCTGGAATCATCAGTAAAAATTTAAAGTTTTCCGAGGAACAAACCTTTTTAAAAGCCACACTTCTAGGACGTGAACTAAAATTGAAAAAACAGCATGTCTCGCATCACAGCGGAGAGACTTCGATCCGAAAGTGACCAGAATTAATCAAAAACACATCAGGAGTTTAAAACTAAAATTCCATACTTTATGTGATCGCAGCTGTTGGAAGAATATGGGTAGAACGGATCTAGTTACCAATGTTTCCAAAACCACACTCAGCACTTTGGAGATTGAAGCCCTTAGTTTTGGTCTAAAGTTTTAACTGGTTCAAAAGACCACAATGTTAGCAATGATAAATATAAACTACAAACATAGTGATTCTGACTTCCTTAAAGGTTTTACCCAAGGCATTTTAGCTGCCTCTTTTAATGGCAAAATATGAATTCAATTGGAATGCCTTAAAATCCTTATCTATGAATAATAACATTATTATATCTCCTTCTGATAAAAAGGATCGGTTTGTTGTCATGGATACCATGCCTTACAACAGAAAATGTTGGACTTGCTAAATGACAGAGACACTTATGAACAGAATTCTATACAAATTTCTAAGAATCTAAAAAAGAATTTAATAGGTCCTATAAGAAACATATGTAATGAAGATAAGATTTGGCTTTTCCTTATTAACTACCACCCGACCGTCCCTAAAATTTATGGCCTCCCCAAAACCCATAAGCTTAACATTCCATTAAGGACCATCATCTCAGGTATAGGCTCAGCTCCTCATAATATTTTTAGGTATTTAACTAAATTTCTAACTCCAATTAAAAAGTAACAATATAAAAGAATTCAGGCTCTCTTTTAAATAAGTTGAGAAATATTGATATAGATAACAAATTACTAGCTAAGCTTAGACATCAAATCTTTATATACTAATACCTGTTGATAAATGCATTAAACAATTAGAGAACCACCTTAAGAAAATTGACTTTTTGAATCTCTATCTCGAAACATCAAATTATGCATCCTTTGCATCACATTGTTTTTTCCAATATAATAATATTTATTATAAACAAAAATTTGGTTTACCGATGGGTAGTCCTCTCTCTGGATTCCTAGCATGCATATTTTCTAAATTTCTTGAATCTGGACCTTTTAAAGATGTCATTCCACCTGATACACATTACTTTCGATACATCGATGACATTTTTATTTATCTACCCACATAAGCATGATTTAAACGAGATTACTGATAGATTAAATAGAATAGAACCTACTATAGAATTTACCTATGAACTTGAATCTAATAATTCCTTACCTTTTTTAGACATATTACTCATTAAAAATAAAATAAATTAGAATTCAAAGTATATCGTAAACCTACATGTAAAAATGACTATTTACATTTTACTCTCACCATGATACTAACACTAAGGGGTATTGTTATTGGATTCTATTTTGAGGGCTCTTTCGCATCTGTTCATCAAAATATTTAAATGATGAATTTACATATATTGAGGATACCTTTTCAAATCTTTCGTATCCGAGACAATTATTACAGAGAGCTAAAAATAAAGCGTTGAAAATTCACTCATCAGCGCAAAATGACACCTCAAAGGCCACTACAACTAGATCAATGAAAGATACAATTTCAGCTGCCTCTGATAATATTTCGTTTGGTCGCATCTTTTTACCAAATAACCATTTGACCGAACGTATCTCTCATAATCTAAATATCTACTATATTACCTACTAGGACTATCCGTAGTTTATTAAATAGCACCAGCAGACAACATATTACATCCGAGGCTTGCATCTATCAAATATCATGCAAAAATTGTGAGAAAAAATATGTGGGTGAAACAGGTAGGTCCTTAAAATCTCGTGTTTTCGAACATAAACGAGATATTCGTCTCGGTAATTTTAACAATGCTTTAGTTGTACACACAACTAAAGCAGATCATAATTTCGATTTCGATTCCGTGAAAGTATTAAAATATTTTCATAATAAAAAATCTCAGGAGGATTCATGAAGCAGGTATAATATCCATCTCACGCACGGTGAATACTAGACCTGGTTTCTTTAATATTTCCCCTTTTTAGCGAGATTGATGCTTGACAAGCATACACATAAAATTTTAGAACCTAATAGAATTCTTTTCATTTTCTTTTTCATTTCAAAATAATCACAAACTTTTAGGAATACGTTATGAAAGCGTCGCCCATGTGACGACGGCGTGACCATGTTAGACGGAAGGCTGATCATTTTAAAAATTTTCAGTTATCTGTTCTGAATAAGACTTGTGTTTTTATGTCCATCGTATTTGTCATATTGAACTGAATTGTATTTTGATGAATATTGTCTTGAAAAAGGTTTATTAAACCGAAACGTCAGACGTCGACATTTCTTTCATTTTAACTACATTTAAGGATTTTTGTTTGTTTTTTCAAAATTTTTCTTCATATATATATATATACATAAATATATATATATATATATTGTTTGTATGTAATATTCTTTACACATGTATAGATTCGCGTTTCAACTAGTAGTGTACGCTCTGTTAAAAAGTATGCAAGTACTCTCTCTCTCTCTCTATATATATATATATATATGTGTGTGTGTGTGTGTGTGTGTGTGTGTGTGTGTATCTGTGTATATGTGTGTGTGTGTGTATCTGTGTATCTGTGTGTGTGTGTATTTAACCAGCCAGAATTTTTAACAGCTGTTTAAAATAATATTCACAATGTCTCTGTTCATAAATTGTAAAAAAATCCTACATATATACATGCATGCCTTTGTATTGTTACTGTATTCTTATTCGCTTTTCTAATTTCGTCCCTTTTTCTATCGCTGATCATAACTACTTGTTTGAGAAATAAAGAAAGCAGATGTAACGATAGAATTTACTCTTTCTTACGGGCCAATGAAAGAAAGAGGTCGTGTTTCTATAGTTTTTATTTTGTTTTTTGTTTTTTTTTCTGATAAAGTAAATCGTTAATAAACGTCTTAGAAAAATATCGCCAATAAAGAAAAGCAAAATGAGAAATTGATATGAGGAGAGAGATATGGAGATTTTTTTTTCAGACTTTTGAATTTGTCTTTGTCGGACATAGATTAATAATTCGATTGCTTTGGTAACTGCTTTTTGTGGAATAAGAGGTCCAATGTAGAATAACTTTATCTTCAAGATTTGATCTTTAATCATTTGTTTTCATGCGGACACACCATAGTGTCTTTACATAGAAATAATTTGTTTCTTTTTCAATAAAAACCGTCGTATATCAGTAACGATACGTTTATCAAGCTAGATGATAACAGGAGAATTGGCAGGCCATATTTCCCGACTTTGTCACGTTCTCTCATTAATATATAAAGCTTGCAACATAAGGGACTGGGGGGGGCTACATAGAACAGTGCCTGAGTTAAAACATTTAACACTTTAAACAGAATCAGAGGAACGGAGTAGGATTTTGTTGCCATCACGTGATTCGATAATCTTTTCATCAGATTAGTATCTTATTAGTCACTGTAAAAGTTTGTCAACTATATTTGCATTTTTCCCGTCTTAAATTTCATTCTTGTTAGAAATATTCATTTATCTCGATAAATAGCATAGACAGGAATGTTTATGTAGTAGATATTTATGTAAGGGTGGATCGGTTAAAAAAAAATCATAAATCCGAGCTTGTCATTCCAAGGGTCAAAAATAAGTCTCGCCCGTCGGACATCAGAAGATGCTGGGGATGTAATTGCAAGGATTAAAACTTTACAGCACAACTATCACTTTCCCCAAGAAGATCCAAGCAATTGTGTGGTCCAAATAATTATTTTTATAAGTAAGAAAAATTGTGATTGGTCGAAAGTGCTAGTGAAGCGCAAAAAACTATCATATGTCGAAACCAACTGAAGTCAACCTGATCTTGATTTTCTTTTTCGACAAATTTGTGTAGAGGACATAATAGAATAACAGATTGTGTTATGAATCCCAGAGATGTGATGGAATGGGCAATGCAAGAGTACATCTAGAAATAAAAAGCCATGCCGGATAATAGAAAATAAGTTTTAAAAACCACCCATCACCATTCAAAAATACTGCTTTTGCACTACAGGTCTAGTCTTCAATCAGATGCTATGGAAACGACAATAGAGAAGTATGGATATTTTAATAATTGTTGATTTTGTCAGCCACATGAGGAACCTTCGGTATAATACATACTTAAAGCATCAGACATCTGGATTATCTTCAAAGAAATTTAAGAGTTTGGCATCTGAATATGGTAGTTAACTTTGCCAGAAGCTTCCGTAGATTGAGTGAAGAATAAAATTAACGATTTTTTGCAACATTTTTTGTAAACAAATATGAATTATCTTGAGAGGCGGTAGTTCTCTCCAGATAAGATGTGAAATGTCGACGAAAATGGATGTACGAAAATGTAGCGACCAAGAAAAATCGTCGCTAAAAAAAGGTCCAAAAAGTTTGCATATGAGTCTCACACTACTTATTCGCTCGTTCGATCCTCATTCGGAACTCAACTACTATGGTCTTGTATCTAAGCAAATTAAACAATTCCATTTTTGGTTCGATTCTGAATGAAGAAGGTTGAAAATTGACCTGTATTTTGTTGGATTCCCTTTTTATCAGTATCGACGTAAATAACTGCTGGTTTACATAGAATGACAAGTCTACGTGGTAGGTAAAGTAGTCCCCTGTTTCCCGCAAGCATCAGTAACCTGTAGATGTCTGCTACCACGTAGAAATGAAGTTTATCACAAAAAAGCTAACGCCCACCGCTTGCAAGATTTGTGCAATTCGGTCACTCAGCCACCTCACCCCCGTAGTATATGTGTATCCCTGTGCTAGGTAAATACCCATTAGTACGAAGAGATGTTCAAATGCATGTAGAGGCATGAATTAATGTAAACATATATATATATATATATATATATATATATATATATATATATATATATATATATATATATGACATTCACTCTTAAAGTTAAGGTGGCAAGAGTTTCTGCTAGTGATTTTTATACAATGACAAAATCAAATTAATTCTCTACGACAAAAATTAAAACAACTAACCTTATCCTCAAAATAACAACACAGCAGCAAAATCAAAATTACAACGAATGGACATTAATTTACAAGTTCAAATGTCCCTTAAGGAACTGTGTTTCTGATCAACCGAATTCATAAATAATTACATCAGTCACCCTACTACATGCACATTCAGACGCCTTACGTTATATCTGTTCGAGCACAGTTTCATTAGAACCAATTTAAACACAAAAACAAACATACCAGAAAGCATTCGTAACATACTAGTAGAAAATACAAACATAATAATATCCCCCACATGAAAAAAAAAGATTAAAAATAATGGAAGCCTCAATAATAATAATAAAACAAATGTCAACACTTAATAATATTAATTACAAGCACGACCACAATGTGCTAACTCTGTTCGAAAAATAAAAACATCCCTATAACTCTAGAAACATACGCACAACTCATACATCCAGTTAAAAAGTAAAAATAAAATCATCCTTTATAATGGGTAAAAGTATAGCCAAAAGCGCTCAGAATCTCATATCACTTCGACAGTTTCTACACACTCTGCTAGACGAGAAAACATTTTTCCATTTAATTTTTCTTATGTTCAAACAAACACAAGAAAAATTAAATAAAAATCTTAATCGCAGTATCTTGTCTGTCGTCTTAAATAAAATATGTATAAATGAAGGACTGATGCCTAAATACACTATATATATATATATATCCGTTAAATCCTGCTCTACTTTAAAGTTTTCTATGTTTTTGTTTGTTAATTTATCTTAACTTTAAATATAATCAAATCCTCTATATTTTGTTGTCGGATTTAAAACGATTAAACCGGCCAAGTATACGCGCCAATGTCACACATCATGGAAGAAGAAAGAAATTTTATAGCAGGCAAGAGAACGGGGTCCTCGGAAATCGCAAGCATCATGGATCATATTACTTGAACTAAGCCACACTATTCTTGATAGCATTTCCTGCTCCTTTGTCTCAAGACAAATGAACAAAAAATGCTAACACTATACAATACCATCAGAACGAGGAATACAAATGCAGAAGACCTATATCTATTTTGCATAGATGACATAAAAGCATTTGTTAATTTACGACACAAAGATCTATTTGAACTGTTAAGAAAATAAGATTTATAAGGGAAAAGATAAGATGCGGATATAAAATGAGTTGATTGATTTCTTACCGCTTATCAACAATTTGCTGGTTATTTAAAAAAATATTTTTTAAATAGTATAATTTTTGGAGATAATGATTTCTTGATGCAATTCATATTAATCAAACCGTAACTGTAGAAGAGATGGATTCATTTCCTAAGGATATTTGAGCTTAAGTGAATATAACGAATCAACTGGAATCTTCTCTCCTATTTCCAATTCCAGCAATTATCCATTGTATTACCTGCAGATTCTAAGCGATAGCAGCTTTTATTTCCAAGTAGTCACCCATTCAGGTCACTGAATAAACTCGATATTGCTTAACTTCGGTGATCATACGAAAAGCAATGTTTCAACGTGATATGACCGTAAGTCAGAAAAGTCGATCAATTATAGAAACCGCAAGAAGTTCAACAAAGTATTAAAATAGTACGAGAAGAAAAGATTTAACTGTAAATATTTTTGATTGAATGTACGAATGTCAACAAGAGAGATAACCCAAGGTGGAAAATACGAATTGCAGTTGTCATAATGAAGATCATAGACATTTATCTGGGTAGTGTCGTTAGTATCAGAAAGACTAATCTATAACACAAAACAAAATCGCATCCGAAAAGCAAAAGAGGACTCGCGGCGGATAAAACAACTAAGAAAAGCAACATTTCGAAAGAAACAAAGAAAACAATACTGACTAGATATCTCATATCTATCCTGTTATATGACAATGAAGAATATTCTTGAAGTGACAGCAAGATACTCAGAAGACCAAAAACAGAAAAATGTTAGCAATGAGGAATTTTTAATGAATATGGACACGAAAAGAGTAGTTACACTTATAATCAGAAAAAGCAAAGTTGAAATATCTAGGATATATAATGAAGAAAGTGGATTTGAAGAATGTAACTTTCATCTGACATAGCAAAAGGGAAACTGCTAATAACCTACCTACCGAATTTATATCAAAGGGGTAGCAGAGAGGGGGTTAGGAGACATGGAAAAGGGACAATCTTTGATCAGGACTGCACAAGTCAGTAAAGGTCTGGGCAACCATCATCAACCATGTCATGAATCGTCATGAAACATAAAAAGAAAAATTAGTTATTTTTTGCAGACACCGTTACAACAATCCTTTTTGAAATATTAAAATCTACCAAGTAGGTTTTCTGAAAACAAAATATAACTTTTATCTCAAAGAGGTCAAGGAAGATGTCGGGAAAAAAACATTACAAACTTGTTTTAATATGAAATATTCAAAATGTTATCTCCCAACGTCGAACCGAGGAAGACACTATTCCTTTACAAACAACAAAGATGAAGTAAATAATATTCAAAATAAATAACATAATGAAAATACTGAAAGTCCGAAGAATATATCGGCCAATAGTTGTTAAAAATAAAGTTGGAAACAATAGTTTTAACAAAGCTTTAGAATAGCTTACATCATTAAAGGGTTTAAATAAGACATTTGAAGAAGTCTAATTGAATATTATTAATATAATTGTATTTTTAATATTGTCTAATCGTGTCATGAAACAGCTGAAGCTTTATCCGTCCATAATTTTCTTCTTCATTGTCCTCATTTGATAGATATGAAAACGTGGTCACGACATTAGCGAATATGGCTACGTTGTCAAAATATGAGTGGTAATAACATCAAATGCACAACACATGTAATATCCATCATAATCCTCATTTGGTTCAACACATAACCTAAGGCGTATACATAAACCACATATCAAACATTATAGAGGAGAAATTCATGACCAAATTTCAGCTAATAATTGTGATGCCACTGATTAATGGTCCATCTTATCTCACACACACACACACACACACACACACACACACACACACACACACACACACACACATGGGGTATCAGTAAATAAAGTAAAGAAAAACTAAAGTAAAGAAATTAAAACAAAGCCAAAAAGAGAAAATTAGGATTTATCAAAAAAGCTAACATCAAGAGAATTATGGAAGGAGATGAGAAAGGTAACAGGATGCTGGAGTAACTAATAAAATAATACAGCGGATGTAAGAAGGTAAACACTTCGAGCAAGAGAGAAATATGTTACTGCAACTGGATAAGAAAAACGAGCCGTAAAATTGAACAAGCATCCCTTATAGACAACGGAAATGAATAGACACTTTGTGTAGTGCAGACGACAACAAGCAAAGGAAATGAATCTATGTTCGAGTTGACAACAGGCCGAATTTCGGCGCGGCGCCTCGCTTCAGTGATGATTGTGAAGCGGTGGTAATGGTGGTGAGAACAGCTGCCGGCAATGCCATCTCGTCAGATTGATCTTGGAGAATTGGGTAATTTATTCTCCTCTTCAGATTAATATATTAGTTTGTATTCGAGCGAAGTTAAAAGAATTAAAAAGATATAGTACTGGTTTCATCCATTTTGATGACGAGTGTAACTATATAAAAGCTATTTTGAAACGTATTGCTCTTAATTGAAATATATATATATATATATATATATATATATATATATATATATTCATAACTTAAGCTCTACTCGACATATACACATGCAAACACATTTCTACCCAGTTGCTAACCGCAAAATTTTCAATCGTTTTAGTTACAGTGATTTGCAGTTGAAAAGCATATTTTGTGATTGACAAAATGTACGTAAATTCTAGTCGGCACTTTGGCAATTAAATACACTATAAACAAGACGATAAATGTATCTTCCGCTGCCGTCTTCTAACACCATAAATTATTATATCGATTTGAAATATAGTTGAGATATTATAACATAATAGGACAGTTAGGAAGCAAAATATTTTTTTAAGAATGGCCATTTCTTTTTATGTTAAAACGCAGCAGAAGCTTTTCTTTAATCTCATCTTTGAGTGATCTTTGTTAAAATTCATTTTATCTATCCTAGTTCTGAAATTCCATTTCAAATCTTCCTCTTGCAACTGAAAAATGACCTTAAATCCAACACCTGAAGTGTTTGCAAATCATGTTAGGCCTGTGTTCCTTCGTGTTACCGGTGAAGGTTAAAATAGTTCTGCGAAGCCATTAAAATCTAATTCTCAATTTGCCGCCATTCTCGTATGTCAATATATCGATCGGTGAAAAGAGACGAATGGAATATGAAAGAAGATTTTGAAGATAATTAGGGTCAGTGGCTTATAAATAAGTCAGTGGTCAATAGAGGAAAAGAGGCGAGGACGAATGTACTGGGAACGTCAGGTCTTGATCAAAAAGATATTTGAAAAGAAAATGAATAAATGGGGAAACCGAGACTGCTATGGTGATCAGGAACAGACGTAAACACAGACGAAAAAGTATCCGGCGCTAAATAAAAAATAAAAGGAACATATATATATATATATATATATATATATATATATATATATATATATATGCGTACACATTTGTGAATGTTTTCATAAGAATACATGAATGCTATGAATATATACGATTTTTTAGAGAGGAAAAGTGTTTTTAATTCATATATTAAAACTATTGTTATTAATTGAGAAACAATAGAAAAATTCCAGTTTCCGTAGCTCTTGTAGTCATAGGGATGATTTTAGAACTACCAACTATTATTTAATATTCAATATGTACTAGCAGAGATGATGTTATGATTCTATTGCTGATAACAAGTAAGAGACAAAGCCATATTAGATTAAACGGTAGTAGGAACACTGTTTTAAGCCAAACTTGATTGTCTTAAAAATCAGCATTTGCAATCGAATACTGATCACTGTCATTTGTGGTAATCGTTTGATCTAAAAGCAGCCATAGATGTGCTAATGGATTTCATTGAAGTGGCTTTTATTATTCGAGACAGAAGGGAAAAGCAAATATCTTACCAGACTCTTGAGAGTGTATTATAAGATATGACTCGAAGAATCTTCGAGAAGCAATTGGCTCACAAAATGAAATTATTGATATTGTATCGTTTTCTAAATTTGTTACTTTCGACGACAGGCATTTAGTCTTCTTTTTTTCTTCTTTTTATTTAGCACGAGAAATTATTTAACGAATTCATGGGCTTTGTATCCTCATCGATACTGTTTTGATCACGACCTTTGTTTTTTTCAGTTCGCTATCTTTTCTTCCATATTATTTTCATTAGCCTGATAATTCTTCGAATGAATATCCTCACTTCGACTTTTGTTTTCTAATCGTCTTCATAATTACATTATTCCCAATTTTACTCATTACAAAAAGACTATTCACAGATCTTAGCGTTTCCGCCATTTTACTGCGAGACTTTGAAAGTTGACACTGAGAAATCTCACACAAAGAGAAGTCATTCTACCATTCACAGAATCATTGATTACACTTTTTGTTTCTTTTCTTTAATCACTGATTCAATAATAACAGGAAAAATGTAATATTTGATTCTGTCATTTTACTGGGTAAATATTTAATTGCTACTTTATGCATCGTGAACAGATGCACGTGAAAGGCTAGATAAGTTTAGATAAGAGCTTCGATCATAAATAAGTTCTTCTTTACTGTGACATGAGCAATCTATTTATGATATTTTACATGAATATCTCGAATTTAATAAACGCAAGTTAGGCAATATGAAAATATTTATTAGTGATGTTGTAGAATGAATTATTCGAGACATTTATCTCTAGAAGTTTTATCAGGTGGAACATGTTGATCCAATCTCACTTTATATCTATCACTTACTTGATATGTCTATCCGTCTATCTATCTTTATTCTATCAAATAATTTTTCAGACTTTCCTTATGACGTTTTACTCATTTCCTTCTCTCTCTTGCTCTCTTTCTCACTGTCACTATCCTGTTAATGAAGTCAAAAGGCTCTGTCTATATTTCTGAGATGAGGTATTATGTATATTATTTACATTATTCGGACTATTGTCGCCATATTTATCAAAACGTTTCAACTGTTGTACAATCCGGCCTTCTTCAGGTGGTTGGAATGTCGATCTGAACCCTTTATTTCGCTCACTGCGGTAGACTGTTCTAGTTACACGTGCTATGTTTTAATGGATGTCAGTGCCTCCTCCGTGGAAATAATCAAAGATGCTCCCATCCTATCCAACCAGATGGTGAGCTTGGATGTGGTGAGTTTGTTCACCAAGGTACCCACGGGCAGTAGTCAGAGACATATTGGCCACTGACTCCTAGTAGAACGGACCAATATTACAATAGATAATCTGATGGAGATGTTGACTTTCTGTACACAAACAACACACTTCGGAATGGGATCACACATATATCGACAGGATGAGGGCTTAGCAATGGGCTCGCTATTATCACCAGCAATGGCGAATATATACATGGAATACTTTGAGAAAATGTCATTAGAATCTATATCTCTAAAGCCAACTATATGGTTAAGGTACGTAGATGGCACCTTCATATTCTGGCCAGACCAGGAAGATGCTCAGGTTCTACTGGACCACGTGAACTCAATAAGACCTTCGATACAGTTCACAATGAAAAAAGAGAGTAACAACACACGCCCATTCCTGGATATTCTAATATCTCGAACAGAGCATGGGTTCAAGACATCCGTATAGCGTAAACCGACATTCACCAGACAGTACCTCAATTTCAACTCCCACCATCCATACAGCGTAAAGAAAGGGATTATCCGCTGCTTACAACACCGAGACATTAGATAAAGAATTGGTCAGTATAAATAGTACCCTACAATGTAACAACTACCCTGGGTACATGGCAGCAGCCAAAAAAAAAACTGGGATAGGCGGGTACAAGAAGAAGACGACAACACTCAGAAAACAGTCTGCCTGCTTTATGTGAAAGGGTTATCAGAGAAAATACAAAGGGTCTGTGGCCCATATAACATCAGGACAACCTTCAAAAGCTTGACGACACTTCGCAGATATCTCTCACAAGTAAGACCCCCCATAGAGGAGAACATGACTAAAGACTGTGTGTACGCTATCCCGTGCAGCTGCGGAAAGAAATATAAGGTAAGGCTTCAAGAACACCAGAAAACTGTAACATGAGGGGATGTGGAAAAATCAGGCGTGGCTGACAACATATGGGAGAGAGAAGGGAGATCACCGCCCTCTGTGGGATCAGGTTGAGATCATAGACAAGGAACACCATTGGAAAATTCGTAAACTTAAAGAATCAGCACATATGCTAGGCCACACAAATCTCCTGAGCCGACCAAGCATAGAAATGAATACAATATGGGAACCAGTAATAAGGGGTGCCAGTGAAAAGCAATAATAACAACAACAACAAAAAAAATGCAATGATAACAGCAAAAATTTTAATATGAGCACTGGTAAAAATGGTTGCTGAGACATTAGGTTTATAATAACCAGAAATTCATACACAGAAGTCCTTAAGGACAAATGGCATAGCGGATAAAGGCATTGGTTAGATCCAGTGACAGGGCCCAAAGAGTGTGAGTTCAATACCCGGTTAAGGCAGTGGAGAACTTTCAGAGGGAAATTTACAGGAGGTAACTGACAACTGACATTAAAACATGGCAAGTGGAACTAGAATAGTCTACCACAGTGAGCAAAATAAAGGGTTCAGTTCGACATTCCAATCACCTGAAGAAGGCCGGAGCGTACAATGGCCGAAACGTTGTGATAAATATGGCGACAATAGTCCGAATAATGTCAAAGGCTTTTGTGCAAAGCCAAAACAGCCGTAAACATTCGAACGCTGTTAACCGATTTTATTTCTCTGCCGATAAATGACTTCATATTGGGTTGTTTGATATTTTGGCAGCAATCGAATATAATTCAATGAAATAAGTTCAAAAATCTGTTTAATGAATTCTTGAAGCAAAGAAGTTCTCATTTAAAACGACTGTTTAAGTTTCTCAAACATTCATAATATGTAATAAAGATTGATAATAAATAATATCAAAAGATTTGAATATTTTATTTTATTTCTTGTATTCTACTTGGAGATTTACCATTAAGCTTCAATACCATTCTGAATTCTTTATTTCTCTTATATGAAAACTTTTCAGCATATATTTGGATATAATATCGGTGTTCTTATAGTGCCATGGAATAGAAACAGATTCCAAGTTTCATACATCAAACGTTTTGTATATGTAATTGTTGCAAGTGAAATCGGTTTTTTTACCTTTTACCAGTTTCAATCATTTACGAAGAACATCGCTCATAAATCATCATGCAACAGAGACTGATCAGCAAATATTTTCTAAATAACATTTCACGAAGTATTTTAAAATATTTCTGTAATTATCAAAATAAAAAAATGTTCCTAAGCTTATTCAAGATTTAAAACGAGGTTGGACAACTTCTGGAATGATTGCAGCTTATCGTTGGGAAAAAAGCATTTTACTTTTTAATTAGACTTTCCATATAATTACGGCCAAATAAGATTAAGAAGCTAGTATTAATCGCGAGGTATTTTGCTATCGATGCTTGAAAGTCAAGAGAAATCCATTGTAAATTCATCGGTTTAGACTTGTGGACGATATCTCCACCATTGCACGCCTAAACGAAATGCTGACCTGCAAAAGGAATTCTTAAGTAGTTGTAGTTTTATCCTTTTGGACATCATATATACTATTGTTTTTAACAAAGTTGATATCAGTTTTCCTTTTCATATTTATGTTTTTGGCGAAATCACGGAATTAGGGACAGGTGTTCATTTACACAGATAGGATTTTACAAGCACCTGAATGATTTAAATGACTTGTAAAAATGTGTTTTACGTATTTTTTATGCAAACTGAGAGTTTGTTTCTTTAGGGCAGAGAAATGCATTAAAAGTGACAAATATGTAAGGCTCAAGGTCAAATCAAACATGTATATTGCAAGAGTACAGGGTAGGTGGAGGTGGAGTCGTATTTGTTTAAAAAACATTTATGTCGAACATGAATGCTTATTAAAGTATATCGTTCGAGCAAGTCAGGTCAATGATCATCGTCGTTGCAGCAACAATTTTTGTCGCTAAATCTAAATCTGAAAGAAAAAAAAGAAAGATGTCATTTTTATTACAATATTTCTTTTGCATTTTTCTCTTTTTATATAAATGCTCAGGTAAACAATTATTTTGAGAATACATAGCAGAGAGTGAATCAGTAAGTCAAAAGTAAAATTATTATGCGATTCTCTCACCAAAACTTTAAGTTAGCATAGTTGCAGTATAAACCAGAGATGGACGTTGAAGATTTTGAACAAGGCACGGTTAAGTAATGGGTTAGTGGTCAGGTTTGAAGAATCGAAGAGCCAAGGTATGAATTCCCCTTCCTTCCCCCACCAGGTATGAGCAAATAGCTGAACAGACTAAATTCTACAGCCCTGAATGGCAAGCAAGCACTCTAGGACAACTCTGAATTCAAAACCCGATGGGAGATGTTCGCTGGCCTTGTGGCACACTGTGCACCATTTTCCCTGTATTCAAAAAAAAATTCATCACTATAATCAAATCATATATGCGAGTAGTCTGACTATTTTGTTCTAAGAATTGAGTTACTATACCCTCATACGATGAAAACAATGGGAAAGTTCAGATACACATACACACACACACACACACACACACACACACACATATATATATATATATATATATATAACAATAAATGAAACTGAAGATTTAATTTCCAATGCAATCACCTTAAAAGTTATGGCATTATTACAGAACGACCAAATAAATCCAGGAAAATGGCTAAGTATGTTTAAATAGAAAGAAGCTCAAACGAGGATCGTTATGGTTTAGATCACTCAGATCAAACTAAGATCAATAAACGCGAAGCCTAAGCATGATCCCCATAGTCGAAGATGAATAAATTGCATGGATGGCAGTCAGTTGGAACTTCGAATCAGGATAAGTGTGCTTTAAACTCTATCAGGTTGAAAATCGAGCCAAGTTCAGTGACGTTTCAGGTTTATCGAAATAGATCTGTAAGTTTGTAGCTCAATAGTTTGGCAGATGAATACGCCTGGAAGGATCTATTTTTCAATGAATGCAAAAAAATGAAAAATGGTGAATTGATTAATTAAACAAAAAAGTGTACGGTAAGAAAGGATCAATAAATAAAATGAAGTTTGCTTAAAAGTAAATTCAGGACAAGAATTATCGAAATCAAAATGTTAAGATGTTTAAGAATTGAATCGGTGATGACAAACGATAGTTGTAACATAACATTAATATTTAATGGATCTGGTACAAGGATTAGATTTCCTTTGAAGACCAATCTCACTACACAATGTCTGACAAACTAAAATGATAAGCAGATATTTAGTAAGCTTTGTCTGGCACACTAAAGAGTCTCCCATATAAATGCGAATAGTCAACGGTTCTAAATTGATAGTTTAGTCTAAAGTAGACAATATTACAGAGACATAGATTAACGACCAAAGTCGCAAGGTAAAATTTACTCTAGGACAAGGACTCCCTAAATATGAATTCAGACTGCCACACCACAAAAAATGTAACGATGAATAAACGTTAATCTAGTTATTAAAATATGGAAACATGAAATTGAAAGAAACTGAAGTACAGATAAGAATATTGGGCTTTTTGGAAAGAAAAAAAAACGGAAAAGAGAAAAGAGGGAAGACACTAACAAAGTCGACGAAAGGAAACTCAAGACATAGTTAAATTAGCAAAGAAAGATTGAAGCTTGATAACAACAAATTGTAGATGACGGGGGCTGGCTTTCCATTCCGCAGGTTAAAAAGTCTTTAGAATCCTTACTCAGTTATTCATGTCTCGGAAACTTTTATTTGAACAGCGAATCAATAACAATATTATAGAAAAAGATGAACGAGGAAAATGGTGTACAAAGGAGAGTGGAGATCAAAGAAGAATATAGACAAAAAGAAGATGAAAAGAAAAGGAAGGAAAGAAGTAGTACAAAATATAAAGTATGGAAGTCGAATAGACGAGGAGGAGGACAGAAGAATGTAAGGAAGAAAACAAGAGAATGATGACAAAGAATAAACACACAAAATAGAACATGTGAAGAAGCGAAAAGGAGGAAGAAAAGGAGAGGGAAAAGATGAAAATTAAATGATGTTAAAAAAATGAGGCAATATATTGGAAAGGATAAGAGAAAGAATCCAAACAGAAATTCACTTTATTCAAGGAAATGTTTTAAGTCTTGTGCTGTGTAGGGCTTTTCTACGATTGATCCCTTTCCTAAAATTTAACAAAACTAATAAAAAACATAAAATTTCTATTTCTGATAAGTCTATGAAATTTTCATGATCCTCTCTCGTATATATGTACATACATACACACAACTATATATGTGTGTGTGACTTCTTTATTTTATTTTTAAAGTGTCATACATTATATATATATATATATATATATATATATATATATATATAGAGAGAGAGAGAGAGAGAGAGAGAGAGAGACAGACAGACAGACAGACAGAGAGAGACAGAGGTGCAGGACACTTTAAAAAATAAGTGAAATCACACACACACACACACATACACACACACATATATATATATATATATATATATATATATATATATATATATATATATATTCTACCAAAAGAATTTGTCTAGAAAATAGGAAATTTGAACATTTGGGAATACCTGACGAGTTAAGGTAGGGTTCTACATGCAAGCAATTTATAAACTTTGTCGTTTTTGCAGTTTTCGTATTATAATTATTTGATTTCTTTCTACTTTAATTGATGCGTATAAGTAATATATATATTAGATATTTATACTTGGATTAACATTATCATTTTATTAATATAGTATTATTCCTTTTCACTATGAGCAGCTGAATTTAATGAATTTTCTAATTAACTGTTCGCACCTTTTGGTCACTGATGTCATAGTGGGTTATCAATTATAGTGAAGTGCACGAGTGTTGAAACAGATTAGCTTGATTTGGCCTTGTTAGTTAGATAGCCCACCATAAGAGGAGTACAAAACAAGAAAATCAAATTGTAAAGTGAAACAACAAATTTATATACATATAAATCAATTAAGGTTTCTACAAATAAAATTAATGTATTTTGGTTGATACAAGGTCGTCAAAATGTTCGTAGTAGTCCTTGCAAGAATGAGTTTATGTGTACGTAGGCAGGAACGTATGTGTGGATGTATGCATGTATGCATGAAAGTTATCGTAGGGTAGGAATTTCTTAGAAGTAATCGCTCAGTCTTAAAATGTTCCGTTCGTTTATCAAGTATAAAAGAGGTGATGGAGAAGGTTAGAGATAATAATAACTATCGCTTGACGTTTGTCAAGGGACGTTTTAATATACTCGTCTCCTTCTCTCTGGTGACAGGTGAACTTGCCCGTATTTTATTTTGTTTGTGCGGATTGAAAAGGTCATTTGGGAATTCACTTCAGGATATGATTCTGGCCTTTCTATTGGACGACGAACGAAGTTCGTGTCGGCTCGCGAAAAGGTCCGTAAAAGAATTTGTTTCTGAGATTTGAAGATTATTTGAATTTTGTTTTAAAATGTTTCCTAGTTTTCTATTGTAAATATCACACTGTCATTTACTTAACACGTGTATTCAGAGCTAATCATACACTTAACCCCACTGCTCTTATACCAAAATTTACTTCTTTTCTTTAAGGTATGTGGGGGTAGGGGATGAAAATGTAAATAAGAGTGATTGCCTCGGACCAAACAGTAACAATAAAACTGAAAATTAATTGTTCAATTAAAGTGCTTTGTTATAAAAAAAAAAATCTGCGTAGAAGAAACTAAACTAAAGTTATTTAAGTCACGACACGAAAGTTACAGGGATAAAAGGAACAACCCCAGACCCGCTAGGGTTGACAGTGCGAACTTAATGGTCTTTTAAGGTGGTCGGCTTGGAATTTTACTATCGACATGTTGAAAATAAATGGGAAATGTAGCATTTAACTCAACAACTGAACCGACCAATCTTGTTGATCATTTCTCTTGGGAGGAATGTAGTTTTTAAATTATAAATTTATTGGTTGTAACAAATATATAACTTGTCAATGCTAGTCCCTGCACATATAATTTTGCTTCTACGATATTAAATAAAATGGGCATAGAGGATGCTGGTGCAACCTGAGCAACCCCCACCTTCTCTCAGCAGGTCTTTTAGTCGTCATATATAAGCGAGGTTGTTTCTGTATCTGAGGTCTCAAGTCGGTACGATGTTACTGACTCAAGAAATTCTGATACATTAATTTCTGGGTAGACAAGACAGGTACATTCGGGGTATCGTGCTTTTATCATCGTTTCTGAATTATTTGTCCCTTCATTAAGGGTGCTGTAGGTAAAAACGCTAACGTCCTGATTGTCAGGGATCCAAACATTTGGGTAACTTCGAAGGAGGCTATCCTATCAGCAGATGTATAATATCGGGGTTATTATAGTGACTTTCTCACTACCTAGTCTTCTACCAAAGACACTACTATCTACACATGAACAAAACTAAATTGAGCAAAATCAGGAAACCCAACCTCAAAAAAGTAGATTCCATGTTTACCATCTTTACACCAATGTGAGGGGTCTACGTTACAACTTTCCATAGGTGGAACTACATTTTCTTGAGACAAAGTCAGACCTATTTCTGCCTGAAAAAAGTATTAATAACTCTATCCTACTGCCAGAGCTCATAATCCTGAGCTACTAATAGTTAACATGACCACCTAAATCGCTACAGACTGGGTGCCTGTATTAGGTAGAAACGAAAAAAACGAGGGCCCTGATCTTAACTTATATGTGCTTCTGCGTGGCACTTATACGCAATAACAAATTCATTTACATTCTATCATCTTCACAATATCTGAGGATTGATAATATCCTCACTGAATCTCCCTCGTGTAGGTTTTATATTTCTAGTGAATTCAATATTCACCACAAAGAATACAACTAATGAAGAATGTAGATACTGCAGAGACTTCCTCACCGTCTATGAGTTAACACAGAACATTGAAGAATCCACCTTAAACATCTTTGAGCTCTTTCTCACATCCTGCCAGGCCATTCTCTCGTCAGTGTCCAAGTTGATGCCAAACCAAAGGCATTCCTTAATTTATCGCTCCATAGAACGATTTTTCGTTACACGTTGACAGACTATGACAGCTTTAGATTTTACATGGCGAAAGCGCTTCTCTCTTTTCTCGCACACACATACTTATATATATATATATATATATATATATATATATATATATATATATATATATATATATATCGTTAAAGATGAATGACAAGGTACTTCGATTTAATTAAGCATTTTATTTAATTTTTCTTGTGTTCGTAGAAGTGTTTTCTTTTCTGGATACACAGTGTATGAAAACTGTCCAAAATTTCTGCTTATCCGAATACATTCAGCTATTGATTTCGCCATTATCAAAGACGATTTGTATTTTTTTATTATTATTAACTGAATATGTGGGTTTTATGTATGTATATAGGAATGTTTTATTTTCCAAACATGGTCAGCACGTAGTTCATAGTTAATGTTATTGAGTGTTAGTTATTACTTTTTATAATTAGTACTTCTATTATTTTTAATCTTTTGTGGATGGGTCTATTGTATTTTCTACTAGGGTGTTGCGGATAGAGTTTGGTAGGTTTCCATGTGTGTTTAAATTAGTCCTAATGGCCAGAAACTCTTATAAAAGTCGTATAGTCAGAAACTTGTATAAAAGAGACATTGCTGCCCAAATAGACAATTGTATATAATTCAAACAGACATAGAACCTATACGCATAAAAGAACGACCTACCTTATTTGGTGGTTGACAAAACGCTTTTCAACCTTTAAAAAGTAAATTTGGGTGTAAGCTCTGATAAAAATACAATAAGATGAATTTGATTGTCAATTCATTCAGAGAGACCCTCCCCACTTGGAAAATTGGCATACCACAAGATTTATACGCCATATTGTCGCTCGTGGTTGAATAAGACATGCTAAATATGTAAATAAAAAACGCAAATACACACAAAAATTCATGGTCCACACACCTGAACAAACCCACGCACATGTACATACATAGATATCGATAGATAGATCAGCTTAGTCGGATAAATCGAGTGAGAATGGGGAAGAAAATTTACTGTGCCAGATCTTCAACTCACTGGAATGTCCTTGATATTTAAAATTGTTCTTCGACAAATATTTCAGTTCAATTGTTTGAATTCTCCGAGTTATAGGCTACATGTTTCCTTAATTCTTCCGCCGTTTGTAAATAGCGTTAATTGTCAATATTTTTTCTTTGTAGCTGGACACTTCTCCAGGGAGTTGAGAATGCAACTTTAGGAGAAAAAGCAAATTTTAGAAAATTAATTCATCAGTAAGCTCACAAAATTCGGACATGCACTCTGCGTTTGTTTAGTAACTTGTGAAATTTTATGTACAAATGCGTTTATGCGCATACACACATATGTGTGTTTTTATATTAGAGAAAGATATTTGTTTGCATTTCCTATTTCCTACGGACGCAACGTTAAGTGTGAGAGCCAAAATTTGAATATTATTTGTTAAAGAAAGAATATTTATGTTTAAAGGAGTTATCCGTATTGCATTCATTAACAGCTTTGTGCGTTATTTGATGAAGGGACAATCACATTTGCATTGATACGCTTATGCAATGGATACTCTCCCTCACAAATATCTGTGTACCTATACATAATTTACGCATCAACCATTCATTAATTAACTGAATAATTTTATTAAATTCCGTAAGAAAGGAATAATTTTGTTATCTTGTTTATGCCGAAGAGAACATCTGTCTGGATTACTATATCTTAATATAAATATTGTCCAAACGTTCGGGATCTATCATTTTCCATTATATTTCTAGACATTATCAGAAAAGAATTGGATGCTATTCTTTTTGTACATTTTTATATATTTTTCAAAATATGTGTGTGATAAGCTCATGTTATTGAAGAACAAATATGTCTCGTCCTAATCGTGTGTTCGAGAACTTTCGTTTCCTTATCAATCTTCATATCCTTCAGTTAATTTTATCCCGAAGCTAAACCCCTTTCGGTGACATTACTTTTATTCAACACCTGAGTACATGAGTCAGTTTGATACACAAATCCAGCTGAAATAATCGTTTTCATGAGGAATTAAAGAAACTCACATAATAGTAGAGCATTCTCTTGAACGAGAAAAAACATTCTTTTAGACGAATTAATATTTTATACTTGATGATGAAACATTTTTACTTCTTTAAATAAAAAAATATTTGGACACCAAATGGTCATTTTGACTAATGTCTTTATCTTCTTATTATCGCAACACAACTTGGGTATGACAATAGACTAAATCCGACAGCAAGGCCTCTGAGCGGGAGATTTTGAGGACCGTGGAACCACCTCTTCATTGCCGTTGTTCCCAGGCCCACTCTGACTTGGGGTGGTAGCACCTGTTAGGCTCCCAGCTATAGGCAAATAGTTACCCCTTCCCACAAACTGGAGTCAAAACACGATGAAAGTGTACAAATACATTTTTATAATAAAAAAAAAAACAACAATACATTTTTGAAAAAAATCACCAAAACCGTCTTTTCTAAAAAAAATACGTCAATGAAACTTGATCTAGAAACGGATTTTTTACAAAGAATACATATTCTATACATACGAACCTTTCCTAAAAATCTTGTCGGCATTAAAGAAACCATTGAGGTGTTGATATGCCGAAAAATATAATAAACCAAACCTATTAACACAACTTTTTGGCCGTTGTTCCTTCTGAACTTCTTTATTACTGTCAGTCTGGGAAAATTCAAAGTCAACCCTTTATTTATTCAATAGTGTTAATTAATTTCATTTCGCTGCTGAAAAATAAGATAGAAATAGCGAAAGATTTTACAAAAACTCTAATAGCCATAAAAAAAAAAGAATGTATTCCCACAAAACTCAACAGCAAACAGAAGAAATAAGACCCCGTGGTTCGATGATGGATGTAAAGGAGTAATTAGACTAGGTAAAGTAGAATTTGAAAAAATCAAAAGAAACCAACAGCCACCAAATCTCATCAAGTATTAATTAAATATAAACTATAAATCAGTTATAATAGCAAAAAAAAAAAAAGATTTAAACAAATTGATAACCCACTGTTGGTAAAACTGGCTATTCATTATCCAACAGTAAAGAAATCTGGCGCTATGCTGGATTCCAAGCCACATAAGAATTAGAGAAAATAACCAAAAGCAGATTCGACCGCAAAGTCTGCCCAAAATGAAACCACTGATAATAATTTCAGGATCTCTTATACAGACCGGAAAAATGAAATAAGCATTTTCATTCAACATAATTGGCAGAAGCGCTGAACGGACACCGCAAATAAACTTCGCACAATCAAACTGGTTGGGTGAATGGAGGCAGATGTCTAGAAAAGGAAGAGAGGATAACGTTAACTCGCCTGAAAATAGGTCACACATGCCTTCACCTCTTCATACTCGCTGAAGAATGAACATAACCAACATGAACAACATGCCAAGACGCATGAAACATATTTTAACTGAATGAACTCAGTTATCACCTTTAAGACATAAATACGACAAGGAAACTAACATGAGGAAACTATTTGAAAATACTGAAACCGTCAAAATAATGTCCTGCCTTAAATAAACTGGCTTATACCAAAACATATAACACCTACACTAGTTTATCTACAAACTATATACCTTTAAAACATACGTTTTTTTTCTGAAAGTATCAAATTATATACAACACATGTAGTTGAAGGCAAACAATTGCGTTCAAAATATATTTAGCTGAAGACATAAAATTTTGTATAAAATATTTACATTTCGGCATTAAATAACCCAGAGAAATTGATATAGCGCTAAATAAATTCAATCAAACAAAATATATCACCGAATGTACGAAGCAAAGGCTATTAATTATTGAGGACTAGCAAAATGTAATATATTTGTTTGATATCAATAAAATTTCTTCGCTATCCATTTGTACTTAGACAATACTTTTTCTATATAAATTTTCTGAATATACAGTGTAACCCGGATATAAGAGACCCGGATATGAGAAACCCGGATATAAGAGAGATTTTCTCTGGTCCCAAATTAGAGCCTGTGTTACCTCAACAAAATAGACCAAACCCGAATATAAGAGAAACCCGAATATAAGAGACTTCGTCTCCGGCCCCGACAACTCTCTTATATCCGGGTTACACTGTATTTTCTTAACCTGCATTTAGTATATTTATATTTATATTTATATTTATATTTACTGCAATACGATGAAAAAACACTACAGCATATCTAAGCAAATAAGTTTAAACGTTTTTAAGTCTTACATCATTTTTTTTAAATTTGTCTCTAACATCTAATATAAAGATTTTCACTGGTTGCTCATCTTTTGTGACCTTCTATAAAGTTTAGCTAATCTTTGTGAACTTCTATAAAGGGTGCCTGTCACAGAACGATGGCTACTAAGAAAAAATCACTTTTGGATTGAATTGATACTTATTGAGTAACCCACTATTGTCGTGGCACAAGACGAAAACCTCAGCTTAGTAAATCATTTTTGTCAGCTAGAAAATGTTTTCTTCTCAACAGCTGTCTCGGTGTATTCAGTTCCCTTTTCTTAAAAATATTATAAGATTTAGTTACTTAGAAAAGATGTCTAAAGAACGATAACCATAACACTAATTGAAATTAGTGTTTCTACTACAAATACTGATAAAGAATTTAATCAGGAATTATTTTAGTTGAAAAACAAACAAGGAATATCTTAATTTGATGGCAAAAGACATATTTCCAGGTTCTATCCTTCTCTCCTCAACACTCTCTTATCTACACTCTCTCCTCGAAGAAAGATTCTATAATTTATTTTATGAAGAGTACAGACACTTCTACAATGCCCTCTTATGAACTCTGAGTTTATCTGAACACGAAACTGCTGCTCTTGGTTATACATTTCATTGAAGGATTTTTGGCAGGAACAGATAACACTAATGATTTGGCTTTCAGGAAGTAAAATGCTTAAAAGTATTCAAAGGAAGATTTTATTAAATCCTCTCTTTTTTTAACGATTAGAAAATAGAAGCAAATGAGTCGTATTTTCATTCCGAATTTAATTGTTGTATTTTGAAAGGTTTCTTTGGATAACTCTGACGGTTAGTAAGATAAAACCTGATTAGCCAGATTTCGTATCACAACGAGGCTAGGATTAGTCGTATGGGTTGCGTTAGACAATGTTCGATAAAAAAACTATAGAAAAGCTATAAAATGTCCTATCAGACTTTAGACATGTTTTTGTCACTGACCAGAAAAGTAGAAATTCGGACAAGCAAAATGAGGTAAATGTTTTAAAGCGTCTAAACGGAGCATAAACATATGCAGTTTCATTGTCTAAAAGAAACTCTGAAAATCATACATGATTTTCTTCTATTGATATCTTCTATTGATATTGAATGTCATAATTCGGGAATTGTTCGGATAGTTTTCTCATCTTTGTTTCTGATCTATTGGTTCGTGCGTTCTTCGTCTCTCTCTCTCTCTCTCTCTCTCTATATATATATATATATATATATATATATATATATATATATATATATCTGTTTTGATTAATGCGCATCAGTACAAATTGTTCTAGCCTTCTAGCTTTGATGAATGGAGCTTTTATTATTTAATGAATTATTCGGACTAATATTCGTTTGTTTGTTTAAGGCTGAAAAATATGACAAACTGGAAAGGGTTTTTCTGTTTGTTTTTTGTTGTTTTTTGTAACCTGTTTGATCCGTTAGAATTTCATTGGACTGGCCTTTGTTGACGTTACCATGTCTACACATGCGCATGAAACAAGAGACGTAGGTAGTTTCAAAATTTCTAAAGTAATATTTTTGAAGGAATATTTTTCTCAATCTAGTCAAAATCATTTTGTATTCTTTTCACTTTCTGTCCATCAACTACAATAAAAAAGAATTTATCTAAACTCCGCCTAAAATTTGTCACAACTACATCTAAAACAATCAAAGGCTTAATCAATAAAAAAAAACGGGTAAAGTAATTTACTCTATCAATTGCAGGGATTTTCAGAATGAATACGTCGGAGAAACTTCAAAAAGTTTAAACAATAGTCAATATGAACATAAAAAGGGACATTTTAAAATAACAATACACAAAACGCATTGGTTGTTCACCGTAACAAAACGGACCACAATTTTGACATAGGGAATGCTACTTTGATTAAAAGAGAAAATAATCCACTGAGACGAAAATGTCTGAAAAGTGCCTTGAACGCTGGTTCAGCCACAATAAATTTATGTCTAGGCTCTTACAATATATCACCATTATTGGTAGATTTTATCTTGTACAAAATTAATGGAGAGAAAAAATAAGAAAAAAAACACAGATTATTTCGGCTAGATTGAGAGAAAAATATTCTTTATTATTTCAAAGATTTTGAAACTACCTGCGTCTCTCTTTTTGTGCGCATGTTTAGACGTGGTAACGTCAACAAAGTCCTGTCCGATGAAATCCTAATGGATGAAACACGTCACAGAAAAACCTATATGAAAAAAAATATGACAAACTTTCCAGTTTGTCATATTTTTCTAAATAGATATTAATATGGTTTGGGAAATGAAAGAAAGCCGTGGATTATCAGAAAAATAAAAACGCTCTGTAATCTATCTATCTATATTAGAAAGAAAGAATTGTTTGAATAGACATAGAACCTTTGTTGATATGTAATAGGTTATCTGACTATTTGCATTGTTGCATAATAATCCTGGTTCGAAACAACGTTTGTTATCATCCAATCCCTACTAGTCTCTGTTCTATCATCCATTCACACAAACTCATGTAATAGGTTATTCTCCGTTAGGGTAGGTCGATTTTTGTCTTTTTTTAAAATATCAAAAAGAATAATGTACGGAAAGTTGTGTATAGACCAGTTAAGTACTGATACAAAAAATTAAATTTGTCACTTCAACGGTTTTTTGAGCATTTGGCATCAAAGATCGTAGAGAAAAAAGCACTGAAAAATTTTTGCAAGATTTAGACTAAATATTGATAAAAAAAAAAACAATTTCACTATTTAAATCAAGGAATGTTGTTATTTTGTTTTAGCAAAATGAAATAAAATGTAGAAATTATAAATAAACTTCAAATTGAAAATTTGCCCCTCCCCTATCACTGATGATTTTGAAATGCTGTTTTTACCTCATGAATTAAGCAGTATTAGTTGAATACATTAAAAAATTGATTTTTTTCTAGTCTGAATGAAAATACAACAAACAAACAAATATGAAAAAATAAAGAATAGTTTAATAGGGCTTAATATATAGAGTCAAATAGCTCCATATAAGAACCCTCAGATGAAATTGATGGTCACAATTTCTGACACTTTTGATATTATGTGCTGGTGCCTTGCTTCAAAGCCATACACAGATTGGGAAGCTTCTGTTGTTAACTTGACTGCCTGTTCCATGCCTTGAGAATGTGAGGGCAAATCTGGCAAGTCAAGTTTCGTACTATTCAATAATTATTCCCGAAGTTCATTTTCAGAAAATTCTTCTGTGAGTGGTGGTTCACAAATTCCACTTAATGAGAGATCTTTTAACTCTCTCCAGTGCATAGCTTTAAATTTGATAGTTGTGATTCTTTTTAATTTTTTCTTGGTTTGTTCCCCACTCTTGAAAGAATATAAAAATTAATTTGATTTATTTTTTTTTAAAAATTGCACTCTGTACTGCTTTAATATTTATGTTGAAATTAGATAAAATCCTTAAAATGATTCCATAAATCGGTATAACTAATTTAGTCAATTTTATATGAATAAATATTTACTAACCTAATGGCCAAAATTCTTTTTATAGCTTCTTCCCTCACTTCCCGTTCATCAGATTTGACCATTGAATATAAGATATTTTCAGGCAGTAAGGCGAAAGCATTGTATTGTATATTTTTCAATGTGATCTGTTGGATTTCATATGGTTGCTTCCTAATCCTTTGGATCATATTGAAAATATACATTTGCTGATTGTGGAACTTGTTATTTCTTTTATTTTGGAACTGGCAAATGACATACACATTCACAATAAAATTTATTAAACTGTGGAGTTTGCTTGAAATATTTCGTGGGTATGCACCATGAGTCCATAAACACATCAGACTGATGCCTAAAGTTAACCACCTTGACTGGTTTAATGGACCAATTTTCCATGATGCAAATCTAAAGTCCACCTTACCTCTACAAATACCCACTGTATATTCATAAAGGAGTCTTTGGTCACAACTAAGGGTATCTGCATTTTCAATTTTAAAAATAGAATCCAGAGGACTGCCAACAGCTGAAAATGATATTTGGGGTAAATTATGGTAATCATTTGCACGTAATCTTCCAAGTGGACCATTGAATGTGGCAGGGCTATTTTGTGGTACCATCTACATGTTTAAAAAGAGCTCTAAACGGAAGTTTATTTTGGTGCAAGGAGCAACCAATAGTATGAAGATTTCTGTTAAGTTTTCTTTCTAGAGGTGCAGCAAATCCACCTTCACAGCTTGAATTGGCATTAGTGTTTGTCAACAAGGATAGCCTTGATAGCGCTCACACTGTTGAATTCATGCATAACATCACTTTTTTCACTTTAACCTTTGCTCTATCAATTTTACATTTATCTATATAAATATCTTTTTTATATTAATATTGGGGATGAGAAAGCCCATAGCCCTCAAATCCAAGAGCAATGCATTTGCAAGGCTGGCTCTAAGATTGGAAGATACATCACCCCTGATCAACTCAACAGCATACCGTGGAATTTTGATAAGGCTAGCCGCTATATAGCCTTATCAAAATTTCACGGTATGCTAGGCCCTTTGGGATGTTTTTCCTGCCATTTTTATTAAAATATCTGACAAAGAAAATATATGTTTTATCAGAAATTATACAAAAATATTTTTCAAAATAAATTGGAAAATAAAGCTTGAAATGCATTATTAAATTAAAAAAGTAATGTTTATATAAAAGTAGAGTTAGTTCCGGGATTAGCTTGTAAACAGGATTTTTAATAAAACATTAATTTTCAAAATATAAACAAATTACAATAATTATAAAAGTTGTATTTTTTTAAAATAGTTAAGTATATTTTGATGAAAAATAAAATAGATATTTGTGCTAGTTAAAAGCGTAAACAAAAATAAAACGAACATACAAGAGGAGGTAATTACTACCGGTGAATACCGAAAAAATTATCCAGTAAAAACGACGCCGTTCATGAGTAGTTATTTGTATTTTAAACTAAATATTTTAGTGTGTTTTATTTTTTATTTGTAGTAATTTCATTTAATTTAATAAGAGAATAGAAACTCAAAAATATCCATTATTAAGCGTTATTTTCTTTTTTTTCTTTTCGTTAAGACTCGGTTTTAATTTAACATACACATGTCTCCGGTGACACCGTTATGATGAAAAAATTCGCAATTTATTTTGTCTTTAAGTTCGATTGCTCAAATAAATACGAAGTTTTGAAGAAAAATATTTTTTGTGGTAATTTTTGACGTTATTTTGCAACTTTCCTCGAGTTATTTTTTTTATAGTTCCAAAATCGACCTACCCTATTCTCCGTTTACTTCTTCTCTTCAATATGTCCTGTTAGTGTTAAAAATATTCCCCCTTTCCGGAATATCATTTTCTGATTTTCGGTTGATTTCTATAATAAAACTTCCGATTACCTAGGCGGGTTGATATTAATTTAACTTTCAAAAACATACATGCATGCCTTAACACGTATAGCCACTAAAATGTGGTTTATAATAATAATAATAACAATAATAATAATAATATAAAATGGTGTAGTTTGGACACGTTAAAAGGCACGACAGCCTGTGCAAGAGCATCATGCAAGGTAATGTTGAAAGTGGACATACGAGAGGAGGTCAACGCCAAAACTAGTTGTCAAACAATGGATAAGTATGATTAGAACAGAAATGTTGATGGGTGCCATTGATAGACCATTGTAGGAGAGATTTAGTGTGGCTTCTGCATTCGGATCCCCCCTACGATTACAAAAGTCAAAGGGATGATGATGATGAGGAGGAGGAGGATATAAATAATGTGTGTATGTGTCTATGCTTTTAGCTTGAGTCATAATTTCTACTTTCGTTTACAAACTTTATTCACTATTTTTTGCAATGAGTCGTTCTTCGATACATTTTGTTTTAATTTAGAGAATTTTTTACTCATCAAATCCTTTCCCAGGCTCGAAGTTAATCGGTTAGGGCAAAATCAGTTGAATATGGAGGGTGAGATAGAAGAGACCAACCAAGTTCTAAAATATTTCTTCAAGAATACTTGATGTATGTGGCTTTCCAATTGACGAGCAACTTTGCATAAATGTGAATTTAGATTCATTGGATTTTAAAACCTCTAAATAAATAATCCCTCGATGATAGCCACCCACGCACAACATTTCTTCTTCCATCCATTGGATTTGGTTGTGGAGATTTATCCTTGTCACTTCACTGTCTTTTCGTTTAATCATTGTTGTCACTTGTAATCTATCTAAACCCGTTGTCATATATTTAAGGACTGGTGAACTAGGAAACATTAGACATTACAATTAATTCCACAAAGCCAAAATTACTTATCACTCAATAGATTACTATTTGATTATGGAATATACGATATAATTCAAAAGTACATATCAGTTTTACTAAATTTAATCTGGTCTAAAGTAGATAAATAACAACAAATGTAATGGAAATCTTGTCTTGTGCCAATTTTCCTGAAGAGAAAATTTACACGTCTTGAAAACCAATATTCAGAATGACGATTGTTAATTGTTTTTGAAAGTCGGGAAGTAAAGCAGAGAAATAAATAACTAAGCCACTATGTTTGAGGTTGTACGTGCCTTTGTAAGTATGTATATATGTTTCATGTATGTGGAAAAGTTTTGATCTATCAGTGCAAAAGTATAAAATTTTCTAATATTCTGCCGGTTGATGCGTACATTAGACGCCGCGTGCCAAATATTGATTGAATATCTTTAAAAAAAAATGGAGTCGATTAGCATAACCGCCTGGTTTATGATTTGGCTAACGGAAATCCACTTTGTTTTTACGCGTTATTTATATCAACATTAAATATTTGCGTGTTGGTTGAACGACAACAGTTTCATATTTTACACACAATAGAAAATTTCGCATTGACGATTAAGATGATTGTTGAGGTCGTAGTTTCTGTAATGAGATTGAATAATATCCGAAGCGTACAAACAGAAAGTGTGGTATAACACATCAAAATCAGGATAGGACATTGATGAATATTTAAACACCATCTTGATAATGAATTCTGCAGATAAACTATTTCATCTTGATAATGAATTCTGCAGATAAACTATTTCTTTAAAACAATCTTGCTTGGTAAATAAATTTTCCAAACAACTTATTCAAAATGTACATTTTCTGAAGAAATATTTTTCTCCACTTTGAAGCATTTTGCAAATTCGATATGTTAATAGTAGTATATGACACAATATCCAGAGCATCCATCATTGGATTAGAAATCGTAACTTGTTTAGTATGTTTCTGTTATGACATATACGCAAATTTTCCGGCCCTGGTCTTTTGAACAGAAGTAGAAGTTTATCCATTGTCTTCAGTTTAGGATTGGGTTTCAGGTTCCTTCTAAAGTATGCTTCAACTCTATATTTCTATCGTCCGCGTCTGAAGTCTGAAATTTTATTTATTATTTTTTTTCCTCGGTAGGTTCGCCTGTTGTCTAGTTCACACTACACCTCGGTCGTTTGAACAGAAGTAGAAGTTTATCTCTTGATTCCTGAATAGAATTGTGTTTCCGGTTCCTTAAGAAGGCTTTTACATTCTCTTTCACTCCTAATAGACACTTGGATGTTAGTGGCATAATCGCATTGCTTGGACTGAATTGATTAAAAGAAATCCCGATAATATCTGCCCAACTAAAGAGATTAGAAAATCCCTAAGGGACGTAACTCCCATTTAATTATATATATATATATATATATATATATATATATATATATATATATAACGTCATCCACAGACAGACTGTTTCGCTGTTTACAGCTCATCAGTGTGGCTACACATCCGGTTGCCTCTAGCTAGGATCGAAACCCGACTGAATTGGTGTCAGTCGGAGCTTCTAACCACTAAGCTAAGGGATGAAGGTGGATTTTTAGCATATTTATTTTTAGAAACATGCCCAGTGACCGACAGTGACTCAATTCGCTTTTGTGAAGAGTCTCGCTATATAGCTATAATAGTCACTGTTTACCAACCCACACCTCTTCCCCAGAGTGCTCAACTGAAATTAATTTCAGGAGCAGATATAACGTCATCCACAGACAGACTGTTTCGCTGTTTACAGCTCATCAGTGTGGCTAGACATCCGGTTGCCTCTAGCTAGGATAGAAACCTGACTGAATTGGTGTCAGTCGGAGCTTCTAACCACTAAGCCGTCGGCGCAGCTTTTCGGAGCCGAGCGGTGAGAACACGCCGGATTAGACAGAAAGGGACATTTTCTTAATAAGATATCTGCAGAGTCCAAATCGGTATGCGGAATAATACGTAAAATAAAACAAAGCATAAGATTTTACAAATAGTAATAAGGACGCCAATAAACCAAAACGTCGTAAACGCAATATTATATGGTTCCACCCGCCCGTCAACAAAAAAAAACGTCAAAACTAACATGGGAATTTTTTCTTTAATTTAATCCATAAGCAGTTTAGTCATTCCCTAACACTTAATAAGATCTTTAACAAAAATAACATCAAAGTTAGCTACAGATGTGTTAAACATGTCGACCAGTATATAGCTCGGTCCAACAATTCCATTCTAAACAAGCATTTCAACATCCTTCAATATAACGTCCCCGTAAATAATAATTGCAATTATAGAAATTTTAAATCCTGCACATTAAACGGTAAATTCGTTAGTTACTAAAGCTGAAATAAAATATAGCGACAAGGTCAAGTTTTACACGGGCTCTACGAAAAATAACTGGAAATCGCTTCTACCACCATCGAATGATATTTGGCCATATCAAATTTCGAAACAATACCACCCTCTCTATTTTTTTTCTGGAAGCTAAAAAGCGAGGATAAAAACAATTATCACATGGGAATTAGTTGCAAAATCTATTCCTGAAAAATATTTAAAAAATCCTAACCTCTTAGATAAAAGAAGTGAGTTGAAGTTGCCTGAACAGATCCAAGTTCCTACTCAAACACGTTGACCCAGATTAATATAGGCTAGCCGGACAAGGCGCCCTCATCTACTTTTGTTGATACTGATTTTTTCCTCTCTCTCTAAATTTATTTATTGAACAAATATTATTAATTTTAGACGAAAACGGTTTTAACATTTTTGTCTTTCCATTTTTCCATTATCTTACCACGACCATTTTCAGTTTATAACTACTATGTTTATTTTTTGCCTTATTTGTTGTCTCTTTCTCTCACCTTTAGTATTATGATCAGAAAAATGTTTACTTATTTATCTACTTGCATTTATTTTGTTAATTATTATTCACTTAGTTACCTTTTTATTTATTTTTTATCTAATTATTTGCATATTTTACAAGGACCACAAGTTAGTCCTACAACGTGAACTACGTAGGATGAAAAATGATTGGTGGAGGAACATGGCCTCTGATATTCAACAAACCTTCAGCACTAAAGACTCCAAATCGTTCTGTTCATTGATACGCCAAGTATTTGGTCCACCAACATCCTCAATTACCCCTCTGAAGTCAAAAGACAATGCTAATATCATCAAAGGACCAGCAGAAATACTTCAATGATGGGAAGAGCATTTCACAGATCTATTTGATAATCCTTCTGTCGATTGCAGCATTATAGAGAGCCTGCCACGGTGTGACATTGTACACGATATGGAACATCAATATACTCTTCATAAAGTCAGACAGGCAATCAAACAAATCAACTCTGGTAAAGCACCTGGTCTAGATGGCATTCCGGTCGAATTACTGAAGGTTGGAAGTCAGAACATGGCGGAAATGATAACTAATCTGCTTATCGATTGTTGGAATGGGACCCTGGTACTACAAGACTGGGTCGATGGTATCCTGCTCTACCTATACAAAGTGAAAGGTGAAAAATCGATATGTGGTAACTATCGAGGTATCACATTGTTGGAGCCTATTGGGAAGGTTCTTGCAAGAATATCACTTAATAGACTGGAAGAAGATAGCTGTCCTGTAGCTATCCCAGAATCACAAGAATGGTTTTAGGGGTGGAAAAGGGACATGATCTTCTCTGCATGACTGATTCAAGAGAAATATATTGAACAGAACATAACCCTCTATCAGGTATTAGTAGATTTGACGAAAGCTTTCGACACTGTTAGCCGGGACGGTCGTTGGATAGTACTCAGAAAGGTAGGATGTCCACCAGGATTTGTGAAATGGACAAGCAGCTGCACAGGAATATGAGAGCCTGGGTACTTTCGTAAAGTTATTTGAGCATTAAATTTTATTTGTTTTCTAATGTTTCCCAATAGCAATTTAAATTTTCATGAATGCGTGTTTACCGTTCAAATAGTACCCCAAACTATTTGCTTTTATATGTAAATCTCAATGTTATTCAAATCTTGGTAAAACATAAAATTTGTAATATAACTTTGAGAAAACTATTGAAACTTGTTGAAATCTATATATTTTGATCGATACCATATTGATTTACTATAATTTTATTGGTTTTCTAACGTTTACAAATTGAAATTTAAATTTACATGCAAGCGTGCTTAACGTTCAAAAAGTAACCAAAACACATTGCTTTCATATGTAAAACATAATGTTATTTAAACCTTCGAAAGCATAAAATTGGTAATATAACAGTGTGAAAACTGTTGAAACTACGTAAAATCAATATAATTTGATCTATACCATATCGATTTTCAATAATTTCATTGGTTTTCTAATGTTTACATATAGTAATTTAAATTTACATGCTAGCGTGCTTAACGTTGAAAAACAAAACAATTTGCATTCATATGTGAATCTCAAGGTTATTCAAACCTTCGTAAATCATACAGTTTGTAATATAACTTTGAGAAAACGGTTGAAACTTGTTGAAATCAATATATTTTGATCGATATCATATATATTTTCAATAATTTTATTGGTTTTCTAATGTTTCCCAATTGCAATTTGAATTTTCATGGATGCGTGTTTACCGTTCAAATAGTATCCCAAACTATTTGCTTTTATATGTGAAACTCAATGTTATTCAAATCTTGGTAAAACATAAAATTTGTAATATAACTTTGAGAAAACTATTGAAACTTGTTGAAATCTATATATTTTGATCGATTCCATATCGATTTACTATAATTTTATTGGTTTTCTAATGTTTATAAATAGCAATTTAAATTTACATGCAAGCGTGCTTAACGTTCAAATAGTAGCGATATTTAAACTGTAAAATATACAGAAATGTGGCACAAGGCCGAAATAGGTGAATGGGAAAAGGACGGTCTTCTGTCTTAATTGTAACTTAGATAGCCGCAAACACTACCCAATCGTACGAACAATATTCCTTACACCAAAAAACACATTCATACGTACCTTTCTAACTACAAACACCATAATTACTCATCGTCTCTATGAAAAAACTAACTAATCCCCATATATACAATTCAGTGTCTGTGGGGGGCGGGGAATAAAACAATAATTCTAAAAATTAACCCCAATGAGTATTTACAATATGAATACAAATCTATTTACAAGAAACTAAAGAAAATATTATTAGTAATAAAACCCCCCACAATCACTAAATGTGGCAGAAATACCAGTTCACTGGCCGAAATCAATGCGGGACTATGATAGTATAAAACAACCATTCATTCCACGCACACACACTGACACGAACTCATTCAACAACAACAACAAATACGAAAACACACGCGAAACGAAAGGCGCCCCGCATCCACCAGAGAACTGACATCACTGACCACCTAACGAGGGAAGGGATGGTGAATTAAACTTAAAGAAAAATAGGGACAGAAATACAAGGGACCAATGAGCCTACATACTCTAGCTAAGTTAATTCGAAATAAAAAAGAAACTAAAACATCAACAACAGAACCTAACCTAACCTAGTTTCTGGATGGGTTGCACTAGTTCAACCCAGGAAAAGCAATATCCTGATGCCTAACCGGCATGAAAGTGCCACTCACGGTCAGGCCCTTTCACACGACACAAGCGCGCAAGACGCACCCACCTTTTGCTGAATTCTGATGAAGAGAGCCGCTGCTTTTCCGTCCTAATCTTGACTTTAAGTAGATGCTTAAAGTACAAGATCAGTTGGGAAGAGGTGAACTTCTCGCCTCCATATAATCCCTTCTGACGCATCGTCCAAATCACGACTAGCAAGCAGTGAAACACATATTGTTCAGCCTTCGTCATCGGCGGTGCCACATTGCTACAAACGGAAGAGGCTTCAAGGACAAATAACTTTCCCTGCAACATTCGGACCATGAGGCCTTCAACAAACTTGCACAACGGCACTACCAGGCTGCACTGAAAGAAGGCGTGACACAGGGTCCCGACCTCTCCAACACAGCGACGGCAGTTTGGAGAATTTTCCAAACCAGCTGAACAAAGTCTTTTGGCGACCCAGAGGGCCCCACGAATCACCAGCCAGGTGAGTGATGCCTCATCGTTATTGAGACATTTCAACTCGGGCGCCCAAGGCCATATTGAGCGAGCCTCCTGCCTCGTAAGACCGAGATCGTCAATCAGATTATCATGAACGGATCCCCTGACTAACACTTGATATAATGCCCTACGAGACAACGCCTAGACGTTGGAGAGGCCATCCGACGCATTTAAGAGGCGCTTCAGAGCAACACGACATTCGCGATAGAAGGAGTATTCGGCTCGGGGTAAACGGTGGGCCTCCTCCTCGCACGAGTGCACACTTCTCAGGGATGGGAAGTTTTTACGGGCGTCTTCCTTCCAGAAGGCGCCCTCCTCATCCGGTTCGCGACACATTCGATCTAGAAATCTGATGCGAAGCATATGTTGACGAATCTCAATGCTTGGCATGCCCAGACCGGCTTCAGAAGGATGAAGGCAACAGATCCCCAGAGTGACTCTGGTGGCCTTGCCTCCCCACAAGAAGGAGAACAAGAGCCTCACGAATGCCAGCAAAGTGCCATACGGAAGTGGAAGCACCGAGAGTCGGTAAAGGAGAATCGGGTAGATATGTGAAACACATACTCTCGCCTTCCCCGTAAAAGGAAAGATTCCTCCGAGACCACAAATTAATTGCGATCTCGGCCTTCCCTCGCACCTCCGACCAATTCATTTCTAACTGAAAATCAGGACCGAATCAGACGCCGAGAATCTTGACCGGCCCATCTGTCCAGTGGAAAGGTCCGGGAAGAGAAACACCCTTCCACGCACCCAACCGCAAGCCAACAGACTTATCGCGGTTGATCTTGGCCCCTGTTACCATCTCATAACAACTGATTTCTTTGCTGCCTTCATCAATTTCGGCTCTGCTCGACACAAGAGCCGAAACGTCGTCAGCATAGGCAGAATACCTGGTCGATGTGGTAGCACCGGACAGGGCAATTCCGCGTAGGACCGGATTCGCCTTTAACTTGCGAAGGAAAGCGGACAACCTTGACGAATGGAGCGAGACAATACGAAAGGCTCCGATCGTACCCCATTCACTTCCACCAGCTCACCGGGAGTAGCATACAGAAGTCGGATCCAGGTGCGAAAGTACGGCCCGAAACCGGCCGCCGAAAGAACAGCCTCCAGAAACCGATGGTCAACCATATCGAAGGCCTTGGACTGATCTAAATTGATCAGCGCGGCTTCACTGTCGACTTGCTCGATGGTCAAGTGTACCATATGAAGATTGTCCTGAATAGACCTAACCTTAACAGCACAAGTCTGTTCCGAGCCAATCAGACTAGACAGGACAACCTGCAAACGGTTGGCCAAGATCTTAGCCAAAATCTTTAACTCTGTGTTTAACATAGTTAAAGGGCGAAAGTTACCTAACCCATTCCCACCGTTTTTGTCCTTGCGTAACAACTTGATCACGCCCCTGGTGAAGCGTTGTGGTATAGACCCCTGCTTCATCCAGTTGCCGAAAATCAGTGCCAGCAGCGAAACAAAAATGGGCGACTGCCTAAAGTACACTTCGTACGGAAGACCATCTAGTACCGGGGATTTGTCCAGGCCAACCTGTTTCAGCGCTTCCCAGATTTCCGACTCTGTAATGGGACCCTCGCACCTAGCTGCTTCAGCTGCCTCGAGGCAGGGAAAGTCAGCTAAATAGGCGTCGAATTGAGCAGGACTCAGAACGGGCTTCCTGGTGAAAAGCTCCTGAAAGTAGTCACGAAAAGCCTCGCATATGCCCTCGTTTGTAGTCACAGTCCGATTATCTGGCAATGTGACGCATGCGATATGTCGCTGTGATGCATTCCGAGCTTCCTCTGCGCGCAAATTCAGCAGCCATATTCGTTGCCTCAGAGGACATTCTTTTTAACCTAGCCCTAACTACCAGAGCTTGATCTTTCTTGATAAGCAAGGGGGCCAACTCTGCCTTAGCTAAAGCTATGTCCCCACTAACACGGGATTTGACCGCCCGATCAACCTTCTGCTCTACAGCCGTTTGCGCCGCTAATCTATCCAGATTGAGCCGACGACTATAATCAGCAGCAAACATTCTAATTTTGGATTTTAAATTATCCCACCAGGCATTTCCTACAACCGCTCCCGTCAGTTCCCTCTGTATCATTACTAGCAGATGGTCCCGGAAATTTTGCTCACCAAATAAGGATGAGTTTAATTTCCAGTCGCCAGCCATCCTAACCTTAGGTTTATCTAAGTTTACACGGACCCGGACAAGCCTATGATCCGTATAAACATTCTCATGGAAACTTGGAAACCCTAAGAGCCCTACATCGACTCTCCTAACTAAGACTCGGTCTAGATAACTAGCCGAGCCGCCACTATTAGTCCAAGTCCACACTACCTCCCGAGGGTGTTCATTCCGGTGCTGATCGATAAGATCAAACCCGTCGACAAAGTCCCGAAACTGTTTACCGGTTGTTAGTACCCGAAATTGGCCCGATACGATCTATATTGAGATCAAGGACGGCATTCCAATCACCCACTAAAAGTACCCGCCGTGATGTCGTCAAAAACGGCTCGATCTGCCGAAACAAAGCAAGGCCCTCAGAATGGGCATTGGGCGCATAAACCCCAATTAGACGAAGAGCCTTATCCTTTATGGTAACATCCAGCACGCAAAGTCTGCCGTCGGTCCGCGAAGACAAGAACACACGCAGCCTTCAAAGACTTGCTTACCAGCCAAGAGACACCTCTTGAACGGCCATCAAAACAGGCTGAATAGAGGGAGAACCCCCCTAGACAGTATGTTCTCATAGTCATGTGTAGAAAACCGGGTCTCTTGTACACAAAATATATTCACCCCAAGACGCTGAAGGTCACGAGAGAGCCTCGCCCTGCGAGACTCCGACGTCAGGCCTCGGGTATTCACACTTGCTAACCAGAGAGCCATGATGAAAACCGATTAGGGTTGCTCTCCTGCATTGAACATGGCCGGGGTCAGAACACCGACGGCCTCTCCCAATGAGCCAGTACCCATCTCACATTCCAAATGTTTCATTGGATTCAGCCATCATATCCCATATCTGCTTTCCAGATACACCCGACCGAACAACGGTGAGGACCCTTTTAGCTTTAGGGAAATTTCGTGGGTCCTCTACATCCAAGTTTTTTATTTTCCGGAAGTTTAATAGAGCTTTTAAGTTTTTCATTTTTTTGGCGTGCATTAACGCCGTTTCTTCCAGATCTTTCGAGACGCGGCACATGTCTTCCCCTGTATTGAATATGGATTTGGATTTTATTTTATTTTCCACTATTGGCTCTGATGAATCTGCTGATGGACTTCGTTGTCTTTCATGTTTTTCATGTTTTTGAGGGGAATTAATAGGGGACAGATTTGGGGAGGGGATGGGAGATGATGATTTGGTTGCAGGAGCCTTCTAAAGTGTAGTCATATGTAATGATACTTGGCTTAAAGAATTGACACTTGGGGGAGGGACCATAGGATGCAGTTTTGTGACAGGGGAAGACGGTGCCGAAAAAGAGATGCCAGTTTTCTTTTCTATATCATGTCTTTTTGATTTTAAAGAATCCTTTACAAGTTGTAGTTTCTTTTTTTTTTTCGAAGGACGGCTCATAGCGGATCATATTTTGCCGCAGTTTCTCCGAATAGCTGGTTGAGGGAGTGGGGCTGTTTGTGCCATTCGCTGTTTTTGGTATAGGACGAGGTCCCGCTGCTTGGGTCTTCCCTTTCGCCTTACCCACGAGCTGCCATTCCCCCTCTCCCGTCTCGCCTGTCCCTAAGCGCACTAGCGGTGAGCAAAGGCTTTTCGGGGAATGGGGGCTGAGATTTAGACCCAACCGGGGAATTTCCCACACCAGTCCTGGTCGCAGGGGAGACGGATTGAACAGACTCTACCAAAGGGGGATTTGGTTGGGCGTGGGCCAGATCATCAGAGGCCTTCTTCTCTGTGCAGGAAGAGGAAAGGTGACCAATTTTTCCACGCTTCCAGCATGCCGGTTTTCAACCCGTAACTATTATTGGCATCTTCTGGCCCTCTAAATCCAAACAGCTGGGGATGGAGAGGAAGGCTTTTTGACTGATCATCAACTCAAAACTCCACCCCACGGTCAGATCGTCTGAGGAAGCACTGAGTATCTGTCCAAACTGGCACAGATAAGCGGCCAAATGGTCCATGACAATCTGAGGAGGAACCTCGTATACTGAAACTTGGTCCTCTGCCTGCCTTCATACTCGGTCTGCAATATGAGGTCTTTTGTGATGAGATCACGTGTTGAAGCTACCTCACAATCGGCAGGCGTTGGCGACAGTACGTCCCACATGAAGAAGACTTTCCATTTAATGACTCGCTGAGTTTGATGCCCAGAGAAGTCAAGGCTTTAATGACAGTGTCTTTTGTGGAGCGACAAATCTTGCGCGAACGCTTGTCCACCACAAAGACTGACACAATTCTTTTTCGAATTTCTCCACGCGATTGGACAAGAAACCATCTGCTGTCACCAGATGCGCGTAGCTCTTAGCTATCTCCAAGAACTCCGTCATGTTGATCTTACATTTAGGCGGGGACTTCTAGCATGAGAGCGTCTCTCCGACCGCATCATTATTCTTGGGAGTCTGATTTTCAGAGTTTCGGTTACTTTCAGCCACCATATTTTATTGTCGTTTACATACGGAACATTATCAGCTAAAATACTTTCGTCTTGTGAAACTTTATCTGTTTCAGAATTTTGGCCACATTGGGCTACCATACCTTCTTCTTGTAAAGTGGTTTCTGTTGTAGCATTATCGCCATTAGCGGCCACCATACTTTTTCCAGGACTATTTTTACTTTTACATTTTGAGAAGAATTTGGATTCACTTTTTGGGACTCTTCTGCATCCATTTCTGTTTCCTTCTCGGAAGTTTTGTCAGGAGGGTCATTTTTGTTTCTTTTTTGTTGTTGTGCCAAACAAGTTTTTTTTAGCAGTTCTACCCATTTTCACTTTACAGACAAGATATATTTTTTAATTTCTTTTCAGAATAACAAAATATATAATCAAACAAAAGAAAGAAAAAAAGAAAATTTCATATGAAAACAAACAGATAAACACGCAAAAAATGGTTCAAACAGGAATACGTACAAAAACACAACGAACGGTAAAAATAAACAATTAACAGGTACAAATTACAGACAAGGAGTACGCGAAGAGAAAAAGACAAATTAAAGCAGAAAATAAAGAAAAATAAACTTTTCATACAATAATGCAAAAGAAAATACGAAACGAAATGTAACTAACAAGTTCACAAAAACAATATGCCTGCGACTAGAAAATTCTACTCAGCCCGACGAACGATAACACAGAAAATAAATGCGAAAATTTAAAATTAACAAACGAAAGATTTAAACGATAGAGCACAGAAAATTTAACAAATATTAAATAAGGAACGAAAAGGAACAAGTAACACGTAGAAAGAAAATGTAAACAAAATAAAGTAGAATACGGCGTATAATTTGTAAACTAATAGTTGAAAATTGTTGAAATCAATATATTTGATCGATGCCATATCGGTTTTCAATAATTTTATTGTTTTCCAAATAGGAATTTAAATTTTCAAGCAAGCGAGTTTAACGTTTAAAGTGTAACCAACAAAGCTACCATTTGCACGTAAAACTCAATACTTTTCAAACGTTTGTAAAACATAAAATTTGTAATATAACTTGTGAAAACTGTTGAGACGCGTTAAAATCACTAAATTTTGATCCATTCCATATCGATTATCAATAATTTTATTGGTTTTCTAATGTTTACATATATATTTTCAATAATTTTATTGGTTTTCTAATGTTTGCAAATAGCAATTTAAGTTTACATGCAAGCGTGATCCACATTCAAAAAGTAGCCAAAACACTTTGCTTTCATTTGTAAAACTCAATGTTTTTCAAACCTTCGTAAATCATAAAATTTGTAATATAACTTTGTGAAAACGGTTGAAACTTGTTTAAATCACTATATTTTGATCGATTCCATACATATTTTCAGTAATTTTATTGGTTTTCTAATGTTTACAAATAGCAATTTAAATTTACATGCAAGCGTACTTAACGTTGAAAAACAAAACAATTTGCTTCTATATGTAAAACTCAATGTTATAAAAACATTCGTAAAACATAAAATTTGTAATATAACTTTGGGAAAACTGTTGAAACTTGTTGAAATCAATATATTTTGACCGATATCATATATATTTTATTCGAAACACGAAAGAATAATCACCATGTTGATACATGTTTTTATTGTTAATCCTGTCTAAGCCTTTGGCTTACATAAGCCATCATCAGAGATTACGATTACTTACAATAAATTAAATAAAAACTTATATAACAAAGATGGTAATTTTTGTTTTAGAATGGTTATGCGGACATTGCAACAATTATAGTTTGTTTTGTTTGCAGGGAAGATTGCTATGCAACGTTAAAATCGTGCATATGAAACGCAGGAAGCAAATATCGCATTGCGATTCATGACATCACACAATTATATATATGACACTTACGCCTTTCTAGGTAGGCCCCCTTTTTTGTTTTTTTATTTACTTTTTTGACCTCGTATTATAATATATTTTATATTTACAATAATTTATATATATATATATATATATATATATATATATATATATATATATATATATATTTTGTGTGTGTGTATGCATATATGTGTGTATATGTGTGTGTGTGCGTGTGTGTGTGTGTGTACGGATAGTTGTTTCCGACTACTGTGTATACATGTACGTGTATCTTCATAATTCACAATTTAGACTTTTCTTTTGTTGACAACTATATAATTCTTCTTCTTCTTCTTACAGTTCATGTGTCATCCTTTCTTCTTGCTTTGCATTACTTCCTTCTGTAGAATTGTTGTAGTTTCTTTTCTGTCATTTTTATATTTTATTAAATATAAAAATGTTAAGTCTATATTGAATCCTAGTGGGCTTCTAATTTTCTCATCATTGCTTCACTGTAAATGTTGAATAAACCCGCTTAGAAGACACATTCCTTTTTTATATTTTGCATTTACTGAATTGAATTTCCATCCGCATACAGGCATAAATTCTGTATTATTTTTGATATCATTCTAAACTAAATTAATCTAACCGAGCTCTTCCAATGGTTCTTTGTGCCATACATTGTCAAACGCTTTCGCATAATGTGTATGTATTGTATATGCGGTGTCTCTTCAGGGTGTAGGTGATCATGGCTCTCCATTTCCTCCTGTCACTTGTATCTCTCAATAAGTTTTGACTTTTTATTTCTTCCAGACCCTGTTCTGCTATTCATTTGCTTAAGTCCATTAAGTATGTCACTCGTTGCTTTCCCTTATCTCACTTTCCATCTATCCGCCTTGTGAGTATGAGATTTTCTAAGCCCTCCTTTCTCATTACGTGTCCCAGAAATTACAGCTGCCTGATGTTAAGTATGAGTTTCCATTTTGGTTGCATCCTCTCCAAAACCTCATCGTTGTTCACATGTTCAGTCCATGGTATCCTTACCATCCTTCTGTAGAACCACACCTCTGTTGCCACGACTCTCTTCTCCATCTTTGAGGAGACTGTCCAACATTGTTCTGCCGTAAAGTTCAGTATTCTTTTATTTGTTACCAATGAAACCCTTCTGTTTTGTAATACTCTGCCTAGCTTTTGTAATGCCTCTTTGGTCAATTATATATATATATATATATATATATATATATATATATATATATATATATATATATATGTATGTATGTATGTATATATATATATATATGGTAAGTATTCCACTGTCGGAATATCGGCGACTAAACCGGCTACCCAACTCCATGTTCTTGCGAGTGAAGCAGTTTTTTTTAGCAAGCTAATAAGACAATAAATAAAACCTAACAAAGGGCGGAAGTATTGTCGATGAATCAACGCCTACCCAACTTAAACCATCTGGTTCAACTTTGTTCTTTTCAATTTATCCAGTGATGATTTTACTTCGGGCACTTTCTGGTCCTTCGTCATTTCTGTGTGTTGCAGATTCTCCTCTTTCTTCGGGGAACAATTATCCTATGTATATATCTCTGATATCCTTTGTTATCTATTATCAGCGTTCTGTCCTTAGATTTTATGTATCCACTTGATTAGAATATCTTTTGTTCTGTTATTCTTATATGCATAATTTCAAAGGTAAGTTCTTGTCTCTACCGCTAAGCTATGTTTACTTCAGTCACAAGTATTTACTTCTGAATTTTTCAATCAAATAATACCGTTCCCTACGAGCTTCAAATTTATTTTCCATTTTTCATTTTATTTGTTTTTGTTTTTGTCATTATATTTTAATTAGCAGAAACTTTTATTCTTATTTTCAGACTATGCAGAGTATGGTTTTCTGAAGGACGAAAATGCTTGCGAAATATTCTCTATATTTACTGAGTCAAATATTACAAAGACTAAATTCGGAAAAATTAGTCAAGATTGTTTTTTTTTTCAGTCTTTGATTTATATGCAATAGATCAATGAAAACAAACAGTAATAAAACATATGCATCTAACATATGCATCTAATATTAGTAAAATCAACTACCCGTTATTTATTTTTATCTTTTGGGGCGGGTAAAGAGAAAATGTCAGAAACAATAACTGTGTACACGTCGGTGGGGGTAATATAACCAGAAGTTTCTTTTATTAATATTATTATTAGTTATAGTAGTTGAAGTATGCATTGAACAAAGATCAGATCACAGGCTATTCTCTCCTCATCGTAGTTGTAAGTTTATCATCGGCATTGGATTATAATTCTTATTTCTTCTGGCTATAAATCTCCGGTGATTAATTTTGAAAGACAAGCTATGTATCTCACACTAATTTTCTTTGTTTATTCCTCCTTCCTTCTCTTGTTCTTTTTCTGTCTGACCCTCTCTCGCTTCGTCTTCTTTTACCCAGTCTCCTAAATTCTCTAAACATGACGACTTTCTTTTTTCAACACCCTCTTCCTTTATATTTCATTTTGCATTTCTCTCTGTTTCTTCGGCTGTCTGTGGTCGCTTTGCTTTGTTCATTGAAATGTCTTCTTCTTCACCATCAATCTGTTTCTCCAGGCCGGACACGAGCAAACGAAAGAACTGGAGACACCAATCACTAATCAAAGCAACAGAATCGTGCAAAAGGATTGGCCAAAAAGCCAAGTGTTGTGTATGGGGAGGGTTGAGTAGATGCGATGACGTCTATCGGCGCTACGTCAGTCGGCTCATTATTCTCGCAGGTCTGGGCTTCTCAACTAATTGGGTTAAAGAAATGAAGGTAAAAAATCGTTGTCTCTAAATACCCAGACAATCGGATTCCCAACAACAGCTGCAGCGAATGTCTACTGCATAGTTCTATGGTTAACTCAATGAGAAGCACCTAAAGTGTATGGTTTAATGTCTAGTTGCCTGTCACACTCAATGATTTCAAATATTAATGAAAGAAATCTAAAAGGACAACAAACGATATTTATACCAAAACGCATGAATAAGGTTTGTATCGAATAACAATATCTGGTGATTCATATATATATATATATATATATATATATATATATATATATATATATATATATTAAATAGAAATTATAAGACATACTTCTATTTATGTGTGTTGGGTGGGTACCGTACACGTGTATGTGTTTTTTCTCTGTGAGTTTGTTTGGGAATGGGGTAATAGTTAATAAGCTAGTCTGGGGAATCTGTTGCTACTAATTCATAACTTTTATCTACATAGATAATGGAGCCGTCTCGTGATGTTAGTTACATATTTCCTACTGACGTTCGACTCCAAGAAAAAGATAATATTTCTGATGCTGATTTTCTAGGCAAGCAAGTTAGGACTTTACAAAATAGAACCTTCCATCCGAGTAGTTCCTTTACACTCAATTTTGGCCATTTTTATCTGCTCCTAAAAAAATGACGACAAATTAACCTTGCAACATATTTCTTACAAGAACAGAGATTTCGATCTATTACCAGGAGAGATTGGTTACTTAGGGTGTTCTACTCTGTTCACTGATGGTAGCAGAGGTCAATATAAAACCCAGAATCTATAATGCTCCCCTGTGAGGTCATTGGTAAGACGTTATATACCTGAGTAGGTACAATATGATCATTGCAGTCTTCACGTCTTATGCAGGTTTTTATGAGTCGATATCGCATTAACCAATTATGTTACCGTTCGGTATTTATCATTTCACCCACGGGAAACGAATATGGCACAAGGCCGGTTTTATTGTGGGTTTCTCCGAGCCCGTAGGCTCGGCCAAAAAAATAGCCCTTTGAAGCCGATTAGACGGGTTCAGGCCCTGTCTACCTCCCCGGACGAAACCTTGCCCCTCGGCAAAGCCTTGTCCGGGTTCCTCTCTGCTAATGCAGAGAGTTCGACAGAAGGTGTGCGCAGTCAGAGACTTCTCAACACCGTTATGTTACCGTTACCTACAATTTGGAGTTTGAGTTTTTCCTAAAGTTCCAATCGCTGCAGAATCTCTGGACAAGGCAGTTGATGACGACCCCAAAAGTGGTCTTTTAATAAATATTGTTTTGAAAAGTGGAAAGAACCGTGCGATAATTATATGAATTTTCATTTCCCTAATTTGGCTGCATTTTCGTTAATTTTAATTGGTTCGATCCTTTTGGATTATTCTTGACTTCAATTTATTTAAATAGACATATACACATTGTAAGTAGATAAACATATACGCCTGATAGTTAAATCATAAATTGTAATAGTTTTCAAACTTTGAAAGCATCAAAGCAAATGATTGAGGCAAATTCTTGCTCAAATAAACCATACAATAAGATAAGAAAAATCATTTAAAAGTTATTCATTAACAAATCAAACGTTCCTTTCAGTTCATTCGTCTGTTATTCGTCTTGTGGTAATCACTCGCATCATAGCAGCAGAATTAGCCTCGTGTTCACTGAGATAAAAGCATACTTGACAGGAAATAAAACGTACAGAAAAAACAGAAAAACATGATAAATTATGTTTATTTCATAAAATGTATTTATATTTTTGTGTATTGGTGTGTGTATTTTTTAAGTTACATTTTTTTCATAGCACACATGATAAAAGGGAGAAGTTACTCCGTAGTATTACAAGCTATGTTACGGAGAAAAATTGGACACCTGTTGTCCGTATCAAGGTTTGTGGCGAAGAGACTGGATTTAATGTCCGTATTTCCGGCAGCAACAGTTTTTGTTGCGTGCCGGGAGTATTTTATTATTTTATTCAATTTATTTTATACAACGTTTTTATGTTATTGTTTTATTTTATTTATAATTTTCATTATAATTATTATTTTGTTTTTATTTATAATAATAATAACAATAATGATATAGCTACAAACTCAATATAATTATTTTCTCGCTTGGTTTATATTTTAAGTGTGTATTGTGCCCGTGGCCTCGAGAAATCTTAAGAAAACTTGTTCTCCGGCAGTGCTCTAACCTGCGTCGTTATTTGTAGTATATACACCATTTGAACCGGTGTGCCTTAGACCAATCGAAACATCTATTTCAAATACGGGTATCCACTAGAAATAACATTCAAACTAATAAAAATGTCGAATTCAAAATAAATTCATTAATTCTTTAGAAATTGCTTTGTTTAGGTTCTAGATACGAAACTGAGAAGATAATAGATTTCGAGAATAATCTGATCGAGAAAAAGTGCTTTCCTTAAAAGGGAAATAGAACCTCGCTAGGATGTTCGCTCTAAAGACAACGACGCAGGTTTGGACCATGGATCAGGTGGTAAATTTTCTTTAAGATTCCTCTAATGCGCAGGCCCAAAGATAATATGTACTCTTCATCCCTGTGTTTTAATTTCAAAGAAGTAAATGTTTTCATGACATTAAGTTATAATGTCTAAAGTTGTAAAACATTTGACTAATATATAAAGTTATTAACCATAGAACTCGAATTCACTAATCATCCGTATATATTTTCGAAATAGTTACCTTAGTATGGAATACAGGATCCTTCATAATTTAAGTAAAATTTAGTGATTTGTTCTTCGCCATATAAAAATTTTCGAGTTCAGAGGAGAGGATTCTAGTGTGGGTGGGGTTTTAAATAAGCATTTTGGTTTTTTATCATATTGATATTGATGATATTTTCGTGTCACCTCAGAGGAGGTATTCTTTGCATCAGAACGCACTAATTTACTATCTGTTGAGTATATTCCAAACTCCAATGAAATAACAAAAACATATTGATTCAAGGGAATTTTATTTTTTTATCCAACTAGATCTTCCGGCCGAAATATTCGAGAAATCTTGTCAGAAAAATACGAGTTCTCTGGCTTTGGATCTAACGTGCGCTGAACCATGAAAAAAATAACGTTTAAACAAAATGAATTATAAATAATACAGTGCCACACAAAATAACTAAAAACACATGACAAAAAAATTTTTTTTTTTTTTAAACTCTTTTTCATGCAGTTCCATTAATTAACCTTTTACTCCTCGTAGAATATATATATTTAGGTATTCAGTCAAACAATCAAGTTTTTTTTTTAAAAAAAACTTCAAAAAAGTATCCCACAAAGAAAAACCTATATATATATACTAACTCAAAAGTTTACAATAATTTTTTTATTTACAACTTTCTTTATAAAAGTGTTCAAAATTTACTGGAATGTCCCGAATTAGGATGGGGTTGTTTTTTAGAATGTTCAAAATTAATGTTATGATTACCTTTAGGAATAATTGAAAGTATTGCGTCATTATTCTTCTGTCAACCCTCCTTTAAACATTGGCAAAATGGAGAAAAGCAAAATAATTGATTAAGACCTCCGCAAACGTATTGTTGACCTTCATTTAACTGACTAGATATTTCAGGTGGTTCAGGTGGTACAATAGTTCGTCACTGGAAAACGGGTCATTCCATTTGCACCAAAAAAAAAAAAGCTCTGGTCATACGTTCCACTACCTTTCTAGGAAGAAAGGTAACGGAACGTACGGGAAGATTATTGGCGAGAAAAGTTGGCAACGAGCCATGAATTACGCTTAAAGTTCTTCAGGGAGGACTAGACTAAGTGGATTAAAAGTCAGTACGGATACAATTAGTCGTTCACTTTGTCAATATGATATCTTTTCGAGGACTCCAAGAGAAAAATAATACTTCTTAAGCTAAAACACGTTCTTGCTAGACTGGATTTTGCAAACAAGCATTGTATCAAACCTGCAGCATTCTGGAAAAAATGTACTTTGATGAGACGAAATGAAAAAAAAAAACCTTTTTTGCGGAAATGCTGTGACAAAGGTTTGTAGAGAACAAGGCTACTGAATATTCACTGAAGAATACTATCCCAACGATAAAATTTGGAGGTAGAGCAATCATGATCTGAGTTTGCTTTAGTGCTCAATGTATAAGAAACATTGAAATAATAAAAGGGATGATGAATTGAGCATATTATAGGGATATTTGGGATATTTTGGAGAGAAATTTAAGAATTTGTACATTCGCTGGGCTTGAAACCAGCTTGGGTCTTCCAACAAGACAAGGATCTAAATATCGTGCAAAGCTTACAAACTCATGGCTAAGTTCAAATAGAATAGACGTTCTAAAATGACCAAGTCAATCTCCAGATCTCAGTCCGATTGAAAATTTATGGAAAGAGCGATACGAAATACTAATAGATAATTTAATAAATGTATGGTAATCTTTTGCGTTATTAAATATTGGTTTTTCTTCGTGGGATATTTTTATTGATTATATTTTAAATCTGATTGTTTTACTAAAGGCTTAAATATATGTATTATTAGCAGTAAAAGTTTCATTAATCTGTGTTAGAAATACCTAAAGAAACATTTCTTGTAATATTTTGTAAACTTTTGCGTGGTGCAGTATGTCGGATTTAATCCATTTCCTAAAAATAAATTGTCTTTGTTTTCGTTAGGATACAATGCGGAGCAGATATGGATGTTTTGAGAATTGGTAAAGAGTGTGTGTTCAAAAGGCTTTGTTTTATTGGAAGTCCTACGTGACCGAATTCTCAAAACATCCATATCTGCTTGAAGTTGCTCTGATCTCTCAATTCACTACAGTCAGCTACAGACCGGGATCATATTCAATATCACCAATCATCGCAAAACTATTTATAGCAATGTGATAAATGAACTACAAGAGAAAAAAAAAACATATCTACTCGAAGTTGACTAAATTTCAAGTCCATTAGACCTTAACGGATTCCGTACAAGAAGAAAAATGAAGAAAAAAACTAGTTCCAGCATTCAATGACATCTACTTATCCCAACAGATTTTCTTACACACGGGTTTATCTATCTCTCTGGCCTAAAGACGAAGCGCGTAGTTGAATGTTTTCTACTTTGTCTCATCATCATACGCATACATACATACGCACACACACACACACACATATATAATAGAAAGAAAATTCGGATTGCCAACACACAAACAGAATGTCTCATATCGAGAATATTCCACATTGAACATGAAGAAAAATTAATTATTTTTAATAATATGTAAAAATCTCCACTTTCACCTGAAGACGGTTGCGAGACCAGACCAGAAACACGTGTCGTGAAATTATGTAAAACAAAGTATAATATTTTTTCTCAATAAATCCACATTACAACCAAAAACGTTTACGGCACCCCTCTTCTTTTTAATATATATATATATATATATATATATATATATATATATATATATATTCTGTTTATACATTATTTTTATAGATACAAATATTTATGTCTAACTAATTAGATTTTAATTTAATTTAATTAATATTTACATTTATATGATTTGTTTATAATAAACAGTATTAACAACATTTACTGGCCTGAAAGTCGGAGAAATTTCATAGAAATATATCCTCGGACAGAAATCGAACTTTTCTCCGTCCTGTAGCTTGACATCCTACACCATTTAGCTACAGTGGAAGCATCTGGTTAACAAGGTCGAATTACTGTTTTTATACTAAAAATTTCCCATGATTTCCCTCGAACGTTCATATCTGCTCGAAACGTATCTTACCGTAAACAAATGACATCATATTTTAATGAAAGGGACTAAGCCCGACAATTATTTTAATATATTTCCTGTTTATAGGTTAGTTTTATGGATATATATATATATATATATATATATATATATATATATATATTAATTGATTTAAAATATGTTTTTTTTCGCTACACAGTTCTAACCATGTTTCAAAAATGGAAGCTAAAAGCTCCGAATTTAATTTCGTAATTAAATTAAAGACATTAGTTCCATTTCATCGTCAAGCGAATTTTGGAGTAACTTTTAAAATTACTGGGTTTTAAAGACACAGCTAAAATCATAATTCACGTTTCCATGGTTACAGATAAATCCACTTCCACTAGACAAGGGGTGTTTGCGTGTTCATTATATCTGTATTTTGATGTATCAGTTACGTTTTGGTAGGGGGTAGGGATGTATTTTTCAATGAAATCTAACATCCGTTAAATGCATGTTGTCTGGATTTTTTGAAATTTTATTGTTAACGGCAAAAATTCTTACGGCATTTTTTTCTATTTGTATATTTAAAGATTTGGGGGGGGGTTTAGGTTAGAATACGTTTTATTTAACTACGATTTGAAATATTTTCACTTTTAATTTTTAATTTTTAATATACTATATTTCTATAAGAAAGGGACTTCAGTAGTACAAGCTATAATTCTACATACTGTAAGGGATTCTTATAATTATGTCAATAGTTTCACTAACAGGGACATCAAGTGAAGCTATGATTTCATTGTCGGGTTTTTCACTTTTTAGGATTTGGTTTACTTCTAATGTTGACTTAACACTATATTTACTAGGAAGGTAGGGAGTAATGAGTTGGTTAATGTATTTTGTTAGATGATATACAGGAGTTGAAATTTGCGATATGATAGGACGGAGAGGATAGTTAGTTTTTATAGTGTCGTATATGTAACCAGGTCTATAATCACTAACAATTTTAGGGAGTTTTAAAGAGTTCTGTTCAGCATTATTAGCATTAATAAGTTTATTAAGCTTTGATTTTAGTTGGTTGGTCGGGTTCTTGTTAAGTTTTTTAAACTTTATGTGATCATGGAGTATGTGGTCTAGTTTTTTGTTGTAATCCAATTTGTTTAGGATGACAAAAATGTTGGTCTTATCAGCTTTTTTTACGATAATGTCAGGGTGATTGCGTAGTTCTTGTGCGGCAATTTTCAATTGTTTAGAAAGTATTTTTTGAGAAGTTTCTGCTTTTATCATGCCGATCATTGAATGCCTCGGCCTTAATTAAGTCTTTAAATTCTGGTGTAGTTTCTATTAGTTGTTCATCCTGGAGTTTAACGATGTTTTGGTATAGGTCTCAATTTCTATTTTTTTTAAAAAGTCGATTGTACTTACGGTATATATGGCAGTTAAGTCCAAGGTTAAGTAATTCTTTTTGGTACTTAGTTAGTTCATAGTTGGAAAGGTTAATGTATTTATCAGTTTTGTTAGGAAGAGTGATATTACCTTTGTATAATGTATTCAGTTTTTTTTTTATAATTTTAAATCGGTGTTGAGCTTCAGATTTGTTGGTAATTTCCGTATATATATATATATGAAGAAAAATATATACGGAAAAAAACAAACAAAAATCCTTATATAGAATTATGCTGTTTTAATGTTAATATGTCAACGTCAGACGTTTCGGTCTAATAGACCATCTTCAGGACATATTCATAAATTATAACATTATCAATACAACATGACAAAGACGATGTACATAAGAACAAGACTTATCCAAACAAATAACTGAAAGTTTTATAAGATCAGCGCTCCGTTTAAAACATGGTCACGTTGTCGTCACGTGGGCGACGCTGTGAAAACGTATTCCTAAAATTTTGAGTATGAAAATTTGCCAAATCTTCACATGCAACTTCTTCATTCAATTTTCCCATCTGCTAGCATGAGTCTCTTACCTCTGCTATTCTACCCTTAACCACCTCCATTCGAAACTATTTCAGCAATAAATTCGCAAATGAATGGAGAATCAAAATGTGTTCAAAATGCCGAGGATTGCCATTGACTTCCATGTTTTATCTGTCTGCTTCTTGATCATTAATTTAAATTTCTTCTTTCTCTTCTCTGCATTTGTTTATTGTTCTTAGAATTTGATAAATACCGCTGTGGAGAAATTGACAAATGTCTTTTACTGCCTTTAATTCCCAATACACCAAAAGTAACCTTTTATGTTAGCCGACAATTCGCTTCCCACTTGATATACACGCGTTCGCATGTGGATAGACAACGGATAAATCACGTTTAAATGAGAAATAACCAACAATGTTGAAACAAATTTAAGATATTCCGTTTTTCTCTGAAGACATCGTCAATAAATAACTGCAAACACCTATTATACATTCCAAAGATGTTTATGCATTTCTGCTTTGATAGTTTTATTTCAATATATGGCCTTCTTTTTGTCTGCCTGCTTCTCTTTTATTTCTTATATATATATATATATATATATATATATATATATATATATATATATATAATGGACTCTCCCGTCGGTTTCGACGTAACAGGATCTGACAGCTTATTGATTCAGTTATGACAGTTTGTGCGATAATCTTAAGTGGCATTTAAGACCCGCTAGTGATTTACAAAGGAGGCCACATATGGAGCAAGTGTGAGGATTGTGAGATGAGATCACTGTTAGATTGGCTGATCTTTTAGATATTATATATATATTAAACCTTAACTACTGGGTGGCAGTTTCATCCTCAAGCGTTGTTTTGGAATAACTATGGTACGGAATGTTTTACCCATTTATGGGTTTGGAAATGGTGTGGTCTAGGGTTGTTTTTCTTTATCAAGGGTCATTGCTTTGGTGGAAGTAGGGGTGTTTGTGATATGTCAAGTTTTCGAAGTCGTGTAATGTTGGGTTGGGTTTTTTTGTCCCTCTGTTTTGTTTTTGACTCTCTGCTAAAACTCTGATTGATGTAGTGGTTCTGTTTTTTTTTTTTGTTTTTTGCTTGTTTTTTTTTTTTGTTTTGTTTTTTTTTGTTTTTTTTTTGTTTTTTTTTATTACTGTATGTTAAGACTTTAACTGATTGATGTTTTATTTCTGGTAGTTTTGGTGTTTATTTGTTTTGTGTTGATGATTTCTAAAAAGGGATTTAAGATTATGATTGGGTTGTGTTTTTCAACCTATTGCTTTAATTGAACTTGTTAATAGATTATGAAATTTTAATTTTTTTTTAATAAAATGCAAATTATTTAAAGCGAATATTATGTGGTGTCGGCAAAAAAACGTTTTTCTCATTTCTTTGATTTAACAAATTTTCATTTTTTAGAAACTTAATATGTAGTTTTTCATGTAGGCATAAAGGGTATGGGTCATCATAGGTTTTACAAGTTCGTGTTCTATTGATTATTTTCCATTTTACTTTTGGTGCTTTATTTGTTTCTTTTAAATGCCAAAAATATTTAGATAGGGATGTCTGATTTCTGTTTCTAATATTATTGAAGGAGCTTTTGTGTAGTCTCCACCTTATTTTAAATTCATTCTTCGTGGATCCTATACAAATCTTTTCAATATTTGGATTCTCGGTTGGTGAGATTTTGCCAGATTCTATGTTGCATTTATTATTCAAAGGGCAATTTTCAGGATTTCTACAATCAGATAACTTTTCATTATTTTTGTCTAATTTTAATTTAGGGTCTTTATCTATTTGATTTTGGCATGCGTGTTTTTTCATAATTCTTTCTAGATTTTCAGTGCAGATATAACTTAATTTTTGGGTGTTTTTATTAAAGATCTTGCTAATTTTGCTGGTAGTAGGAAAATGTTTTCGCTTGAAGCTAGGAATTTTTGTCCTAGATTATTGCTAACCATTTGATTGAATATAGGGTGGTGGCAGGTATACCAAATGATTTTTCTTTTTCTGTTTTTCCTCTGGTTTGTACTATTGTTTTATATAATTGATGTTAGCGTGTTTTTAGCCACTATTTTTTAGAGCTTTGTGGTAAAAACTACTGTGTTTATGTTATTCATTAAGTCTAAAGTTATGTCGAGGAAGTTTACTCTTTTCAATTTTGTGTTGACTGTAGTTTTTTTAAATTTAGTTTTCTGAATTCACTATATATTATCTTTCAAATTTTATCTATTTTAAAATTTGTGGAACTCCTCACTACCATGAGCCCATGATCTCTGTATTGCCCGATGTCCTTAATGTCTGATTCACGGTGCACGGTTAGGTTGTATAATATAAATAGACCGACAACGTCAGAAGACCCTGAAGAGTCTAATTCTCCCACTGTGATGTCAAAATGATCTTCAGAGTTTTTAATGCATTTGTCCCCATTACGAATGAGGACAGATTTTTTCGCATTCAGAATTATGTTATTTTCTTCTTCTGTTAGGTCTGTATATATAGTAGCAAACCCCAGGGCAGTCGTGAATAGATCTCTTGATATTGACTGGTAATAATCCTCAATATCAAACTGTATTAGGGTGCAGTGTGGCTTGTTGTTGATATTGGTAAACCATTTGATGACCTCTTTGGTATTAATCCAGAGTGTTAATCCTAGGTAATCCTTAATTTGCTTAGTGATCCTTTCTAGAATTATTTTGCTTATTTTTCCGATATCAGGTCGAGTTGAGTTTATTATTCTAGTAGTACGGTTTTCCTCGAAATCCTATTTGTGGTCTTTAATAGTGATGTAGTATTCATTTTCTGCAAGTTTGCCTACGCTATCACTTATCTTTAATTTATCCATGATGTTTTTACTAGTTCTCTTTATATTCTCTACCATATCTACGTTGTTATTATTGTTTTTTTTTATAATTCCTTGTTAATTTTTTAAAGTTAGGTAGTTGTAGTTCTCTGGCGTCAATTTGTAGAAATTTCCTGTTTTGTCAGACTTCACCAGTAATTTATCTGTTTCGTTTATGCCTTTTACTATTTGGTCCAGGTGTTTTTGGAAGTAGTTTTTCTTTTTTTGAAAGATGTTATGAATTATATTGAGTAAGCCGGCCATTTTACACACACACACACACACACATATATATATATATATATATATATATATATATATATATATATACGAGGGTCATTCAATAAATAAGGTGAATTTTTCGGTATAAGGACTTCTAATACAGATAGAAGCTTACTTTTTTATTTTTTTTTTTGTTTTACTTCTTTTTCACATGGATTTAATTTCTTTTGCAGATTAAAAAAAAAAACTTTGATAGTTTTGGCGATTAACAAAGATGGCCGACCAAGAAGCATGCACCAGGATTGAACAGCGGTCAGTTATCAAGTTTTTGGTTGCTGAAGGGTGCAAACCAGTTGAAATTCATAGGAGAATGTCAACTGTGTATGGTGCCACATGTTTCAGCCAAAAAAATGTCTACAAGTGGGGTAAATTGTTTAAAGAAGGATTGAGTAGTGTTGAGAATGAAGACAGGCCTGGGAGGCCTACAGAAGTGAGGTCTCCTGAGGGGATCGAATCAGTCAATGACCTCATTCAGTCTGACAGAAGAACTACTGTGAACTGCTGAGGCAGGTCAAGAAAGACATAAAGAACAAACGGAGGGGTCATCAGTCAGAAGTAGTCATCGCAAGACCTCATACAGCAGCTCAAACGGTGCAGACCATCAACGAGCTGGGCTGGGAACTGCTCCCTCATCCCCCTTACAGCCCAGACCTTGCCCCTTCAGACTTTCACCTGTTTCGTCCCTTGAAAACGTTCACGAGAGGCACGAAGTTTAAAAGTGACGATGAAGTCAAAAAGATTGTGAGCGAGTGGCTGAGACATCAGTCCAAAGATTTTTACGCTGAGAGAATACGGAAGCTTGTGCACACATGGGAAAAGTGCGTGACAGTGCTGGGAGACTACGTTGAAAAATAAAAAAAAGTAATCTTCTATCTGTATTAGAAGTCCTTATACCGAAAAATTCACCTTATTTATTGAATGACCCTCGTATATATATATATATATATATATATATATATAGATAGATAGATAGATAGATAGATAGATAGATAGATAGATTGTAAAAATACAATAAAACATTAAACAAACAATCCTTCCGTTTGTTTATTTTTTATTGTATTTCAACAATCTTTTTAATAGGTTTTTCCATTTCTAAAAAAAATTAGGGATACACAGTTCAAAGACTATATTATTACTTTTTATTCGTGTATTTTCACTGCCAAGAACTAAGTTATATCCGTATAATAGAAAATATATGGTTGGATAATTTTTCTCATTCTTTTGGAATACTACAATTAAAATGTACACATTGTATGCATGGCACTTGTAGAAAGGTTTCAAAGAGCTTAATAATAATATATCTAATATAGGTACCTCCACGAGATCGCTAAAAAAAGAGCATAGCATGATGAAAAAGACGGAAACTTGACGAAAACAAAATTTTATCATCTAAATGTTTATGTTATTATTAAGAGGAAAGATCAAAATTTATTTTAATTATTTTTTTTTTTTTTGTAGGACACACATTCATTTGGATCTTGCAAATCTTGCAAAAATAAAAATAATTGTCTGACTTTAGTGAAACTTTCAGAAACTATTCACAGATGATGGAAATTATTATAAATATGTTTTTTTTTATTAAAGTCATGGCAGAAATATTTTTTATATTTATTACCCTCCACAGCATAACTAATTTTATGAAAACTCTAGAAATTCGATCAAGTCCACTTTAGTAATTACAAAAGTTAAAAGCACAAGGCTTTGAGGAATGCAAATCATGTGTTTTTTTTTTTGTTTTTAATTGGACCCCCCCTACCTGAAAATCAGCTCTGAATTGTAACATATAAAACTCAATAAAACAAAGATATTATTTAATTTTAAATGCTTTTATTTGCTTTTAGTTGTTTTTATGAATATGGACAATGTTTTCTGAAACGAAAAAAATTTTCAATGAAAAATTGAATTTTTAATACAATTATAATAGATTTTTACATTTAAGATGTTAAAAAATTATAAAATTAGTTAAAAGCCGCATCCACTTTCGTAAGTGTCCTTATGAGATAGATCTTTTTTAGCGCGTTGTAAATTGTAGCATTTTGACTAATAAGTAGACCCGCAGTAATTAAGAAATGTAATTTTGTGTTTATAATCGGGCTGTAATTATAAAGTACGGAAGACCAACCAGAATACAATTAAGTTGCTTTATTGTATGCGTTAAGCATTGTTCTCCGCTGTTAAGGCCTTTACTTTTGCGAAGTACGCGTGGAGAAGTTAATTTGATTTTTTTTAATTTCAACTGAGAAGGGTGCCTACAAGTATTAGTATCATCTTATGAAATTTATATGAAATTATTTTTATATTAATCTCAGTTATGGCATTTTTCCATGAATGAAATATCAAAATTAATAATAAAATGAATGGAAATACAAATAACACAGTCAAATGTAGTAAATGTACATAAAATTATAGTATTTTATGTACACTTCTTATTTTTTTATTACTGCGATTGTTTTCAGCAATTTTCTTACGTAATTTTTTTACGGCAATATTTTATTTTTTTTGTATGATAACAATTTTATTACTTGGAAATAAATTTGGAATAATTTAAATTAATTGCGAAATCCAACGAAAGTCACCCATAAAATAAAAATAATTGCTTATACGGAAAGTAAGAACCTACGTACGTAAAATTGTCTTTAACGTAATGGGTGACAGAAGAATTATCGTTGAACTTTTAAAAGGTAAGCTTAAATATTAATGCAATACTTAAAATGTAGCGATCAGTTTTGAGTTCTTCTGTAGTTTATTGTTGCCAATCGCATACGGCAGCCATATGCCCCACGAAAAGAAATCTCCGCCAACAGAGGACCAGATTTCAATCAAATGAGCCAAGGCTGCAGCGAGGAATAGAAAGTCTCGTGCAAATGAATACCCAGATCAAATGGCATCCAGGAGAGCTTCCAATGCTGAGAATATGCAAAGACTTAGGGACTCAAAATCAAGGGCCTTCCGCAGGAGCTAGCTTAAATGACGCTAGATATGCTGGCTTTTAAGCTAGTTTATGATAAATCTAAGGTATTGTTCGAATTATTAAGTGATATGTGCCAGCAAATTATATTGTGAATGAGTTTTCCACTTTTCCACTTATAGTTAGGGTGAATGTGATTATGAGACAATAACTTTTAATTGATGTTTTAGGATTTCTTTTGTTATTTTTCTGTTATTTATCTGAAATTCTTTAAGGTTCATTTAACTTGTTTGTTTGTCGATATGGTTAGGACAATTATTGTTGATATTTGATTTGCTCAATTCTTAAAATAGTGTGTGCTAAGAAGAAATTATATTTGCTCGTTTAATCATGTTTTTTTGTTTTTTTTTATAACGGAAATGTTATGTATGTGAGGATAATTATTTTAGTAAGTAAGACGTTAGTTTTCCCTCGTGGATTGTTACAATTATGACTGATATGATGCGGGTGTGTGTGTGTGTGTGTGTGTGTTTGTGTGCTTTTGAAATGAAGTCTTTTGATCGCAAAATGTCCCGCAATATATCTTACGTTTCGGTATTTTAAAAAAAGAAATATATATTGGAACAGTTTTGTCATATCCTCGTCGTCTTTTGATTGCATATACATAACAAAGCTCATCGCGTCGACGGTGCCCGGGATAATTTAATTTCCATTGAATCTCTTGAATTTCTTATCTTATGCAACGCAGATCAAATTCAGATGTCCAAAAAAGAAATATTTTTACGTAGAGAATAAATATAAATTAAGCGTTTCTTTTGTATGCAAAAACAGAAGCGATAAAAAGGATTTCTTTATTTAACCACGAGGAAAAACAGAAAAAAAAGGCAATCCAGTGTCCTCTGTGCTTCACATAATTCCGTCACCAACAAAAAGAATCATGGCATCGTTTTGATCTGAAATGTAAAAATAAAAAAGGCTTTATGTAGATGAGTCAATGTTATATTTGAAATGTGTATTGTTTGCTTTGCTACCCGGTCATGTAAAGAGTTTTTTCGAAGGGCCCAACTCAATAATTCTCTTTCAAAGAGGAAATGGAAAACTCGAAAATATAACATGTCATCAAAATTTTTCACCATATTATAAATTCTATATTATGCGTATTTCCCAGTGACACTAGTGGGCAGTGTTCGAACCTAAAAGAAAATGAAGATTCGGATGTTGATTTTCAAGGTAAGCAGATTTTTTCCTTAATTAAGACTATGCAGTAGCAATTAAAGTGAGGAAAAACAAAACTTCTTTGCGTACAGAAGACTCAAATTTTGTAAAATTAAAGTAAACGCATGATTGCGAAAGTTGATTAAATTCCAAATCGAAATTGTTTGTTTATTTAAAATACGACATTTAAAAGAAAATAGATTCAGTTCAAATACACAAGTTAAAAAATGATTTTAAAGGGCCGCACTCGGTCCTGTTACACAGAGATTAGCCTTCTCAACATATGCTCATATCAATTTCCTACACATAATGCGTGTATGTTCGTTTACGTATGTATATTTCAATTCAGTGGTAGACATAAAATATTTCTACAACTTTTTTCAAATTAAAAACAATTTTATTTATTTACGAATATTTTCAACATCTTATTATTGTTTGAATTTTTAAGGCTTAAAATTTAACGAGATTTTCGCCGAGAAATAATAGCACCTTTTTCGTCTTATTCAAGTTATGCCATTTTTACCTGAATTCACTTTTCAGGATCGTTAAATATTTTCTTAAAATTTAACCTAAAACTCATTTTAGCATCATAAGTAATAACCTGGATATTTACTATATTGTACTATGTACCAATACAGAATTATAAATAAATATGAATAGATATATGATAGGTATGAATGAAAGAGATAGTTTCATGAACAATTAGTCTGTTAAGTTTTTTATTTTCTTTTTCACAGAATAGCATTAACTAAATTGTGGCAATATTGTAAGCGTAATGTTTTAAGCAGGATGAATATCTAGTGGGACCAAAAAACTCTTTCCCAATGCTACATAGAATCTATCTTGTATAAAAGCAAAACCATTACTTGACATCGACGCTTTTCATGGCGCTGGCAATCGTTTGATGAAGGAAAAGGTACCGTACTTCTGATGCCAATTATTCTATTTGCTTATAAACCTATCTGTGATAACATCTCTATTAAGGTCATATAAAGGAAAAGATATTTTCATGAGAATAAATGATGTGGGGGTGATTATATCGCTTGTAATGATGTTAGCACTGATTGATGATGAAAGTGGTGAAGATGCTAGATGTAGTTTCTTTGATTATATACAAAATGCTACTGTCTTTTTTCCTCGTTACTCAATATCGGATCGAAAAGATGACGGCAGGATTCGTTTTATTCTTTCTGCTTTCTCATCAACCAATATGAAAAGAAGATCCCCTGTGCTGGTGTGCCTAAAATTGTCAACCTAATTGCGTTCCTCGACAGCAGAATTCGATTGTTTTTAATCATCAAACTTTAAATCATTAGCTTTTAAACTCAAAGATACAGAGATGACCAGGAGCAGTAACCAAATAAAATTTCCAATGAAAGAAATACATGTGAAAAATGTAGACGAACTAAAAGGCCCCAAGAAACCCACGAGACCCAGAAAGAAGAAAAAGCAAAAATATAACAACAACAACTACAGTCGATGTAACAGAAAACATTATTTTAAAACCTGTCCAACGAAAGGGAAAAAGTGCAAGAAATGCAGGAAAATGAATCATTTCGCTGTAGCCTGTAGAACCAAAACTAATAGGATACAGACAGTAAATGAACAAAACGAATATTTCCTAGTAGAACTAAGAGAAACAAATCTAAACGACATTTGGTACAAAACTAAAAAAAAATGATGAGGTTTAAAATCAAAAAGACGACTAGAATATTTTGGGCACATAATTTCTGGAAACAGAATTCAACCCAACAAGGAAAAGTTAAAGGCCTACATCTACAAAGTGAACTACTTAATCGGCATGGTCAGATACTTAAGAAAAGTTTTACCAAACTTGTCTGAAATAATACAACCAATAATGGAATTATTTAAAAAAAAACAGAAAAGAGGAAATATTTTAAGAGATTAAATGAATTACTAACTCAAGCACAATTCTATCGCACTATGATCCAACAAGACCTGCTAGCCGGCGCAGCTCCAGTTCAAGAAATAAATGGTAATATAAAAATAATAGCATTTGTTTCACTCATACTAGATAACACTGAGAGGAAACACGCAAAAATCGAGAAAGAGTGTTTAAGATGCTATGGAAATGCAAGAAGTTCGACAGATATGTCGCAGGACACAAGTCCTTTAAACATTTAACGGGCCACAAACCATTTATACTGTTAACATACATAACCTGTACAATACCACCCTATTACAGAGTGTCAAAAACTTTTGATATGACTGAAGATATAACCCAGTAGCAGAAAGCGTTCCACGAAAGGTATTAGTCGTACCAGATACACTATCAAGACGTTCTTTACCCGATACTGATAGTAATTCCAGATGGATTATACAGAGACTGTGTAGTAAGAACCAGACCAGCATCGGATAAGAAATAAAAATATCTACTAAACCAGACACAGTATTACAGGAAATAATACATCCCACATTAAATGGATAAACACATAAAGAAGGAAGAATAAAAGAAGGCATAAGGCCATAGTTTCCAAATCGAAATGAATTATCAGTCCATTACAATTTACCATGGTTGCAGGAAAAGAATTGTCATACCTGAAAAACTTAGACCATAAATATTAAGGTCACTTGATAATGGTCACTTGGGACTAAACAAATGCCGAAAGATAGAGAGCCAAAGAATTGGTGTGGTGGCCTAGAATATCTCAGGAATTAGAGGACTGTCTAAAAAAAATGCACGTTTTGCAACATACACCGCCCAACAAATAAAAAGGAAAAAGTAACCCCACTTCCTCAAGGTCCATGGCAAAGAATTGGTACAGACATTTTCGCTCACCAAGGACAATATATTGTTGCAACAGATTGTTTCTCAAGATATATACAAGGTAACCAAAAAAGTTCTGTCCGTTTTTAAAGAAAACGCTTCACAGTATGTGTAACCTATATTTAGTCTTCGAAGTAATCGCCATCGGCATCCAGCACCTTCTGCCAACCTGTCTCCAGCTGTTCAATGCCCTTGCGGTAGAACTCGGGAAGGGGGGGGTTGACGCAAAGAAGTCCGTGAAGGCTTTGCACAAGTCTGCTTCATTGGTGAAGGATTTACCACGAAGATGATTATCCAGGGAGTGGAAGAGGTGGTAATCGGATGGCGCAAGATCAGGTGAATAAGGTGGATGGCACAAAGTCTCCCACCCAAGTTGCTGTATGGTATCCCTGACCACTCGCGCAACGTGCGGCCTGGCGTTGTCATGGAGGAAAAGCACACCTTTGCGATTCACCAGTTCTGGATCCTTCTGGCACAATGCCTGTTGCACATGTTTTAACTGCTGCGAGTATAGGTCTCCTGTGACCGTTTGGTCCGTTGGTAGCAGTTCATAATGAACCACTTGATGACCTGTCAACCAGACACAAAGCATAATCCTGTGTGGGTGCATAGGCAGTCTTGCGGTGTGAGGGACAGCATCCTGAGGAGACAATCAATGTCTGGAACACTTGGGAGTTTCGTACAGAACCCACTTTTCATCACTGGTAAGCACTCGATTGAACAAGGATGCGGTACGGTGGCGAGAAATCAAAGATACGCAGGCTGCCACTCGTTGTCCCTTGTGTACCTCCAACAGCGTTTGCGGAACCCACTTGCTCAGTTTGTATGTTTTCCCTAGGCGGTGCAGGTGAAGTCTAACTGTTTCATCGGAAACGTTAAACTGTAAGTTCACCACACGTTAGACTACTGTCCTCTTCAATGGCCGTCCACTGTGAGGCTCATCATGGAGAGACAAATCTCCCGACTTGAATTTTCGAAACCAACGCCGTGCAGTACGTTCATCCACAGCACTATCCTCAAACGCTTGTCATATGCGGCGACTTGATGCAGCTGCTGATAAGCCCACTTTGAAGTCGTAAAGCAAACAGCCCCGAACGAGATCTCTAGACACTTCCATCCTTCTCACAGCTGTCCGTCTTATAACTGATGGCCGGGCACGGTGCACGTGTTTTTTTTTATAACGTCTGATGTTCCTACTTCCGGCTGTCCGAATTTGAAAACAATTGCTACACGCATTTCGTATATATTTCAACGTCATTCAATGACTAATCAAAAAACGGACAGAACTTTTTTGGTTACCTTGTAGAAACAGCAAAGATCGTTCTAATGACAAGCGATTGTGTTATAGGTAAGTTAAAAATATCTTCTCACGTTGGAGAATTCCTATTGAATTTGTCAGTGATAATGGGGAACAATTCACAAGTTAAGCTTTCAAAGCTTTTTCAAACAGTTATGGATTTAAACACATAACATCAAGTCTACATTATCCTAAAGCAAATGGAGAAGCGGTAAGCGTTGTTAAAATAGTTAAATGAATTTTGAGACAGACACATTTCAGGCATTAATGGCATAACGGAATACGCCAATTCAAACCACAGGGGTCAGTCCCACAGAATTCATTATGGGAAGGAAAATAAGAACCACATTACATTTACATCCAAAAAAAAAGTTAGTACCAAAATGGCCTGATTTCACACGAATCAGAGAGAGACCAAACTGGCCAAAATCAGAATTGAAAAGTATTTTAACAGATTGCATGTTGCCGAAATTTATCAACTATAAAACAAAAAAAATAGGAGAGAGAATAAAATTGAATAAAAAAAATGATTTAACGCTAGGGGACTGATAAAGTCAGCAAACACTGACAACGGGTGAATTGATCAAGGGGATTTCCGAAGAAATAGAAAACACATTTCTTTTTCAGGTTTTGAACATAGACTTTTGAGAAAGAAACCAATGATCATTACAAGCATTTTTTCAAACAAATACTAATACAAGAGAAGGTACTGGAAAACCTCGAAGTGAACTGACATACCAAAATATTTGTTTGATTTCACAAAGTGAGTTATGACACGTTGGCTGTAAACAAAACAGACTTTGATTTGTAATTATTTATTTTGTAATTTGGAAAAGTTAGAAATAAATTAATAGAGAAAATACATTACTTAAGATAGGGTATGTTCTAGAACATCAATAATGCTGATTGTAAGCATTTCCGGTCCCGCTAGAGAATGACGGGAGCAGACGGATCGAGCGGCAGTTTGAATAAAATAATCGTTGAATTTAGCACATCTCATGTCGTCTTTGTTTTTTGCTTAAGCTTTTCAACAGTCAATCTTATATGATTTCTTTCCACCTTAAGCACAGTAGAAAGAAACCTACAAATTATTGAAACTATTCTTATTTGCTAGCACTTGGTTGGCTATGATTGTGATGATGTATGTGGGTGTGCACAGCAATCTATACGAGATGGGAGGACTGTTTTACAGAAACGATCTCTCAATGTCCTTTGATTGTCTTTTGGAATGCATGAGTTGTCAGAATACCGATCGGCATACACACGCCTTCTTTAGAATAAAAATTATACAGTAAGCCAGCTAAAATTAAAGAACCCCATATATCTTGATACTCCCCCTTAACTGGAAAAGGGGGGCGTACACTCAAGCTTTTCCATGTGGCGTCGGTTAAAATTTTAAATTTGTCTCTTATTTCTGCTTTCCGAGCCGGTAGCTTTATTATTAGCGTGCTCAAACAGACACACACAAGCACATATTTGGAAATTATTCTGAGCAACGCTTTTGACCAATTATACAATCCCAATAATGGTATTAGGTAAGCTCATCTGAATGTCTACAAATAGATTGTCATTTTTTAAGAAAAATATGTACATTTATTTTGATCTTTTTGCGGGTATGCAAAGGTTTTTATCTAAAATCTACGTTTCAGTCGCGGTTAATCGTCCTTTAGTTTTCAAACAAAACAAAAAAAAAACTAAAACCTAAAATCTGACTTTTAAGTAACGTGCATGATGGTGGAATATAATCTTTTATCAAAGTATCAGGATCAACCGATAACAAATAAGAGAATTCCTAAATCTCTTAATTTTTAAACATAATTTCTTTGATTTTATACATAGACTTATATTCAGAAATTTCTCCTTTTTTTTTCTTATGTCAAATATGAAAAAAGCCGACAAATCTTATTTTACTAGTATTACGTGTAGAATCTAATTCAATCTCGATAACGCAGCAGAGCATCAAGGGAGCTGTGTGCATGGTTGGTGTTCTCCCTGCCTCCGAATACAGAATTACGTGACAACACTGGTTTTGAAAGTGGGACAAAGGATCGTAATACACGTTATATAAACAACTGCCCCAAAACACCTCTCATTACAGACGAGAAAGTATTATCAATCTTTCCTATACATATGAAAGCTCCAGGGAAACCACACCAGTCTTTTCCCCGGGAAGGGCGGTGGCTGGTGTGGATCCCCTAGAGATAGCCGTAGCTAGGGAGCGTTAGACTAGCGAGCGCTACATGGGCCAGGTAATTAGACATAGGTTAAGCAAGATGTCTTCCAAAGCTGTGAACATGAGCGCAGATTTGCGCAACGAAGAGATCTGTAGAGGTTCTGATCGTTACATTCGTGAAGTCGAGACCCCGGAGGGGCATACTCTTCGGGCCACTGACGACATGTGCGAGGCGTTCCGGCGGAATTTCGAGAAACGGATGGCCCTGTCCGCATTCTTGGAGCGTGGTTTAAACCCGACTTCTAGCTGGAGAATAATTGGTCTGACGTATGAGCAAAGGTCGACGCGTGAAGGGCAGGGCAGGGGCGTGTGGCACTTACGTTTTCCTGATTGTATCAGAGAGAGGTATACACACACCCACACATGAACGCACACACGCAAATATAATTTTTATTGACTGGAAATGGAAACGGTGTTTATATATCAAAGTACAATTTGGGTTATGATGTGTGTTTATCGATGAGAAACTCGATCTCAGGGCAGGAGGCGATGTTTTAAACCTGGGTCAATAGTAAACAATGGGGATGGGCGAGATACTTGGTTTTGTTTAACAGTATTTGTTTTGATTAAAAGGTTGAATCAATGTTTAGATATCCCAAAGTATAATTTTGGTGAAGCAAGAACTCGTGATTGAGATAAGGTAAATAATTGGAGAATCGGTTTACATGTCAAGGGATAGTTTTTGGCACTCGTGGTAGCTGCGTGCCGGGCCGAGGGTCAATTGTGATCAGCTGATCCTTTTTCTGTGTTAACTCGAGATTTTGCTAATAAAGCAGAGTCGGGGAAGAGACTGTAGTCGAAAGAGTCACGAGACTATCGTCGCAGTGAGTCGAGAGATTTGCGGGAGAATTTGGAGGAGAGACTGACCCTGTTCTGAGAAGTCTGTATGAGACGGGACTATTAGTCATAAACCTACCCCAGGCGATTCAATACGCGCTGATCACACACAAACCCTCTCTCTGTTAGGAATTCGCTGGATGCATTTTGTCTTTTTCTTTTTCTTTTCTCATTTATGTTAAATGTTTTTTATTCTCCCTGTAACCTCTGTTCTGATGTTATCTTCTTATATAAAAGACGTCAATATTTCCCCCATTGTTGTCTGGCTCCTGCAAATATTATTTCTTGTTTTATTTTGCCACATTCTAAAACTTCCTAGCGCCAACTCTCACAGCCGTGTCCACATCCCCAGTCGACCGTGAACGTATGGACGAGCACCCCGCTTGCTGGTTCTAAAAACTAACACAGCGTGGGCAGCGAGCAGGATTTGACCAGTTGACCGGTCGAAATAATCTACGGGTACTCATGAAGAGTACGGTCAGTTACTCCTAAGTTCGGTTAGGACCGATGGGCACCTCAACCCAAAGAGGAAGACGCCGGAGGTTGAGGGGCTGGGGACGAAGTGGTAGAGATTGTACTTTATCAATTGTCCGTACTTCCTCTGTAAAGACCATAGGATGCCCCTCGAGCGCTCGCTATCCTTCATTATATGGTGGGGGGACGCAAGCATCAGGTCGAGAGACGAGTCTGTGCGCAACGTCCGTCGTATGGGGGGGAATGCCACACTTGGCAAGTCACAAACTCGCCTCGAGGTTGGCTTTCCTACGCCGCGCATTGCCAGGAGATTCGATTATGGCGGGGATTGTTAGGGACGAGTTTCCCTTACCTTACTATCAATCCCCCCATATCGCGGGTTGAGAGCCATCGTAAACCTCAGGATCAATCAATTTCCTTCGCGAGTGTCGGTCGGCCTTGTTGGCTTTTTCTCGGTCCAGTGACCTTTCTCAGCCTAGGGACGTCTTATATCGTCATCTAGTGGAGGGGGTCGCGAAGGATTCTCTATGTGAGAGGCTCGACTTGTCGGAGGAGGAGTTTCGCTCTTTCTGGTATTTGCTGCCAGCGGCGGATTATCTCAGAGTTTTCGCTTGCCTGGCGATTGGCTCGGGATCGGCTGCCCCTCAATGGCAATGTCTTCATATGAGGCTTTGCCAGACTGTGAACGTTGTGGCCTTCGTCTGGAAGAAACGGCTTCGCACGCCTTCTACCATTGCCCCCGGGTCCGCCCCTTATGAGACCATGGCGGCGAATTAACCGCTCGTCTCGCTCCCGAAAAGCTCATGCTCATCGATCGCGCATACGCGTGTGGCAATGTGTTGCCCCCGTATTCCGGGGTGAAACGGATGGTGTTTCTGACGCTGCTGGCCATAGCTCGAATGGTGATTTGGACGATGCAACAGGAGGAAGTCTTGCGAGGCAACCGTCTTTCTCATCAGAATCTGATCTGATTCTTTGAGCATCAGCTCAAGATGAAGATCAGAACTGATAGAAAACGCTTGCATTCGACAGCCTTTAGCGAAAGGTGGGTGACTGAGGCGAGCTTGGTTCGTTTGAACGGGGCTAGCCTTGATTTTCTCTTTTAGGTCAAACCTATGTCATATCAGGGTGGTTTCCTGTGGTTCCCTCCCCTTGGTTAGGTTAGACAAGCTTTTGTGTACCTAGTTAATGTGAGTAAGTGTTGTTCCTGGCCTGTCCCCCCACCCCGGCCACATATTTGGTTATGATCCAGGTTGAGATTCCAGGTTTATTTCCCCATGTCCGTATAATTTTTTAAAATTTTCCCACTCCCTTAGCGAGAGAGCCTCTTGATTTTGTCCAATGGGCAGAATACAGCGGCCTCTCCATTTTGAGGGTTGGACGGGCCCTACTAACATCAGTTATGTTAAGCTTACTTTGTGTTGATTTTTAGTTTATTATTGGGTTCATCTCCCTCCCTCCTCATTATTAGATTTTTATGTATAATAATTTATTATCATTAAATTTTTATGGCATGGGGTGCGTTTTGTAGGCGCCCCCCTTGAGAGGATGCGGTATTGTGATGTATGGAGGATTGAGTGGTGACGGACGAGTTTTTATGGTGAATGTGGAGATTGTAATGAGTGAATGAGTCGTGAATCGGATTAGCTAGGTATAGGATAGTGAGTGTCGACCAGCCTCAAACCCTCCCCCTTTTTAGGCCATGTGCCACAATTGCATATTTCATACAATAAATATTCCAGTCTTTTTCCCGGGAATAACTGACGAATTATTAGAGTGAAATAAAGGTTCGTCTTATTCATTAGTCAGCACGTGTGAAAATTAATCTGTAGCTCTACTTCATTACACTTGTTAAAACAAATTCATATTAAAATAAATTCATGTCATCTTCACTAAAGAATCTTTTAGATAAGTTATATTGATTTCGCAAAGAAAATAACTTAGCAGATATTACTTGAGATTGTTACTAATTTACAGACAATGTAATCATTTTTCTCATTCTGATTATCAATTATCAGTGCTTTTTTGTTGGTCTAGGGGTCATTTCCTCATGACCAACAAAAAAGCACTGATAATTGATAATCAGAATGAGAAAAATGATTACATCAGTTATTCAATAAAATTTATACTTTGATAGGATGCAAATCATATGAAGATTGATTCTCATTTTTCATGAGTCGTGCTAATCATAGGAACTGCCACCCACCCACAAAAAAACATAACACCCTCCTGCTAATCGGTCGATAGTAGGAACATTCTACTTTGCTTCATTTATGCAAAAAAAAAAGATGCTAAGATTGAGATAAATTTCTTAATAATTATTACTAATCATTCTGCGATAACCAATCTAAGAAATGCATTCATCATTCAAACTTATAATGTGATTTAAGGTTTGAATATTTTCGTAATACTAAGCAATATTAGTATAATTCCCCAAAAAGATTTAAAAAAAAAACAACAAATGTCTTATAACCATTTATAAAAATCTAAAATAGAAATGCATGATTCCTTTTTGCTGAATAATTAAAGTATTCGATATTCTTTTTAAATGGAAACTTCAGATATAAAATAATATCAACTGGGCAAAAAGACGAGCCAAATGGCAAGAATTTAAAACAAAAATTCGATCTTTACACTATTTGTATGAAGAATATTGTTCGTACAACGAGTTAATTTCGTTTACCAAGGAAAAAAAAGCTCTAAAATTATTCGATAGAAAAGAGTATGACAACGGTATTATTACGACAATCTTACATTTTTATTCTGCGTCAGTTTTTAATAACTACACTTCATGATATAAAGTCAATGTTTTATATATATATATATATATATATATATATATATAAAGGGATATTCTCTGACAAAGTGGAAAACGTTTACTTTGGACGCGTTTTGTCCTTCAGGACTTCATCAGATTAAATTTTATGTTGTTAGGATTATATATGTGTATTTCTTGAAAAAAAATGTACTGAAAGATCAATCAAACTGTACTGGCGCTTTTGTATTGATAATACTAAATAATGTATTAATAATACTATGTGATTTTTAGTAATGTGATTTTTGATAATGTATTAATAATCTGAGAATGTCTGCCAAAACCTGAAGAACTGCAAAAAGGTGCAAAATTAAAAACTGGCAACCATCAAGCGAAATCATCAGTGACTTCAATATTCGCACTGCACGCAGAAATGCCTAGGAAGAGGGAAAAAACTGATCATCTGAAGAATAACATAAACAACATTGTAACTGCTGTTATCAACAAGAAATCCGCAGTTGCTTGGAAAACTATCAACAAAATAAGTGACAGTAATAGATCCAAGTTGAAAGCCTATAGCCAAGAGGAACGGCTAATACTGTGGCAATAAGACCCTCTAAGATTTCCTTGGTAAGCCATTCCAGATCTCTGAAGAAGAGATAGTTTCTATCTTTACAGAAGAGCTTAAGATCAAGAAAGGTATATTTACAAAAGATGAACTACAGAAGGCTGTAAAAAGCATCCAAAATGGGAAAGGCTATGGACTCAACGAGATACCAACTGAAATATAGAAACTAGATGAATTCCACCATGTCATTCTAGAACTTTGCAACAGCGACTACATTCAAGACCCTGTAGACAGATGGACAGAGAGGTACCTACCTCTGCTTTCTAAAAAGGGCAACCTTAGAACCACAAAGAATTATCGTGGTATCTCATTAACAGCTATTGCAGAAAAATCAACAAAATTGATATTGGTGAACTGAATAAGAATTGAGATATTACTGAGGAAAAAACAAAACTGTTTCCGCACAAACAGATAAAAGATCAGGACAGATTCGACGACTCGATGGCATACAATCAAGAAAACATCCAGTCAGCCTCCTGTTTCTTGAATTATCAGAGGTATTTGACTCCATTCATTGTAGGAAGATGAAAGAAATACTTCTACTTCCACATGGGATGATTAAAGAAACTATACATGCCACCATGATATTGTATCAAAACACCCATTCTATGATACACTAACCTAATGGAGACAAAGTTTTTTTTTTTTATATTGCCACAGGAGTCCTTCAAGAAGATATTCTTGCAACTTTTCTCGTCATAATCTATCTTGGCTATGAGCTGAGAAAAGGTTTGGCTTCACTCTCAATGAACAAAAAAGTAGATGCTATACAGCGGAGAAGACCACTGATACTGACTATGTTGACGAAATAGTAAAACTGAGTGACGATCTAAAAGACACAACGTCATTTCTTCGAAAATATAGCCAAGTAGATTGGACTGTATGGTAATGCGTGTAAAACAGAATCAACCACAAGTGGATCTCACTCTCAGACGAGAATACTGATTCTAAGAATCAAACTTAATACAAACGGTGCAAACATTTCATTCGAATCCAAAGAAAACTTGTCTTCACACTCACTGAACAAAAAAAAATGCAGAGTCTATCCAGATGAGAATATCATTGATGCTGAATATGTTGACGACCCAGTGATACTGACTGATCATCTAAAAGAGGCAACGTCAATTCTTCGAAAATGTCACCAAGGAGATTGGGTTGTATCTTAATGCGGGTCAAACAGCATCATTTATAAGTGGACCTCCGTATCAGATGAGAATACTGATTGTAAGAATCAAACAATCCAAATGATGCAAACCTTCCATTTTAATCCGAAAACAACTTGGCTTCACTTTCACTGACCAAAAAAGCAGACGCTATCCATCCGAGAATATCACTGATGCTTAAATATGCTGGCGACCTAGTGATACTGTCTGACCATCTAAAAGACTCAACTTCACATTGTCAAAAATATAGCCCAAGAGATTGGACTGTATGTCAGTGGGTATGTCTAGATACATCGACAGGCATAAAAAATGTCTAAACGGAGTAAACATCAAGCAAGTAGCTGACTTCAAATACCTGGATCGCTATATTTCCTCTAATGAGAATCTGAGTACGAATTACTTGTGGGGTTTTCAATGAAATGAACAAAATCTGGAAATCAAATCTACCTGATAAATTGAAGAGAATCGTTTTCAGAGCCGTCCTTGTATATGGCTCCATATCCTGAACATTAACAACCAAACTGGAAATGAAGTTAGCTGGTGCTTACACACGAATGCTTCGAGCAGCATTAATCAATTCCTGTAAAGATCACCCAACAAAGAAAGAGATCTATCGCAACATACCTCCCGTCATCAAAGCTCAAAGATTTGCTAGTGAATGTTGGCATAACAAAGAAGAACTAGCTGAAGACGTTCTACTCTAAAAAAAGAACACGTGGTCGACTAAATATGTACATTGACCATCTTATTGAAAACAAGGGATGCAGCTTCTAAATGCAGTAAACGACAGGAATGAGGGCTTGTTCGTCCTGATGATCATCATGATTAAAAATATGATGTGAATTTTCATACTAGTATAATTTCATAAATTATCTTACAATATATATAACTGGGACCGTTCTGAATATTCTCAATATTTGTTCACAGTGATCCGGTAGCCATGTTGGGTACCATTCCAAGCGCCACATCCTACAATGCTATTCTAGATATTTTCATAATTAAAACATTCCGAATTCATGTTCTTCCTCTGATTGTTTTCGGGGCCATTCCAACCGTTAGAATATTCCAAACTACAGTAGTCAGCTTAATATTCCATATTTTTCTTGATTTTCTGCCACGTTCGCCATATTTATTCAACGTTTAATACTCTTTCAATATTCAATATGTTCCTTGATTTTTTGTTTGTAATAGTAGGAAACGAATACATATATATATTTTTTCATCATAGTTGCTGTCAATGAAAGGGCTTACCTTCTCCTTCTTTCTTTGGTCCTAATAGTGGGGGGGGAGGTGAAGAATGCAACAGTTCAAATCGTTCGGAAGTAAAATGAATAGAGCGACCAGCCAGATGCTTTAGGCTTCGGTTGAAGATGTTCATTAGGACTCTATTCATGACGGACCACACTAAACAAACTTTTCAGTATACGATGGCGCCCTCTGTGCCGCCCGCTTCCAGCACAAAATATTCCGTTCGCTTATTCTCTATTATATAAGTTTGCATATTCTCATCCATCCCCAAAGTATATTGAGCGAAAAATCTCTTTTCGTTTCCTTAAGTTGTGATGCTTCCAAATATTCTTATTTGAGTCTGTCTTATTTGAAATTGTCTTTTTTTATACGGAGAAATTTGTCTAACTATCCTAACATTCAACATAGAATCTATACACACTAAAGAATGCTATACGAATGCAAACATTAACAATTGTATAGTTTTGCTTGCGTATACTTATAAACTAATAACAAATCACTCTTTATTTGTAGAAATGATAGAATAATTATTAGAAAAGAAAATGCCAAACGCCAGCAATATTTAAAATTATCATCACACACACACACACACACACACACACACAAACAAACAAATCATCTGTTTCTTTCTTTGTGCCTTTTTCTTCAAGATCCTAAGCTTTGTGTTAAATAGTAGGACATCTGGAAAAATCATTACCTCCAAAGAACTTATTGATTCACTCACTATGAAAAAAGAATTATTTTTACAATCCCAAAATCTAAATCAGGCATAAAAAGGTTGATAAGTTGTAATATATATATATATATATATATATATATATATATATATATATATATATATATATATATATATTTGTGTGTGTGTGTGTGTGTAAAAAAACTCCGTTCAGAGTGTGGGTGACAACGATTCCCACACGTTCTTGTTTCTTGTTTTTTACTTTCAGAAAAAGAAACATGCCCACATCTCGATGCATCCTTGTACTTGTGTTATTTGTTTTATCATCCATTTCTTGAAATTTATCAAGTATTCTACTCGTTAATTGCATCTACTCCTCTTGCCTTAAACGTGTCTTATGAGTGTTAAATTCGCCAGACGTTCTTGTTACATTATATCTCCCTAAAATATATGATTCTTTGTATTTTCTGTTCTGTTCTTCTTTAGCATGTGATCTGTTCATGATGATTTCAGTATTTATTGGTAGAATCACATCTCGGTTGACTCAAAATTTTTCCATTGCATCTGAAACGAAATTATCCAGCTTTCAGTGTTATATAGCAGTCCAAAATTATTTTCTTTGTTACTGAATATCCCCTTATATTCAGATATACAGTGATGATCCTGGAACTTTCGTGCAAGTTGAAAGCCTGTGTGCTGGCAAACTGTATAAGTTACCACGAAGTAAGGTCCACAAATCGCCTAAGCCAGATTACGAAGATAATTCCCGACAGAAAGAGTCAAAAGTCAGAACAGTAATACCTGCTGTTTTATCCGAGAAAGTATCAGCCGTGAAAATCCGACGCTTCGACTAGAATGACGAAGTACCTCTATACACTTAATAACAACGTCGGATGGAGAGTGCTACAGTTTGAATTGGCTGCTGTGATCAATATCGAACAAGATTATCAAAATAATCAATTCTTCTTTGCTGCTTTCCTTGACTTACTAATGTCTAATCATTCTTGCATTGTGTCATCTGCGTAACAACATGTTAAAGTTATGTTCAGCGATCGTAGTAGTTCCTCTAATTTTCTAAGAATCATCATCCTCGTTGTATGCATCTTTCTAGCTTTATGTAGTCAGTTAAATTCTTCTAATTGCATAAAAGACGTGTGTTCCCAACACAGACTGTAAATCCTTTATGTGAACTTCAAGCTTTTCTGACATTACTCAACTGAGGGTCGTGTTAAATTATTTTTGAAAATACATGATTACAATTTAAAAAAAATATTTTTTGAGAAAGTTTGGAATTATTCATAATGAAAGAGAAAAATTAGTGAGCCTGTATAAAAGCCCTGTATAAAATGTTACCCATGAAATATTTATACGTTTAATTTACAAACATAATATATTTCTATATATAAAAAATACAAAAAAATATTTTGCATCATGTCCAAACAAAAACCTGACTTTGCAGTTTTGGCTTGGTTATCTAACAAGTAAAAAAAAGATAATGGAATCCTTAAAAAGATTACGTTTGGAAATGTTATCGATTTTACAAACGACAAGGAGTTCTTGACAACCTCACACATTGCAACTCATGACAAATATTTTCAGTAACTTCAGTCTTCATTTTGGGATCTTTGTAATATATCTACCAAATTAAAATTTTCCAATCTAAAAACTTTATAAGTACTTTACTTAAAACAATTAATTGATTAAGATTTTTTTATTTATAATTGTTATTTAATACAAATTTTCTGACAGTTTTATTAAGAATCCTTCGATTTAATTCGACAAAGAAACAGAATTTCATTGTTTTTTTTTGTGCTGAAAGACATTTTCGCCAAAAATTCATTGAACGTTTTGGTCCATAATATATGTACAAGTATATTTAACACACACACACACACACACACACACTGTTGTGGACAGAATTATTTGCCCCATTGAATATTTTCATTTTCTAAGGAAATGAGAATATTTGCAAGTACTTACTAAATTTACCATAAATAGTTGATTCTATATTTAGTTTTGAATAATTCGTTAATTTTTTAGAAGTTTCAATCTATTATATTCATAATTACAGATTTTTCTAAAAATTGTTGCAGTCCAAAATTATTCGCCCCACCCCTGATAGAAATTATGAAATAATATTGCTCTACGGCAATTATAATGTGTTTAATTTGACATTTAATACAAACACCAATTGAAAATGAAATAGTATTGACCTGATTCTACAACATTCTAGAAGGAGGCAATATGTGAATGCCACGTACCACGATAACGCATTCGTTCTGCAAGTATAGCGAAGACGAATAGAATTGATAAGAAGCTTCGAATGAAGATAGTTGATGCGTACAAAGTGATGGATATACAAATACTTTTCAAGCGTTTAAATGTTCCTGGATCGACAATTCTTAGTATTATCAAGAAGTACAAGGAAACTCATTGTGTTGAGTATAAATTAAGAACTGGCAGAAAATGGTTAATTTCTGAGAGAAATGACTCGAAGAATTCTCGCTTAATGACAAAGAAGATTCTCAATGGTGTAAAAACATCAGCTTGAATGTATCGACGAAGACAGTTACTAGAGGCTTTCATCGAGCAGGACTTCGAGTTTGTCGCCTAAGGCAAACTCTCTTGCTTAAGGCTAAATAACTAAAATGCAGATTATCTCATGCTAGAGGCCATCTAGAACATGGGAGTATATATTGGAACTTTGTTTTATGGTCAGATGAAACCAAACTAGGATTAGTTAGTCCAATGAAGACCCGTTATGTATGAAGGAAAGTGAATGAAGCTCACAAAAATACCCTTCCTATTAATTAAGCAATGTTGTGGGAGCATTCTGATCTGGGGATGTTTTGCGGCTACTGTTCCGAGAGAACTAGTTAAATACAGGGTGTCATGGATAAAGATAAGTATTTGGCTATTCTTTAAAGTAATATAAAACAAAATACACAAAAGCTGTATTTGGGGCGTCACTGGACGTTCCATTATGACAATGACCCAAAATGTACGGCATGAATTGTTACAAAATACTTAAATAACAGCAAAATTAAGATGTTGGTGTACACTGCACAATTTCCTGACCTAATCTCCATTGAAAATTTCTGGCCATATTTGAAGAAAGAATTAAGAGAATTGAATTTCGAGGAACTAGAATCTATTGCCAAGGAAGAATAGAGAAAAATACCTATCAGTACGTGTAGTGATCTTGTATGGAACTATCAAAAACGATTAGAGGTTACACAATTGATTATTGAAGGAAGGGGGCCAATAATTTTGTCCTATGCTAATTTTTTGGCGTCTTTTGTAGTATTGTTTGTCATTAAAATAAAAAGGGGGAAGAGCTGAAGGAACAGATTTAATAAGTTTATATCATTTACAATGAATGAGTTTCGATGACCTTTAACAATAAAAGTATTTTATCTACATTACTTCATTACTTGCTTTGTCATCTTTTATTCGATTTTCCTTTCGTCACTCTTAAATTATGTTGTAGAATACTGTTTAGCAAATTATTCTTTCGGGCCTTTCACAATGTGATAATTGTGACCTTCACTCGGTGTCTCACTACTGTATAGTCAAGCGACGCCTGTCACTTGAATCTGGATCAAGTTTGGTTTTGTGGCTAGGATCAATTTAAATAAAGCGTTTATAACTTTTCCGTACTTGTCTTTCAAGTATTACATCGCATGGATTAACATGCAGACTCATGGGTACACACCCTGACGCTTACTGCCAAATTTCTTGGTTACGTTTATTCATTTCGGATTGACTACACATACGTGTGTGAAGGATTCATATTAAATCCCATTTTTGGTTGCATTTGTTATTTTATTTGCAATGTCTCACTCATATTTCATCATCTGAATCAACAAAGCTTTTAAATCTACAATTTTGAACAACAGCAGAGATCGCGTTTTGAAGAGTGTACATGCGAGGTGGGGAGTTATTTGAATCTTGTCAGCATTCGTCCTTGGTTTAATTAGATCTGTAAAGTTCCACCTTTAGCAACAAGCCACCTTATGTTAATCAAATTTTGCCGAAGGAAGGTTACATGTCTGAAAATCTGCTTAACTCGTTTGCAGAACGCATCGGGATCTTTGAAGCATTTTTCTCTTTAAATAGACTTAAATGAAATTGCATTTCCGAAGAGGGCGATCCAAATTCCTTGCACTAACGCGATGATTTATCCTGGCGGCGTTCATTTTAAATGCGAGCTTTTCAAGAGTTTCAAAATTTGAAAACAAAATTACGCTAAAACACAGAACACACAAGTACAGCGTCTTCACAGTAACCATGAAAGGGCTGTGGTTGTGCGTAACTGAATTGAAATTGTTCACATTTGACTTTGACCAATATTGGTAGTCATTTTCAAACTTAACCTAAGCTTCAATAACTGTCTATATAAGGTATTGTAATTATTTACGTTATTTACTATGTTCGTACTGTTGTTCTCATCTTTATTGCAATATTCACGACTTTTCGGCCGTTGTACGCTCCGACCTTCTTCAGTGATTGGAACTGTTCTAGTTCCACGTGTCATGCCTCTTCCGGTTGTCTCAGTTACCTACTTTAACTCAACTCAAGTTTTTGTTCACCTCTGCTGGAGTCAGCCATTGAACTCACAACTCTTTGTGTCAAGTCGCTGGATTCAACCAACGCCTTTATGGTACATGTGTCCTTGAGGACATCAGTGTATGAATTTTGGGACTTATAAACCTAATGCCTCAGTACTTTTTTTTACCAGAGCTCAGATTGCAATTTTCTTGTTAGTATTATTTTTCTCTGGCACTACCTATTACTGGTTCCCATATTGTATTCATTTCTATGCTTGGCCGGCTTAGAAAATTTTTGCGGCCTAGCATATGCGCTGATTCCTTAAGTTTTCGTATTTTCCAGTGATTATATCTATCTCACAATTCAACCTCACCCCACAGGGGCCAGTGTTCTCCTTGTTCTCCTACATATGCGGTCAGCTACGCCTGATTTTTCTATTTCCCCTCATGTTACGGTCTTATGCAGTCTTACCTTAAGGGGTCTAGCCTGTTTCTCCTTTATATTTCTTATCATGGCGTACACACAGTTCTTGGTCATGATTCCCTCTATGGGATGTCTTACTCGGAAGGCTGCTGTTGATTTCTCTAATCACTAATGTCCTGACATTATATATTTTCTTTTTTAATAATTTTCATTACCATTGTTATATTCAACACAACATCACTCCCCCACCATATATATATATATATATATATATATATATATATATATATATATATATATATATATATATATATAAGATAGAGAAAGAGAAAAAAAAGCTTCCTTATCCATATATTCTATTTTGGGTAAGGTGGAGGAAAACGAAAACACTCAAATAGGTAAGCTCTAAAGGCTATTGCGTGCAATATATCGATAGAAAAGACTAAAAGCATATCGACCGAAACAACAGATAAAATTTAATTTGTAATGAAAGTCCTTAAATTGGCTGAAAAAATAAGATCAAGATCATTGGTTTTAATAATTTCAGAAATTCACAAATGCGTTATTTCAGGACTTTAGAAGATACTGGAAAGCCGATGAAAATATCTTCTGGGATACTTAAAAATTACAAAAGAAAATATCCGAAAAATTTCTGGAAAAACAATGTCCTATTTTTATGTAATTTTATTAAAGAATCGAATCTTGTATGCAAAACTGTATAATATTAAAACAGAAAAAGATTGATCAAAACTAAATTTGCGAAAATATGTTCATAAACTTTGATTAAAAATTTGATGAAAATGTAGTTTTCGACTTAAAATTATCGTGGATCGATCGTCTGCTTCCATTCGACAAGGAAAAAAAACGGGTCTAAATCTTGGGTTCAAGAATGACATTATAAGAACAATTATCTCGACTTTCATGCTTTTTTTCTTTTCTTGTTATCGCTTCTTTTTCTTTGGTTCTTATGTCGATTGTTGGACGTAGAATGAGTTTCTGTAAAAAGTCCGTAGAATTTCAATCGATTGAGCCTCTTTTCGGTTTTTACGGAAAGCGGTTTCCGGAAATGTTGGAGAAATTACGCTGCTGTAAATAATCTTTCATATTTAACAAGCGGTCATTAGATATTTTCAAATGGAAATGACAGAAAGGGGCATTGGTGAAAAAGAAAGAAAGGAACAAAGATGTGAATAGTAGAATAAATAGAAATAAATGAGAAAATAATAATTAGCAAATGAGTTATCAATAGAAAAAGGAAGAAAACAAGAAAAATGTGAGAGAAAGGATAGAGAAAGGAAATCGCAATGTGAATAATAAAATGAATCAAAAAGAGTTACGAAGGAAAAGAAAGTCTAAATAAATAGAAAATAGAAAAACTATTTTAAACCAACAGAAAAAGTGACAAGACAGAATGAAACAAGTTTGGCGGAAAATTGGAAGAGAAATTATGTATGCACGTATGTGAGCCTGTTCGTCAATGTTCTTGTGTATGTGCATGTGTTCGCTTTAGGGGAAACTGGGGGGGTAAGAATATAGCTAAGTCGTCAAAGAAAATCGACCGATGCGAATGAATGCAAAAGAATGAGTTCCTGTATAAAAACTAAATCAACAAATCGAAAGAGAACAACATTTTCAATCGGCCATGTTGCTTCTTAGTGGTTTTTGCCTCAATCATTTCACGCGGCACTTTTACAAAACAATGGCGAATCTCTTCTGCAATTCTGTGCCACCGTTTTCCCCTAACTACCTCCTCTATGATCTGTTGCTTATTCTACTCGGTTACAATTATTTTCTTTATGCATCAGTAAACGGCTTCCTAAGTTTTCACGTGTTCTTCAAGTGATTCTTTCACTCACCACGGCCACGACAACTGAACCAGTTTCCTTGTGTGCTTTGAGTTTTGGCTAAAACAGAGATCAACATATTTCCTACTATAGTTCCATCCTAATTATTTACTTACTTCCTAATTTACCTTTCCTCAAATAGGCCACCATTTTACCTGTTATACTCGAAGATAGTATAAACTCTCTTGAATTCAAATATGTACAAAACTTGTTTGTATTTGATACGAACGCGGTTATCAGGTGGGCAGTGAATATATTTTGTTTAGTTTCAAATGTTGATTTCGTGAATGTACATAGGAGTTCGATATGTATAGTTACAGTTTTGAAAATTTATGTACTATCTATCATCTTTCTGTCTATCTCGCTAACTTTGTAACAATGTCAGTCTCTCTCGATCTGTATCTATCTATATCAGTTCAGCTATGTGCCATGTGTGATACACGCTTAGGCGATCTTACAATACATGACTGACGAGGCAGATTTTTCCCGCAGTAGCTTGCCATGGGTAAACCAGTAGTCATCCAAGTCTATAGAACCCGGTATGTTCTGCTACTTACCCATAGCTAGGAGGAGAAGAGGATTCATACCTTTCCCAGGGGTATTAGCACGTAAGTGAATGCAATTGATTCGACTGGAATTCGAACTCGGTTCTCTGATTCCTCAATCCGAGCCGCTATCCATTACTCCAACTTATCTATATATTAGTCCTAACAAACAATTTATCAGGTAATTTTACCTTTTCGATATGTCAACGTATATGTAAATCTCTGTCGGGACTACAAAGCACCTTTGTATATATGCCATGTTCGTGCCAGTCGAACAATGATTCATTGAATTCCTAGCAATATTTCTGGGTACAAAATAACGAAACAACTGCTACCATATTCTTATCTGTATATTAATTTCACTTTGTTCATATCTATCTCTCTAATTACGTAGGAGGCATTATTGGAATAATATGCCAATCAGTAATAATTCAAATTTTTGTTTCGAAAACCTGGCACCATTATGATTGATGAATTGCCGGCTGCATGCTAAAAGAAACACGATTATTTTATGAAAATTCACATATCAAATATGACTCAATACACTCATTTAAAAATAAAATTTAATACGTGTTGATTTTTTACGACTAATCTTAACCGGTTATTTGCAAATACTGACTTATTCACCTAATCAAGCTAATTATTATATTCCTTATAAAATGCATTACATTGTTAGACTCTTAATGCATGCAACGAAGTTGTCTGTGTTCTGACCGTCGAATTATCTCTTTGTTGTTCGAGAAAGACAAATATCAATCGGTCACGGTTTTGTGCTTGGATTTCTTTTCTTTGTGACAATAAAGACAGTCGTTTAGAAATTAATAATCATTAGTGCGCGCGAAATGACATAGCGTGTCATGTTGTCAATTCATGTGTACTAAATTTGTGTCCACTGTAATGTCGCTAACAGGTGGACAGATAATATTGTATTTCATTCTTTTGCTCTAATCTTTTGAGTTTTGAATTATTTATTGCTTTTCCTACGTCAAACCTTATAAATGCTTACATCTAGGATTTCTTCTTACTGTATACGCTGAGATTGGACGACATGTTGCTAGTCTCTGGATATTTGGGGAAATTTTCCACCTCATTACATAAATTTCTGTGCAAATGGCAAAGTTGCTTTTATACACCTCCTTATTTTACTTATATTCTTAGATAGTATAATCCGTTTCGGTGATTAGATGTCAAAGTGTTAGAGGCATCTCAACAGATACTACAAATGCAACGAGTAAGGTTCACCTGACGAAGACCGGAGAATGAATCGACCGAAAAGGTGGTACGAGAATACTAGTCCAAATAATACATGGAATAATGTATTTGTGATTTGATTATTCTAAACATAAATCACATCCTCACGTTAGAAAAATTATTTCATATTGACTGCAATTTGTCTATTCTTAATTACGAGGTAATTTGTCTTTCTCAAAGACACCTGTCTTGGACTTATTTATGTTGGCAAATGGTTGCATTTTAAAATTCGAAGACAAAAGTTTTGAATAACTTATCAGTATTCAGCATTCTAAAGACACAGCGAATATTTTAGACATATGAGAAAAGATCAATTTGCTAAAATTGAAACATAGGAATAAAAAAGAAAAAAGAAGAGGATGCCAATCTAAAAGCATCACAGTTTAACAATAATAACCCTTCGTCGAACATATCCAATCAAAATAGCTACAAGCAGAAAATCAAAAGTCCAATAAGTGCTCGTTTGTGGTTAAGGAATGAAAAAATAATTCACTTAGTCAAAATAAAATTCTTGTAAATTTGTTTTTAACTTATCTCTTGAAGATTTTATAAAAATTGAAAAAAAAAAGAAAGCAAAATATTACAGTAAATTTTCAAAGAAATACACGGAGAAAATTATTAAAGTTACTCTTTAGAATTTGATTTCATTGCCCATTTTTCGTTCACATTTGCAACGGAATTCAGTTTAATATTCCTTTGAAGTCACCAAATACAAACAGGCGTTTATAAAATCCGTGATGAAACATACAAGATGATATTGAAAAATCTAAAAGAAATAATAATAATAATAATAATAATAATAATAATAATAATAATAATAACAGCGCATAAGAACAGACATAAATGGGCGCTGACAGCGTATGCGGTCCCTTGGGATAAAAAAATCTTAAAGGTCAAGCGGGCGAAAATACAGAATCCTTCTGTTTTCAGTGATAATCCTAGAAGTGAACAATTATTGACGAGGCTACACCGTAGACGAAAATTGTAAGGATGACGTTTCCGTTGGAAACTTTACGGGGCCACATACTGGCCTAGATTAACTAACAAAGTCAGGAGTTGAATAAAATGTAATGTTACGTAAGGAGAAAGATTTAAGTCTCGACTATTGATTTCGCCGACGCACACTTCATTACATTCCACAGTAATTTAAACAGAAACTCTTATCATTAGAGATCCCTACAACACTTACGATCTACATTCTTCACTCACATACAGAAAAATGCTTGACCTTTTTCTAATTATGTTAAAATACAATTGTCGTTTATTACAACTTTACGGTCATATTTTTAATTTAACTTTACCAAGTTCGGTAATACAAAACGAGACGGCCTGCTTCTGTATTTTTAAGAAGAAAATGTTTAAAAATGTCTGGGTTACAAAAGTAATTTGGAATTATCGATTGGATTTGTCAGTGTTTGTCAGTGTCGTATGATTTGAAGGAAAGAGTTGTTGTCATAATGAAACATATACTAGAAAATGGAAGATTGGCCAACGGCAAGAAGGCCGACTGACATGAACGATTGAAAAGTTTATAAATTTTATTTATTTCGACATTAATGCCGCGATCAGAGTTCCTCTATATTATTGAATATTACAGGTGGTTGTCCAGGCCAAAATCGATATTGCCGACACTGAAATTGTCTGGCGGCCACAACAAATGTAAAACTTCAAAGGATGTTGAATGAATGCGGCACCAATTGCTTAAGTCAGTGAACTTCCGGTGGAGGCGATGACGTTGAGGACTAAGCGGCATGAATGACTGAAGTTATGACGTCATTAATAGTTCAATAATAAAAGGAAAAGTGTCTGAAGCTAGTGAGAAGCTTTGCTTGAAGAATCGGTGGGGAAATGCGAAATAGTTCTAGTTGAACGGTTTAAAGAATGATTCTGCCTCCAGGTTCCTAAATTGATGACATGTCAAGGTGCAATCCTTAAAGTATCGAGACACCAGATTGAAAGATTTCATTATCGAGCTGGGTCAAGCAAAAATTATTTCGCTCGACACACAGAGGTGCTCTAACGATGTCTGTTTGAAAGCTGGCATAATCAATAATAAAATTCCAGTTTATGCATGGCACCCATTCCGGTAGAGCCTCAAGTGGAATAGACGTTTAAAATATCCAAAAAGACAGTAAATCACTTTACTTGTAGAGTGGTTAAAGTACGAGAACTGTTTAAACAAACTTTAGAATATCATTATTTCATGAGTTATTATTACAAATCTCTTACTTTTTTTATTCTTGAAACTGATGTTTTGGCCTAAAAAGTGAGTTCAAGGAAATTTATTTATTAACTTTTATTTATACACATAAGTGGCATGAAGAAAAAGTAAAATGTTGTTTTCATATATGAATGAAATAAACAAGATAACTATAATTTTATTTCAGTTTAATAATTGGGTCCCCTCTTGGTCGCGTTTTAGCTGGTCTCTTTTTAAAGTTTCTAGAAAGTGGTACTATCAGAAATATTTTACCAATGTTTTTTCTTATTACAGATACATAGATGTTACCATTAATATACCCATGTGGCAATTTTACCAGACTCTGTAAATAGACTTAATAGCGATAAGTTTTATTTTTGAAACGAAACTAATAACGCATTATCCTTTCTAAATATTATGCTAAATAGAACAAGTAACAACCTCAAGCTAAATGTTTACAGAAAATTTACATAAAAAGAATTGCCTCTATCTAAATTTCTGCGATGAGGAGTTATCGTTATTTACAATATTTACACGCGTGTCGCCATATTTGTTTTTGGACCATTGTGTTCTCTGACCTATTTCGAACTAGAGACTTTATTTAATCTCGTTTCGTTGTCCATGTCCAGGAATATCTAGTTCTTATTTAGTACTTTTCAGTTATCTCTTGCCTCTGTTTCCACTGTGTTCAAATACACCTTGCCTTTCCCAGGGATTGAACGGGCAATTGTCTTACCAAATTCCCAAACCAACGCTTTAATACACAATGCATGGGAGAATTCTGAATGGAGAAGTTTTGGAGCCTTCAAACTGCCTTTACTGATGACAAGAGTTACTGTTGTTACTTGCCATGCTTGACTACACTCATAGAACCAAGTTATTTATCTCTGATCGACCAAACATGACAGAAGAGAACACTACGAAAAAACCGTGTACTCCATTTCTTGAAGTCGTGGCAAATAATATAAAGCTGAAACTAGCCACCCACTAAAAGTAAGGTTGAAGGAACGCCGAAAAGCCGTAATTAGGGGTGAAATGATGCAATCGGTAATAGTGGATTATATATGAAGAGAGAATAGTCATCAGCCACTGTAAAAACCTGGAGAGAGAGGAACACTGGAAGAAGCAGCGTCTGAAAGAAGCAGCGTATATACAAGACTATTTAGATCTCCTTAGCATGTCTAACAAATAAATAAATGATATAGGAACCATTTAAAAATAACTATAACGGTAAAGCTTCAGCAACTGCAATAAAAAAATGAAGACTCGATGAGAACAATCTCCGCCCGTAGATTCAATAAAGTGTTCAGTTGGAAATTCCCTGAAGGTTACTCGGAATCACAAAAAAAAACCGCCAATATACTTACTATTTCATAATACGAATGATTTTGAATCAGGCATATATTAAATAAGCTGTAAAAGCTGTGAAACTTCGTGAATTTTTTTAAAAGAACGCATTTATGAACATAACAAAGATCTCCTATATAACAATTTATCCAATACATTAAATATACGCATGAATAATTTCAACCGTAACTTAAATCCTAAAGGTGTTGTACTTATTATAAGAGAAAATAACTTAGATGAAATTTCTTAGAATTGCAATTCAATAAATGAACTTAGTTATTTTCGTCAAAGTTATCTTACGCCTTGCATTTTTTCAAATAACTCCTTTCTTAAAAGAAATACTCCTTTATAAAATCAATATAGTTTTGCGGGACTATAAAAAGTTTAAAGTAATAAAAGAAAACGTTTAACTCATGATATTTAAAAATATATTAGTTAAATAAACAAAAATACACAAAAATAAATAATTAAATTAAAAAATCAACAACAAAACTCAACAAATCACTTACATAGTCCTCTAAAGTTTAAATATCCTTTGTACGGTAAGCTTTTCAGTCAGTTATGTGCCAGGCGTGATACACACTTAGGTGATCATGTATCTTTCGATACATGACTGACGAGGCAGATTTTTTCCGCAGTAGGTTGCCATTTCTTTCTGCTGTAGACTAGTTGCCTGCTATTCACCCATAGCTGGAGAAGAAGAGGATACATACCTTTCCCATGAGTATTAGCACGTAAGTGAATGTAATGGATTCGACTGGAATTCGAACTCGGCTCTCCGATTCCTCAATTCGAGCCGCTATACATTACTCTACTGTATCTATGTATTAGTCCTAACAAACCACCGTGCCCCCTAGTAAGTGTAAGACGTTCTCTAATTAAAAATTTGAAAATAACGTTATTTGTTCTGTGTATAAAAATACAGGATGATAAATAAAAATTCTAAACTTGTCTAAAGGAACGCGTTGTTATAAGAGGTTTTCTTTTATACCTTTAGCTATATATATATATTGTTATGGGAACTTACCCATAATAATAATGGACTATTCCTGACATTATAAATACTGCGCCTCTCAAGAGGTAGGAGGAGATTGTAAGACGAGGAGACATAAATGAGAGCATATTGTAAGGACATTGGTATAGTGATACTTGTCGAGACAACATAGTTCACTCTAACCAAATCTGATAGTCATTACTAATACTTTTACTTCTTTGTATTATATTTCTGTTCTAATACATCTTTGTATTCCATACCTGTGTTCGTGTTATTCTTTGATTGGTTCTAACCTTGGACCATCACCGTGGTACAAGGCACTTGGACCATAACAAGTGGCGACGAGGAAACCCTAAAAAAAAAACGAACTCTCGACGCGGATGACATACCTTTTTTGCTATGCGTCGCACATAACAAGTGGCAACGAAGTAACCCAAAAAACCAACACTCTACGCGGAGTACAAACCTTTTTGCTATCCGTCGCACATAACAGTGTCGACGAGAAAACTGAAGAAACAAGTTCTACGTGGAGATTCTAAAAAACAAGTTCTACGCGAACATATATATATAAAAGAAAAAAGGAATTTTTTTTTTTTCGGACATCAACTTTACTTTGGTAACAAAGACACAAGTTCTACACAGGGATTTTTTTTTTTTTTTTTTGGCGTACACAGGTTCCAGAATATCAAGGTACACTAAAGGAAAATACTTACACAAAATTACGTTAAAATGGAAGATTTTAAGTCAACCATTGTGGAATTTATGAAAATCCAATTTGAACAGCAACAGAAAAACGAACAGAATTATTGCTACGTGTAATGTCAAATAAAGGGCAAAATTCCAAAAATGAAACAGTTCTCTCACAAGACGCTATTTGGAGCACTATCGAAGATTTCACGTATGCACCCGACGAAGACAAAACCTTTGCAACTTACTTTCGAAGGTACGAAGATCTATATCAATTTGACTGCATAAATTGGTCAGACACAAGAAAAGTACGACTACTACTAAGAAAATTAGGCACATGCGAATATACCAAATTCGTAGATTATATCCTACCAAGGAAAACAAGAGAGTTAACTTTCAAAGAAGCCATAAAACTGTTAACACAACTTTTCAGCCTTAATACCTCGCTATTCCAAAAAAGGTGGAAATGTCTGAATCTAACAAAAAAGGAGAGCGAAGATTACATAACTTTCGTTTCCATTATAAACAAATATTGTATGATTTCAAGTTATCGGAACTCAGCCCGGACAATTTCAACTGTTTAAAATACGTCCAAGGCCTCGTGTCAGCCAAAGACGCGGAAATTAGAAGCAGAATCCTTACTAAATTGGAGAGTGAACAAGATTTGACACTTCAAAAACTGGCCGAAGACTGCCAGAGTTGCAAAAGTGTAAAGAAAGACTCAAAAGATATAGAAGAAGCTGGCATCGCGCACAAACGTAAAGTACGAAGACAAACCAACTTTCCCTCCTCACAAACAAACCAAACCAATTTTCCCTCCTCAAAAACAGGTCAAACAAATTTTTCTACTTCAAAAAGTCAATATCAGAAAAAACTACCACCCAGTCCATGCTATCGCTGTGGGACTTGGCATTGGTATAAAGACTGTCCATACCGTTTTAAAACTTGTCTATCATGCAAAAAAGTAGGACATAAAAGTTCTCATTGTTGGACTAGAAGAGAAAGCAAAAGCAGAATAAGAATCACGAGGACTGACCAAGCGGATGAGACTAACATAAGAAAATACGTGCAAGTAGAAATGCAAAACAGAAAAGTCAGACTACAGTTGGATTCCGTGTCGGACTTAACTATTATTAACGTACAAACATGGAGAAAACTGAACAAACCTACCATGTTAAGAACCGATAAAATTGCTAGATCAGTAACTGGGAGAAAAATAAAATTTGAGGGTGAAGTGATTACAAATGTGACATTCAATGGAATGACCAAAAGATTGAAAATGTATGTGCTAAGAAATACAGAAAACTTATTCGGTACGGACTGGATGCAAAAATTCGAACTTTGGTACGTACTGCCAAAATGTAAAAAGTTTATCGACAGAGGCAGATAAATTAAAAGAGAAAATTCACCGAAGTATTTCCAGTAGGTCTCGGAAGATGTAAGAAAATGGCAGCAAATATAAAAATAAAAGAAAACGTTCAACCTATCTTCAAGAAAAAAAAAGAACGTACCGTTTGCTTCAATAGAAAAAATAGATCAAGAATTGGCTAGACTCGAAAACACCGGCATATTGACAAAAGTAGAATACAGTCAATGGGCCGCACTCACGGTTTACGTAAAAAAATCAGGGGAGATTCGAGTATGCGCTGATTTCTCAACGGGTTTGAACGCAACGATAAAAGACTACCACTATCCTCTACCCAGTCCAGAAGAAGTATTCACGAAAATCATCCAGAAAAAGGAAGTTCACAGAACATTTGGTAATAGATCCAAAGAGAAAAAAAATATTAAAAACCCCTGCTACGCAAAAGCTTCGGAAGTGGGGTGTTATGGAAACTTACTCATAATAATAGTGGACTATTGCTGACATTATAAATACTGCGCCTCTCAAGAGGTAAGAGAAGATTGTAAAACGAGGAGACATAACTGAGAGCATATTGTAAGGACATTGGTATAGTGATACTTGTCTAGACAACATAGTTCACTCTAACCAAATCTGATAGTCATTACTAATACTTCTACTTCTTTGTATTATATTTCTGTTGTAATATATCTTTGTATTCCATACCTGTGTTCGTGTTCTAACCTTGGACCATCACCGTGGTACAAGGAACTTGGACCATATATATATATATATATATATATATATATATATATATATATATATATATGTGTGTATATATATATATATATATATGTGTGTGTGTGTGTGTGTGTGTGAGAGAGATAGAGAAAGGGAGAAAATGATTATATAATCCTGCTGATTAAGTGAAAATAGGTGTTCTTTAGCTGAGCAAATATTACATTTTTGAAAGCATCATACAACGAACCTCAGAATGAAAGTTAACAAAATAGGAAGATTTAAGATACGAATGTAACTGAAACGGTTAGCTTTATAATTTATATCCTGTTGAAGTTGGGTGTTGTCATTTGGAAGCTGGTTCTACTGGAAAATATTCAAAATGACTAGAATTTATAACTTAGAGTAAAAGAAAAGAATCACAAAGTTCCAAAACTTCTAGTTATGGCAATCAAATTTTAAGCCATGTATAAGTCAACATATAATCAGATGGTGACATTTTTACCTTAGCCGGGAGATAATATTCCATTACTGAAAACATGGTTTATTCTTGTCATCCGATGAACGATATGGAATAACACTACTGCAGATACATAATAGCACGGTTTACAAATGTACGTAAGGTGAGAAAGTGTATCTTAATGTACTTTCGAAAACGTTGCTAATCAATAGTGTCTTAACCAAAAGAAGAACTGATCATGTTATCTTCATGTCAATGGGTATTGTAACATTAAACACTATTTAAGTTAAATAAGGATAATTACAAAATAGGCTTTTCGGAGTTTCTTATTAATACTTTGACGGTTTAGAAACTTCAAACATGACTATTGAGATAACAGTTTTCAGTTTCTTTCTGCATCTTGATGAACAGAACTGTTAATTATGGTGGAGTGATTTTCCCAAAAGCTGTCCCTTTCACTCTTCTCTCCGTTAACCATTGTGACAGGTTAGTGATGATGCTTAAGGTACAATGAGGTGAAAGTTAATATTATGTTTATTTTTATTTAATTTATTATTATTCACACTTGTTGCTGTCGACTTGGCATACTTTTCTTTTAGCATCCTGGATGAAAAAGTAAGGATACTGGAGGTTTTTAAAGTATTTTCAATATATATTTCTTGTTCAGGCCGTAGATTGTTAGTGCTTTAAAATAAAATCCCCTATTTACTCCGGATTCAAGATGATTGGATGATGGAGGAAGATTGTAATGAATGTCATGCCCAAAATCATTGGTCAAAGAGTGTATACGCTGACCAAATTGGAATTGAACGCCTTTTGTTCTGGTAAATTTATTCCATCCAGCGCCTCCATTATAAAGATTCTCTTTTTATGTCTGCGTAACTTTACAGATATTTTATTTTTGTACATAGATTTTGTAATCACCAAACTATTTTCTTGACTTTCTATGATATTCTACCAACGATTCTGAAGTTTTCGCATTTCACATAATTGACATAGTAATGATGTCAACAACAATTTTAACGTCGATAACATCTTTATATGTTGGACCAAATAAAGAATACTACATTGATCAGAACGAATGATAATCCGATGAATATACTTGATCCGGAAGAATTTCCCCGCCTAGTTAGTGTAGATAATCATGCAGCAATATAAACTTTAAGCTCAACTCCATCATTAAATGACCTTTTTCTGTACAATCGTAGCGCTCAGTCTTCGAAAGTGATGAATATAACACAGCCTTCAGTAATAATTTCAGTCATCTTTCATTTCCTATCAAATGCCACAAAAATTAACATTGATGTTGGTTCTGCACTGCCTTTGATGCACCTATGATTTTCACCGCCTTTATAATGAGTCCACTTTTAATTTCAAGTGATAATCTCCCATAGCAAATTTTTTTTTTTTTTTCATTTCTCCCAAGAACTAAAATCGAGGCAGTATATTAATGTGGAACACACTTTCCCTTTATTCGAACTGTTGAGTGACTGACATGAAGATCTACAGCCAATTCCAACAATACAATGAGCATCACACCCAAATCTAATGGGTCTGCCATTGCGTAGTTTCTTCACAAAGCAAGATCCATATTTCTTGAACTTCGTTAACCATTTACGACAAATATTGCTTCCAACCGAACCAGCCCTATAGTTTTCATCAATCACCGTCTCCGACTCTGTAGATGCGATGACTTCCCCAACATGAAAGGAACAGCATTTTGTTTTCAACACAGGGCAGAGGAACACGAAATTCAGAACACTAGAACTTAGTTTCCAACTGTATATTTAGTAGCATGTATTAAGTTAATAGATCGATGTGAACTTTTACACACACCTAATATATAGTTAAGAAAACAAATAATTTATGGGTTGACTATTAATCATGAAAATATTTGAATATTAAAGATTTTATCGTACTTATCATAAAAAATTGCAAATAAAAAATCAAGAACTGACGAAAATTTATTCGATGTTCGACCAAAATATCTAAATCGAAACATTTCATCTCATTCAATCGATATGCTATATTAGCCCTAGATACTTCTTTCGTGAGAATTCCTTGCAATTGTTTCTTTATTGGGTAAAAAGTCCGGAAATTTAAAAAATTATATAAAAATTAAAATATCCAGGATTTATTTTGTTTTTTTGTCATAAAATAATCAGAAATAATCATTACTGTTTGGTTATGGGAGTCGATACCTTTTTCCTAACCGTAGCAACTTTGGAAGACACTTCAAAAGTACGACAGTAATCGTCCCTGAAAATAGGGAACCTAAATAAGTTCCATTTAGTACAACAAGCAAATGTAAGCAAAAAAGTGATGATGATGATGATGATGATGATGATGATGATGATGATGATGAAAGAATGTAGAGATAAACGATGAATAATTTATTACGATAAAGACAAAAGAAAAAAGTTGTTAAGTATTGGAACAAGACGAAATGGCTGAACTTTTTATTCTACATTGTTTTTTGGTTTTTTTGTTTTTTTATTTTAGTTCCAGCCTGGATTTCGCTATATGGAAACTTTTAGTTGTTTTAAGTAAATTCGTTCTGGTGAAACAAATAAAATGTTTAAACTCGTCTTAATATTTGTTATATCGAGTACGTAAAGTCAATCCATATGAATCAGTCGACGACGATTCCAATTAGCATAAATTATAGATTTATTAACTTCCAGCCACATCAACATTAGCTTTTCTTTTAACAAAATAATTTATACATGAACTTATTAATGTGTGCTGTTCTTATTCGCTTACTGTATTGAAGTTACTTTTAGAAATGTCGGTCGAGAAATGAAAGTGAAAGTAAATGTAACTACGAAAGACCTTCAACGAATCGACCCGATATAAAGACGGGTCGATGACTACTCTTTCATTAAACTGAGGTTACTTATCTTAACAGCACACTGTTCATCGACTTTCCATAATGTATTTTTATGACAAGAGTGTTTCTCTTCACCAACAATTCATCTTAAAAGATATTTCCTTCCAAATTATATGAGTATCTCTTGGAATATTTTTAAAAAATTAAGCTTCTTTATCCTAAAACGCTGTGTCATCATCATGAAAACGCACACACATATTGTATACATATATATATATATATATATATATATATATATATATATATATATATACAGGAAAATGAAGGAGATTTCTAGGATATTCAAAAAAAAAACCAACATTTCGTTTCAAACGATTTAGTGGGTATATGAAGCTATATTGGAAAACATAGCGTTACTCGTTAAATCCGAAAGATCACGTTCTGTTGCCGATTTATTCATGTTGCTAAGTGAATGGAACCTGTTCGTTTTCCTGCGAAACCTACCTTTCATGTGTTTAGAAACCAAAAAGCATCCATGCTGAGATTTTCATGGTTTTCCTGGAGACACAAGTCTGCTCCAAATTAGACACTCTTTGAAGCAGTTACTTTTAGTGGCAGCTTTTAGAGAATCTTTGACCAGAACCGTCCATTCCGTCTATCCTCTTCGGCACGGTTGGCACGGACGATCAACGACGCCGACTTTGTTTATTAAATCTTTTGAGACCAAAGTGGAAACGCGCCAAAGAACCCGTCTGTTCGTTATTAATTCTATATTGCTATAGTTATTCTCTCTCTCTCTCTCTTTCTCTTTCTCTCTCTCTCTCTCTCTCTCTCTCTCTCTCTCTCTCTCTCTGTGTGTGTGTATGTGAGTCTTTTTTCATTATACATTTGGTTTCTTCTCTCGTCTTTCTCTTCCCAATGTTTTCTTTTTCTCATTTTTTTTTCGTTTAACCTTTGTACTTTCATTGTCCAGGTCAGAATCAGGTTTTACAACTGTAGGCAGAGATTGCATCATTTTCATTCTATAAAATCTAGCTAAAAAGGTTTGGGGATATTCATTCTACGAACAGCGGCCGGCTTTGCGTTCACCTAAGACAATTTCGTGCACCGAACAACACCCAATGATGGCTTCACTCTCATATATATAATGTGTGGAAGGGGTACTTGAATTGGGCGGTGAGCCTATACACTCCCACGTATATATATATATATATATATATATATATATATACACTGCGTGCCAAGTTATTATCGAGATAACTTTTTTTCTAATATTTCAAAAATCGTCCAATCAATTCACACAAAATTTTCACACAGTGTTGACAAAACTGATCTGCGTAATCACTAAAATTTTAGTACTGATCTGCGCAATGTAAAGAAACTGGCGCCATATTTGTTATCAGCCCGGTGATTTGAGCGTGCCAAATTATTAAAAAGGTTTAGTAAAATTCCCAGAATTGAGCAAACAAAACGTTTATTAATGTTGAACGTGAATGTTTATTATCAAAAGAAGCTAATAAATAAGATAATCAAACAAATAATAACAGTTACAAACAAAGGCAGAGTTTTAAACAAATTAATAGGAAATGTGCTTCCCTGTTTTGAAATTACTTGAAAAAGTCGCCGATCCATTGAATTTGTTAATTGTAGGATGCCATCTGCTGTAATGCCGCGAGATATGTCAAGAATTGCTTCCCATAAATCAGCGGTGCTCCTGAATTGTCGTCTTCTCTTCATGATGCTCCAATGGTTTTCGATTGGGTTTCAAATCCGGAGAATTTGCTGGCCACTTTATTTTTCGAGGTCCATCGAAGCCTAAATGTTTCAAATATTCAGTAGTCTTGTGAGCAGCGTGTGAGGGAGCATTATCTTGCATAAAAAACAATGGCCCTTCTGAAGGCAACTCTTTGCCTTTTCATCCACGGTTCAAGATGCTCCTTCATAAATGCTATGTATGCCATTTTCAGCCATCTGGTACTCTCCATGGACCCACAAATGTGTTTCCAATAATACCACCCCAGATCATTATGCCTCCACCGCCTTGTTGGCGTCTCAAACACTGATAGCGATTCTGTCCGTTCATTACCCAGCCTTTGCACCATCTATCTGGCCCATCAAGTGTTGCTCGAGTTTCGTCTGTGAATAAAACTTTAGAGGAGTCAATCTTTATATTGTCCTCGGCCCATTTCAATCGATTTTGAATATGATTTCTCGTCAAAGGAGACTTCGGTACATGTTTGATTGTTGTTGCTATTTCCCTCAGATACCGACACCGAGTACTTTTAGACACAGTAGGATCCCCAATACGACTGAAAATCTCTTGATTGGTAAGTTCAGGGTTTTCCTGGCCTCTCGTTTAAGTCGTGACATGAGACGACGTGAAATAACCCTCGGCTTGCCTTGATATGCCCTTTTGCGTACTTGTGTAGGGTCGGCGGTGAATTTTTCAGTTTGATGACACTTCCCTATCATTTTAAAAATTTCTAGGGTAGATGTACTTTTTGAGAGTTCTGTGGTAATAGTTTTCTTTTCAGCATCACTTAAACTGCTTTTACGGCCCATCTTTTCACTAAATTCTTATACTTTTTTAATAATTTGGCACGCTCAAATCACCGTGCTGATAACAATTATGGCGCCAGTTTCTTTACATTACGCAGGTCAGTACAAAAATTTCAGCGATTGCGCAGTTCAGTGTGAATTGATTGAACGGTTTTTGAAATATTAGTGAAAAAGTTATCTCGATAATAATTTGACACGCAGTGTATATATATATATATATATATATATATATATATATATATATATATATATATATAAATTATTTGAAAAAGGAAAAATATTTTTATGTATTTATATGTAATATTTTTAATACATGCATTTTTATAGAGAAATATTAAAATTAAATTCGTTTTACTTAGATGTGCAGTTTCAGAAAAAAATGTTTTTACTTTTAACCGGTTTCGCTTTTAGCTTTTCAAAAAGTTTGTTAATGTTTATATTCCTACGTGTTGACGCTTTTGCTTTGAACAAATGAAAAATATAAGGCGTTTAACTGGTTTTATATATTTGCTTATTGCAAGGAAAATATGATAGAATCTATTTTAATGGACCTGCCTCTGATTTATGCAGTGAATTCGGTATTGGTTTACACTTGCGGATGCTTCTTTATTAATACGCTTTTGTTCGATTGTCTTGGAGTCGCATTGGTAGAATAAGAAGATATTAAAATTTGGTAGATTTTGTCCTCCACATTCGTCTTTATATTATCTTAGGTGTATTTTTCAGGAGTGGAGGTACCTAATTTGTTGGCAATAAACTGTCACCCTTTATCGGAGTGTCTGTAATGTTCATGTAAACCTTTGCATGTTATTATGTATATTAAATTCTCTGAATTGCACGAGAAATAATTTTTAATTTGAATGCGTCTTTGAAGTGAAATTTGTGGCCTTCAAATATGTAGCTGAATATTTCTTAGAGGGTCCGGTTACATCTTTTCACCTGAGCCTCTTTAATTGTGGTCTGCACGTCTGCACTTGTCTTCTTTTAGTGATTTTGATTCAGAGTATGTCTATATAAATAAATAAAGGGTTCAGTTCGAAATTCCAACCACCTGAGCGTACAACGGCCGAAACGTTGTGATAAATATGGCGACAAAGATGAGGACAATAATCCGAATAATGTAAATAATGATTTTGATTCTTATTTAATTTTTATGTTTGCGTATTTTTGCCATACGTTTTTTTTTCCATTTGTTTGTAGGATCGGTAGATTTACTTGTATGTGTGTGCGTACATTTCTGTGTTCTTTGGGTTGAAAGATGAGATATAAGGGATGGCTCTTTTTTGTTTTTGTTTCTCGGAATATGTGGATATCAATTTGTTTTGCTTTTTCAATGCTATTGTTGATTAAATTTTGAGGGTATTTTCTCTTGATGAGTATGTTTTTCATCTCTTCTAGTCTGTACTCTTTTTGTTGTGTTTGAGACTATGTTACAGATCCGCACGGCTAGGTTAAGTGGAATGTTGGTACAAGTCTGTTTCCGATGGGAAGATGTAAAAAGGAAATAATGTCGAGAGTCAATAGGTTTGAAATATATATCGTTTTCTAGTCTTGTGTTTCGTTTCGTTATTAATATGTCTAAAAGGGGAGTTTTTTGTTGCTGTACTCCATATTAAATTGGATGCTAGGATTTATATTATTAATGGATGCTTGTAATGTCCTTAGTTCTTCAAGATTTTAATTCCACAGAATGAAACAGTCATCTAGATATCTTTTCCGGTTATATAACCGGAAAGGATATCTAGATGACTGTTTCAATATTTGTTTCATTCATTCATATATATATATATATATATATATATATATATATATATATATATATATATATATATATATATAAGTGATGGGAGGATTTGAGGATTATTAGGAGGATTTGATAATTATAATTAAGTAATTCATCGAGTCTAGAAGAAACCTCAACAGAATGCAGAAAGCACTGGACGGCCGTTTCATCCTATATTTGGGACTCATCAGCAGTGCGCATCCACTACCAAGAATTGAAACCCTGACAGTTACGTTATCATGCAAACGTCATGACGTGGCTTCTTCATGGTAGATAGGTATCGTCCTGTAGCATATTTTGTATGATACTTGTGTATTATTTTGTATTCATAATAACAACTGAGCCTCAAAGGAGGATCATCATCTTTTTTATAAGCATATTTTTGTCCATTTTTAGACCTTTATTTGATTCCATTGTTGTCTGGTGAAGTTTCTACTTTGTCAAATGCGAAACTCGAGATATAATTACAGAATTCTTCAAGGGCTGCATTTTTACCTTTTGGGGTTGATAATCCTTTTTGTTTTTTACTCGCAATTTATCATTGTTTTCTTTAAAAAAATGTTCTACGAGCCTTAGTCTTCTACATAATTCTGAAACATTATGTTTCGTTTCTACTACATTTACTTTTTGGGGTGTTGGTGTGAATTTTAGCCCTTTACATAGAGTGTCTATTTGTGTGATCGTTAATGATTTTCGTGAAAGGTTGATTACTTTCAGTTTTTTGTGGTTGTGGACAATCCCGTGTTCATGTATTTCTGATTTCTCTCCCTATCGTTTCTATCGTTTCTCTCCCTATCGTTTCTATCATTTCTCTCCCTATCGTTTCTAATATCGGTATTTTTAATATTGTTGTATGCGTGATGATTTTGCATTTCTATAATGTAACTGTTGTTCTCTCCCTGCTACTTGTTTGTTATGTATTGGCTTTGGTTGTCATTCTGTAGTTGCGATTGTCTGGTCTATTGTCTCTGAAGTTGTAGTTTCTATTTGTCATTCTGTTGCTATACGTATTTTCTTTTTGCTTGTTTTTAGGGGGTGGTACTGACTTTGTCCGGAGTTGTTTATGTACATCCAAGGTTTGTCTGTGTTATCTCCCCTTGTTGGTCTATTTATGTGTTGAAATGATGTTGGTTGTCTTGGAGAATTTCTGATTCGCCTTTTCTCAAATGTTTGGGCAGAATTTTATCTATAGAGTGGTTTCTTATAGTGTGACGTAAATATGGTAGAAACGTGGTGTCGGCGTTTTTAATTTCATTAGTTCGATTTCGTTACGCATTTTTTCGAGTCATAGTTTTTGTCGTACTTTTCTTTGTGGTTCTGGTTCCTCGCTGATCGGTTTTAGTTATAACGTTCCTTGGTAATATCAATGGCGGTTGAGTTTATCCAGCGTTCGTAGATATCTGCCTTGTTATTAATTTTAAGCATGTTCCAAAATGTCAATGTTCTGAGGCGAGGTTTTTGGTTCATATATTGTTTATTTGTTTTTTAAAGGAAATTTGCTTTGTGGCTATATTCCGATAATTATTTAAGTGATGGTTTACCTTCGATTTGTTTTATTTGAGCGATAGTTTCTATGATTTTACATAGTTTTTTTTTTAATGCCGTTGTCCATTTGACTGTTGTCATCGTTCGTTTTATGCCTTTCTGTACTTTCATAAAATCTTGCCAATTTTTCTGTTGAATACATTACATTCACTTATGCGCTAATACCCATGGGGAAGGTATAAATCCTCTTCTCCTCCCGGCTATGGGTAAAATAGAAGGACAGACTGGGTTCTATAGCCTTGGATGGCAACCGGTCTACCGCAGAAAGAAATGGCAACCTACTGCGGGAAAAATGTACCTCGTCAGCTATATATCGAAAGATACATGATCGCCTAAGCGTGTATCACGCATGGGACATAACTGACTGACTGAATCTAAATACTCTTCGAGAACATTTTAATACTTGTTATACTTCGTAGCAACTCTGGATTTATTTTCTCTAAATATTAAGTAGGTAGCAAGTCCAGTTAATGTTATTATACACCCTTGCCGTATACACTCGCGGTTTTTCACCGCTCGAGAAGGAAGAGAGAGGAGGAAGAGGAACCTCTCTATCGGAGTAGATGCTGCGGTTGTAGTATCTGTTCCGTGCCAGAGGTTTTCTCTCTCCCTTCTTTGCATGGACAGAATCCTCTGCTTTGTTCCGTAACATTTGTTCCGTATTGGTTATATGACCGTCTATGAGCAGGCTTAGACAAGCTATGACCAAAAGAATAGCTTAGATCAGTGGACTGAGTGGAAACACTCAGGTGCCCCACGTTAAAACCGACCTTTTATCACAACCTGGCTAAGTGGGGAGTCAAGGTAAATCCCAGGAAGAGAGAGGAAGAGAAACGCCGGCCCCTGTCCATCGTGGCCTTTTATGGGTTATGAGTTACATGCCCATTTATTTTTTATCTCCTAACTGGACGTTAGTTGGAAACTTTCCTGCCCATTCTTACTTCCGGCACTCTTGCCCATTCTTACTTCCGGCCACCACAGACCCTTACTTCCGGCTTTCTTGGAATTTATTACTTCCGGCTGTCACAGACTCTTACTTCCAACACTGTTGGCCTGTATTATTTCCGGCTACCACGGCCCCTTCCAGCTTTTATTACTTCCGGCATCTCCCCCAATTTGGTTGATCGGCGTTAATGGACCTGCTTACAGCAGCCCTGAACTTCCGGCTACGCATTGGTCCCTACTTCCGGTATCTCTCTCTCAACCAAACTCACCTGATTGAAAGGCGTTAATGGACCTACTTACAACAGCTCCGAACTTCCGACGACACATAGTCCCTATTCATATTTCAACTTAACTCACCTGGTTGATTGGCGTTAATGGACCTACTTCCAGCGAGGCAAAGGTCCCTACTTCCGGTTTTCCTGTCAACCTTACTCACCTGTTTGGAAGTTGCTGCATGCCCATCGTCCAGATTTCAAACAACACATTCCGTAGACTTCGGTTAAATACTACGGAAGTTTCATCACTGGACATAACCAGCTTTTTGGAGTTGACAAAACCTTAGTGTTTTGGGATATTTTATTATCCCTTAATCGACCTATTTTCAGTTGTGAATCGGACCTGCTTCATTTTCTTCTCTTTTCAAATTGCTCTATCTATGTCACATTTTCTATGAGTTTAATTTGCATTTTCAATTTTTTATTTCTTAAGATTTAAGACCATATTTCTCTACTTTTCCCCCCATTCTATTGAAGGCTTCTGTGTTATCTACCTTCGTTATTTCTATTTCACTTTATTTTCCCTCTCATCTCTGATGCTTCATTAATTATAGCTATGAATTTGCTATTCATATTTTCTGTTATTGTCGTCATTCCACGAATCCTGGAATTTGTGATTTCGACTTGAAATTCGGTTCGTTCTCAACTGATCTTATTAGGATTTCTTTTGTTTTTGAGAATAATTTTGTTTCTCTCAATTTTAAAATCAAATTGAACTCTGCAAGACACTATTCTGTGATTGCTTCTTTAACTTTGTTTATTTCGAATTTATTTTTACTGCTACTGGATTTCTCAGCAATTATGACGTCACTTTCATTTATACTTCCCTATTTTTTCTTATCTATTTACGGCGTCTTTGCTTTTGAAAACTGTATTCATGATTGTTATTTCATATTTTTTTTCTCAGATGTTACTTAATATTTCGTTTCTCTCATTTCGTTTCTCCATTTCTAATTTTCTAATTTTCCCTTATTAGATTCTCTTTCTTTCTTTGTCATTGATTAAAATAAAAATTTGTTTTCCCTACATTTATAACGTTACTGATGTTGTCGTAAAACCCTTCAATTTACTCATCACAAATTTTCCATGTTAATGCATATCGTTGTCATCTATCATATGCTTTTTATAACCTGATTTCTATCCAATCTGCTAAACTGTCCAAACATACGTTGCTTGCAGTGCCACTACTGGCTAAAAATCCTACGCTACTAAATGTCATTTACTTTTCCCTTATAATAAGGTTGATGATTACTTTCAGTTGAAATATATTCTCTTCTTTCCTGGGAGTTTTATTAATACCTATCAAGTCTAAGCTTCACAGGTTTCGACAGTGAATAAATTGTAGTATGATACCAGAATAAATATTGCACTCAGTCACGCAAGACAATCAAAGAAGCCTGGTACATCGGCAGGTTGACTTGAGTCTTCTCCCGGCCGCCGAATGCAGAAGCATATGATCTTACACCAGAATCTTTTTCTGCAAGTGCATCAAAGACAATCGCTTCAGTAATATATAAGCATACATTGCAAAAACATTCTACGTATCAGTTTAGTGGCTGATATGAAATAAACCGAGCGGAATTCTAATGAAATTAAATGTGAAAGTTTCGAGTCTAGGATTATTCATTAGTCCGTACATTCACCAACTTTACGAAAGTTTGGTTTTAGACTACTTGACTTTTACCTAAAAGCTATTAAAGCTTTCCCCTTTGTTGGAAATAGCTGAAAGTTTGAAGCAATTATCATTAAATTATTGGAGAAAGTGTTTGTATTTTCAGACTTAAAATAATAACTGTCTACTTGACTATTGGTGCGAACTTCAAGATTCAGCGTTTATTGAAGTTTGGAACGCTTGAAATATGACAATGTGCATTTTTGTATAATTTGCAGACACTGAAAACATGCTGCAAACCTGCGTTTATTCGACTTTTCTGCAATCATTCAAGTGCTGTTAATCATAGCATTTGATAGTACGTATATTCTGAAATTACAAGAATATGGTCAGTAAACTGAGCATTTGACAAAATAGTTTATTTTTTTACAGCAGTTAATATGTGTGAGTTAATATTTCCATGTGAAAACATGTTGGCAATATATATATATATATCTCCCTGCTGAAAACAAAGCCTTCCTCTCTGCCAAAAGCTGTGAAGTTAGTGGAGCATATCTATTCTTCTTATATTTATTTTCATTTTCTACTTCCTCTTTTTCCACAGATGACTCAGCTTAATGTTAAAAACCAGTCACTTGGCTCGTTTCGGCTGTTTGGCTCACAATAATAAACTCTGTCTGGCCAAAAACATTCAATACACACTGATTCTTTCTGATGCAATTAACCCTTTCATGGCCTTTGTTTCATTTAACGAGAAAACAATCAGCAACACAGTTGACACGTCAAGCATCTGTCTAGAAATGCGGCTATTTAAGTGCTGCATTAAAAGGTGACCAAATACCTACCCAAATTCTTACAACTAAATTTCATCTAATTAGCTTTAAGATAAATTAAGCCTCACTTTTTAAATCAGGTCAAATGATCAAATTCTTCTAAAAGGTATAAGTTATGTATGGGTGGAAATACATACATATATATATATATATATATATATATATATATATGGTTAGTGCAAAAATAATTTCGTTTTCTAACATATGTTACTATGTGAAAAACGAAATTATTTTTGCACCAACCTAATATATATATATATATATATATATATATATATATATATATATATATATATATATATATATATTCAGTTCTTTGGATATGAGTTTGTGACCCTTTGCGATCATCACACAAACTGGTTTTATTTTTAAATTGGATATTTTATGCTTGTTTGTTTTATTTGGTGGTGGGAGGAGGATTTCTTTCTGTGATTGTTCGGGATGACACATACACATAGACACACATACATACAGGTGTACACATTTTAGTTTACACAAACGCACCCATATAAACAATTCGAAGCCATGTGCAGATACACATCCATGTGCACGGGCATGCATACATACGCAATTTTAATTCTATTTCAGTGTTGGGACCATGGCTTATGTGTAACGATGTTCCTTTCAACAATGTGCGAGTAGGGGTGTCCTTGACGCTCTTCAGATCTACCGCCTGTGCCGTCAGACAATCTTACACTTCCTCTCACACACATACACATATGTAAATGCGTCCATAACTTCCTATTGGTCTTGGTCTTTGGGTTGTGTTTGTGGGCATGGTGATGATGATGTTTGTATTTTCAACGCTGGCTGCTTTTGTCCCAAACTCATATTCATACAATTCCCAGAACTATTCTGTGGATAAGACAAATTGGTATAACAAATGACAACAGGAAAATATCTTTGCCGACGCGTTTCGTCTTCCGACTTTATCAAGGCAAAATTGAAGCAAAATATTTTTGGAATTATATATTTAAAAAATATATTATTAAATATAACAGACAATGAATGTCTATGATGCATGATCATGAAATTATTTAAATTTCTTAAGTTGGCTTTGATTTCTGGTGAATATACACACAGACACAGACACACACACACACACACATATATATATGTGTGTGTGCATATATATATATATATATATATATATATATATATATATATATATACACACATATATATATATATATATATATATATATATATATATATATATATATTGAGATATATATATATATATATATATATATATATATATATATATATATATATATATATATATATATATACGGGCAATTAAGTTTGCGAAGCAATTTACCATAATATCGGCGCATGTGCAGAAAAGGCCGAAAGCGCGTAAATTGCGCCATCGATCTTATATCTGCTTGGGTAATGCATATCTTGATGCCTTTATAGAATTAAGACCTACCTCCTGATATATTTAATGATTGATTTTGTAAAAGTACATTGTGGACCGAATTATGCGAGGAGGCGGCTCGACAACAGGTCGGTGCGCCTGGCAACACGTATCCGATGTTCCAATATCCGAAATTCGTGATAAACCAGGATGACATCATGATGTCCTCTACCTTTTCATTTTACAAACGTATCTCAAGAATATTTGGTCTGGATTTTACAGTGACTACTAACATTGGCAATCTGGGAATAGACCGATTGACTATTGGAAAAAAGTTGAAGGCTCGGAAAGAAGATGTTCGGCGAGAGCGGGGTTAGCAGCCCCGTCGAACACGTTCTACGAGTACTCCAACGCCAGCTTCCAGAAATCACAATGAAGTATACCCCTAGGGGATCCCAAGAGGGAGGATAATGAGATTCCCACTAGTACTGAATGACGTTAACGAACAGCAATATACAGCGGATTACGAGTAAATACCTATGCGGAAAGATATGTAAAAATTCACGAGCCCTCAAAATTTACCAAGAACATATGAAATGCCTGGAGAGGGAGAAACAGACGCAACGTACAGGTCAAAGCCCTGGCGAAACGACATCCCACAGAGCACCGGATCTCCAAGCATCTGTTACTCATTCACTAGATATGGCACCCCGGAAGAGGATTAAATAGCTTACAGCTAACAACAAAAGAGAATATAAGAAGTTCGATAATGACATCAGAGATATTGCTGCAAGAGTGAGATTTAAACCAATGTTTAAAATTTATGACAACGATAATTGTAAACATGACAACAGAAAGATATGTCTTTGTTGAAACACGACACCAAGAAAAGACATAATTTGTACAGGAGAAAGCACAAGATAAGAGAACTGAGGAGAGAAATCATAATACTCAGAAAACTATTTAAATCGGATAGTACTGAAGAAAGACTTGCTCTAACGAAGTTACGGAACATCATGAGAAATAAATTGAAGAACATACGTGGGGGGAGAAAGACCAATGAAACGTGCAAGTTTCATATCGAATCCATTTGGCTTCGCTGGGCCTCTCCTTGGAGATAAAGAAGAGTAGCAATTTAGAGACATCAGAAGAGGAGATTAACAGTTATCTCTCTGTCACCTGTCAAGAGATCAGGAACTGAGCCAAAATTGATTTGTTGATTACTCAGCAGCTCCTGAAGCATGAATTTAATACAGGAAAACCAATCTAAAAAGAACCTCAAGACGTGTTCAGAGCATCGAGATCTGCATCGTCAACAGGTCCTAGTGGAGTCCCTTACACTGTATACAAGCGATGCACGGGAAAACTCCAATTTCTGTGGAAATTGTTACGGGTGATCTAGAGGAGAGGCAGAATTGCTGCACAATGTAGGCAAGCCAACGGGATATGGATCCCTAAGAATTAATCCTCAACAAGAATTTTTACTTTAGAAATAGTTGTGTATCACATAAAAGCTAAGATTATGAATTTATTTTAAGGAAGAGAAAAATATAGAAATGTGGATGCTATTTGGTCAAGTGACTAATAGTTTCTGCTCCGAGACGAACTTGATATGACTGCCACTTCTGTTTAAACTAGAACGTTTTCTGCAGTTTCATTACGAAATCAAGCATTTTTACGTATTAGCGCTTTCATCCGGAATTAGATCTACAAATTCCGAAGTTCAAGCCGTGACGGAGAGACGAATGATAAAAAATAGATTTGGCAGTTACCTCTGACAAACGACAAATGAAATTAAAAAACTACACTTGGAATAGGGAGCATTTGTATAAATAATCAAGTTCATTGGGAAATAAATTTTATAAGTTGCCACAGCAAAACAGATTTCATAAAGAAATAAAATTATTTGATGAAAGTAAATTAATTGAATTATTATTTAAGGGAATTTTATTCGTTTATATATTATTACACTTTTTAGAGCGATAACATTTGAATTAAATATATTTAGTAATGTTTATTCAAACTTATTAATACGTCTTTTAATCAAACGATCAAGTCAATCTTGATAGTTTAATTATATAATCTATTCAATCAGTTTAATTATAAATTTAAAATTTAAGCTTTCTATAAAAATACAATAACTGCAAATATAAATTCACCCGACTCTCTTTCTCAGTCTCTCTCTCAGTCTCTCTCTTTATATATATATATATATATATATATATATATATATATATATAGATAGATAGATAGATAGATAGATAGAGAGATAGATAGATATAAACTCTACCGTCGTTTTCGACGTATGAAGGTCAAGCACAGTTCTTAGAACGAAACTGCACATCTGATTTGATAATAGTGAAGACTTGTGCAGAATCGACCACACTTTTTGGAAGAGCCGAATACAGAGAAATTTTAACCTCAAATATCAAAAAGAAAGATTCCTTATTTTTGCGATTTTTTAATGCTTATTCCTACCAACTTCAAAATAAATTTTCAAGACTCAATCAAAGCATTAGACATGTTCTCCGCTAATTAATATCCAATAAATAAAATTCTACATTTTATTATCTTCATAAAATTTTGACTAACTACGAATATTTTCCGGATTTACATGCATGTTCGTAATCTATTAATCATTATAATCAATCGATTTGATTTCAGCGATTCGGCGATATGCCTTTCCTAGCTTTAACTGCATTTGCTAATCTTCAGGGGATTCACTTTCGATATGGCCTTCTTGCCTTTTGTCTCCTTGTATGTATAGAGATATCGATTATCCTTAGCCTTAGCCTTGAACAAGTTAAGATTTTAGTGATCGGGGAAACATCCTTTTGAGAGTCTGTTCCACAGGGCAATGGTTCGCGGAAAGAAGCTGTTTGAGTGAAACTTACTTCTCACCTATGGAATATGGATTGAATGTGGGTGGTTTGCTACTATGTAAGTAGCATGGCGTGTTCTTGCCGTGAAGGATTGGCTTGGCGGGACCAGGGAATGTAGTTCGTCTGAGAGCATTCCCTGGAAGTAGCGGTAGAGTAGCGAGAGGCTTGCTACATCCCCACCCTCTGTGAAAGAAAGGTTGGAGCGTGGAGAATAATTCGTCACCCACAAGGGTTCATAGACGCTTTTGGACTCAAGGCTGAAGAGTGAGGTATGTGCACTGTGCAGACAATAGTACTCCATTTTTTACCTGATCTGGCTCTTGTAGAGGTAGAGGATAGCAGAAGGAGACAGGTACTTACTAAAGCGGTACAAGGAGCCGGCCATTCTATTTTCATCCTTAGCAATGGATCGTATGTATGAGTTCTACTTGAGGTAGGATATGAGTTTGAGGCCCGATGTCTTTCCAGACACAGTGACTCCTTGAGAGGACATCCATTAATTGATTGGTGGTAGTTCGCTGTCAGATCGGCGATGATGGAATATAACTAGCTTCGTGTTCAAGGCATTGAATATAACCTACCAGTTTTTATCCACTTGGGTAATTTGTACAAGATCGGAAGAGAGATCAGTCGCCAATGCCTGACAATCAAGAGTTTTTGTGGTGCCCCCATATATATATACGTATCATCGGGATAGATGTTTGCAAATGATCTGAGTATATCCTTAGGCAGATTATTTATGTAAATCAACAAGAGGTTTGGTCCGAACAGTGTCCTCTGCGTTGACTGCTAGGCCTCCGGGAGACTGGTCATTAATAACAACCTTCAGGGACCTACCTGTTAGACCCTTCTAGACCCTTAGTGATTCCATAACCGGAGAGCTTGTGTAGTAAGCCTTTCTGCTACAACTTGTCGAAGATATCTATTGGTATGGTCTGTATGATTCTGTGAGTGATGGCAGTTAGGACGTCGGCTGTGGATCGGGCCGATTGAAACCCATACTGCCCGTCGCTGAAGAGGTTGTTCTTTTTTAGATGCTCGAAAACATTATTATTAATTATGGCACCTAAAAGATTACTGATGATACTGTGAAGACTGTTAAGTCTGTACTGGGATGAGGAAGATTGCACGCCCGCGTTATTGAAAGCTTATGAGTGACAAGGACATGATTGAAGTTTGGGAGGGGAGCTTCCATCATGTAGGATAGAAAGCTTTCCCAGTATGCCTTCGCATATGTTTGGTATCAATCTGGACAAAATGCAGACACGAAAACAAATTTTTAACATAAAATCCATAATGAAATATGAAAATATATGCACTATATACGACACAGATAATGTAATATACTTTAGACAAAGCCTGTACTTTAAACAAGGTAAAAACGAAAAAAAAATCTTAAAAATCTAAATAAAATAATGCTCCGGCATTCTTCAGGTGAATTTGAAATCCATAATTCCGGTACAAACACATAATAATAATAATACTAATAATAATAATAATAATAATAATAATAATAATAATAATAATAATTAGTTGTTTTTTTAACTTTGAAGAGGATTTTCTGTTAGAACCCTAAGAGAGATTCGTGTCTCTCCCATTGATTTATGTGAATCACCTCACCCTATTCTTGTTTTCTTTATGGGTTAATTTACTTCATTAATTTATGTGATCAACTGTCTCATCATCATTTTCACACGGCCTACATTTGCTATTCCCCTGTATTTTGGTTATCAAAGTCTTTATATAGTTGCTTCTTGTAGCATTGCTTTGCATCGCTATTATGAACAACTCAACTTCTCCCTTAAGGTTTACTCAACGTAGGTATGTTCACGTCGATTTATTCGCAATTTTTTCGATTATTCTTCTGAATTGTCCATATAATTTTGTCTTCTCATGAAAATGTCTCCTCTTCGTGTTAGTGAATTTTCCTTGGTCTGTCTTATGTAAGCACAAAGTTTTATATTTACTTTTTTAACAACATCATCCCTCGGTATAGATTCTTATGTATTTTTATCAGCTTTCTTGTTTCTTGTCCAAAATAAAGAAATTCCCAGAATAACTCGCAATAGAACTACCCAGGTAGTTCACTTGTTTAATTAACTACTTGATATTAGTTCCATATCTAATATTTTGTCTTGTCCCTTTTCTTTACTTTTCATTCACCACATTCTCTTGCGTGGCATCTACTTCCAAAATAACGTAGTGGGAACTCTTCTTACCGTTAAATGTCCTGGCTATTTGCTGGTTGGACGGTTCAATTCGTTTTTTTTTTTGTCCATCCTTGCCCGAATTGCACATCTCACAATGCCAATTACTTTCCTATGTCTTGGCTGAAGTTTCCGACACTAAGTATGACGATTTTATTTTAGTAAAATTTAAAGAGCATGCACACGGGGAAGTTCTCATTTTCTTGAAACTTTTGAATCTCTAACATTTGTTGCATTTCCTTAATAGATAGTTCATCAGTATCATTTTTTGCAAATATAACTTCTTATTTTGACCGCTGTTGGTTATTGTTCAACTACATGTCTTCATATTTTACCACTTTTAGGCATTGTATTATGTAGTTCTGATGTAGGTGTTTTTTGAAATCTTGGATAATTTATTTCAGTGTGTTTTGATCGATGTATAGTAAATCACTTGTCCCTCCAGTTCTCTTTCTATCCCTCTTGGAATAGTCTTCAGCTTTTAAGCGAGTAATAAATTTCTTCGGTTATTCGTATTTTGGAGATTTTCCACATCGTTAACAAACAGGCATTTAGTCTCTCTCTCTATATTTTTTTTTTCGTGGTCTTTTTCTGGATTGGTGCAGTTTTTCTCTAGTCATTCATTCATTTGCTTCTTTTATACATCTGTGAAACTCTTTTATTTACACTTGTGGATCACTTAAATCAAAATTAAAACTACAAACTGAAATAATTACGAGGAAAAAAATCATATCTCGTACTTTTCAGCACCCTTCCTCTGTGTAATATTTTGGTAACTGATATTATTGCTTACTTATAATATTATTATATTTTGCCTTTGCTATCTGTAGTTTGAGTTGTCTCAGTTATTGACTAAAAAAGACAACACTTTTGTTTTTTGTATCACAAGATGCAAACAATTGAGAGGTCATGGAGTGAGAAAACGTCATTTTCTTTCCTTTCATGGAGAGAAATCTACACAAAATGTGTGAAGCACTCATAAATATGATTTTACTGCAATTCACATATTTCAAGTCTACCAGGTATTTGATCCACATATTTATTTTCTCCTTTTCATATCTTTTCCAAATCCCCGATAACACCAAGTAATGTTGTTTCCTTGAGATGCCACATTCTACTGATTTCTATCTCGTTGTCCATGTAGTTGTTAAGTTTTTCAACCGATTTCAAATATACCTTATTCAACATGATTTTTCACAATAATGTCTACACGCTGATATTCTAGAGGATGGTAAATTCTTCATTTTTTACAACTTGTGATGTCCTATGTTCCTGTCAATTTGATATGCTGCGTATCCATATTTTATAGGCAGCATATTTACCAACATTTAAATTTTGTCTGATTATTTACAACATGATCCGTTCATATTATTGGATGAGCTTTCTGGTGTCGATATTAATAGAAGAGAGGAAATTACCGTGCTAATATATATTATTTTATTCCTAGTACTTTTGACGTTAACACAATGTCATCTTCGGGGTGTGTATTGAAGACAAAAATGTAGTGTTGATAATTTTCAAAGACAAAATTGTTATATTCATCTGAAATGTTTTTGTGCCATGCGGTGTACGTTATGCTCTAGGGGAAGTAACTAATTTGATATGTAAAGAGTTCTTCTTTAAAAACGAAGAAAATAATATGAGAAGGTATTAATATTACCTTGATATTTTAGTCTATCTATTGTAAACATTTTAGAATATTTGTATAGCATTCATAATTAATTTTGTTATGGTTTGGTTTCAATTTTTAATATAGATGGCTTCAGGGAGTTTTAGTTTATGTTTATTATTTTCATGACATGTATGGCTGTATTTTTGACAAGAATTTTTCTAAATTGCGAATGCGTAGAAGCATGTTGCAAATTATTAGAGATGTTAGACAAGTTCATTGAAATGAAAACTCAACCGCCGAGTCAACGTAGTCCGTAGTAGGGCCATATTATTTCTTCCATTGGAAATACAATCTCCCAGAAAACATTTAAATTTATATACAATGTTGGTTTTCTGCAACATATTCGTTGACAGGGAAGAGTCATTACGAATGATCAAGTTGGAGATACTGGATTTAGTGTAGCATATAATTAATTTATTTTTTTTACTAGCATCTTTGGTGGAAATGTTGGTGTTTATTAATTTCTTTAGGATATTTTCGTCTTGTTTATAATTAGAAAGCATTTGGTTACGAGATTATTATTATTATTATTACTGATTTGTGTTATGATTTCATTAAACAGCAATTTTCTTTCATGAACTCACATAAATCGTATTAAGAGGTTTACATAAGGTAAGAAACCTATGAAAATTGACGCAGTTATAGCTGATAACAAAGGGAAATATGCTATGAGACTTCATTTGTGGACATTCAACGGAAAAATAATTTATATATTACGGCTTTTAGGATGTACTTTCATTTTTTTTTGTTTTTTTTTTTGTTTTTTGTTTTGTTTTGTTTTTTCAAAATAAATTAGAAACAAATCAGCTTGTTTATTATATGGGAAACTGAAGTCTCTCTTTAAGCCAATATTTTTACGATCGTAAATTACCATCTCTTTCTAAATATTCTATTCAGCACATGTATACAATATTCGATGAAATATGACATTCGTTATGAATGCAATAGCTAATCCTGCTTCCAAGTTAAGCTGTTTGCATGTTTTTCTACAAGCATCATAGGTAATAAGTTTTCGAATCAAGATTTTCGAGGCAAGCATAATTTCCTCCTCAATCATTTGACGAAAGTTATAATAAATTTATTCAATGTTATTTAATGAAATCTGACGAATATTTTTGTTTGTTTTTACTATGTCTCGGCTCTCTCACTTAGTGAGTTTGTACAACACAATCTTCCAATTTCATTTGAACGCATGGCATGATAAGCTAAATTTAATAATGCAACTGAAGACAGCAAAGTCTGGCAGTTTGATATGACAACAAAAATTTGCTCTCTAGAATTAATTTTAAATGCTTTCTCGAAATGATTGATCAAAAATTCTGTTTTGGTCGATTGCAGCGTCATCTACAGGGAGCAGGTGCTTGAGGTTATTCTGGATAACGTCAGGTGTTACGAATAAGCAAATTTTCTGCGCCGGTATCAGAAATGTATATCTGAAACGAAGAGAGAAAGAAAAAAAACTACCATGACTTTGTTGTAAATAACTCTCCTCTCTAAATTGTTCCCTTCTTCTCTGTATCGTAAACACCCATTGCCCATATTATGTGTATACTTAGAGATATATAGGTTTACTGTTTATCCGTTCAAATGTGTTTTTAAACATCTATGACCACACACACGCACACACATATATCAGCCTGAGAACTTTTCAACACACACCTTTATATATGTTAATATGCCAAAGTTTGTGTGTGCATACGTCTATATAGTTACATTTCACTGCTAAAAAGCAACTCGGGGACCCTTTTTGACATGGATAACCACAAAATATCAGGTAATAACTTAGACTACATAAAGTTTGAAACGGAGATTATTAGACAAGTTATCATAGAGTGCTATTTCTAGACAAATGAAACAATTTCTGATAATTAGATTAGGATGACATTTGTATTGCCTTCAACAAATTCGGTAAAGTAAATAAGTACGTGAGAGTAATTTGCACAGAAATATGGTACAGACATCTGACGAGAGATGTATTCGGGATTAAGAAGAAAATGTTTAAAATGACAAAAAACTTTATTTATTTTGCGTTTGCTTGGAAAGCTTCGTGCAGCTATAGAAAATGGCTTCACTATGAAACTATTCAAAATTTCAAAATCGTAGTGTCTTTGTGATCGCAGCATCCTTTCTTAAAAAATAATGCAATTAAAGAAATAAAGTCAAAACTATTGCAAGAGATTCCTCGAGATACAATTGGATCAATAAACAACGTTTTGATACTGACACCAAGTGAGAGGATCATTACTGTTGCGTTCCTAAAAGCGTTTTCAACATCAGGAACTTTATTTTTTCTATATCGGAATAAGTTTTCATTTAGAGTTCTTTTCATCCATAAAATTTGGGAGAAAATTATATATAACTTTTTTTTATATATTAGAACAATGTTTGGATAATTAATGACAAAATGAAAAAAGTACGAAACATGTCACACGAATAATTTTGCTAATCTGTATTTGTGTAAGAAGAAATCCTATATTTCAAAATTTAATTCATTTTCTTCGTGCAATTCGTTGCTTCAACTGGTGTCACATTTGAACCTATTTTGATGACTGCAGTGAAAAATATTAAAGGCTCCACATATGAGAGTAAAAAAAAAAAGAAACAATGAGTAGTGGTAAGCAATAATCAGTTGTAAGATCCATCTGTGTAATGCTGTGAATTATAGCAGTTTAAATACGCTATGAGAATGACAACAAAAGGACGATACCAGTACGAATAACTCGTAAACAATGTAATGTTCATTTTACTCGTTATCTGTTGAGATTACATACATATCAGATTCAATATTACTGCTCATACCATATCAATATAAACGAATTATTTATGGTTGTACAAATTGGATATGTTCAGATTTTCAATGTTTAGTATATCATGATGTTGTGGTTATAGGGCATAGCCATTTACAACCAAAAGTTGTAGAATCACCAAAAGTAGTAATTTATATTTAAAGTTTCATTTTCATTGGATAATTATTAGTTATTCACTTGTCTAAGATAGTCAGTAAATGTTGATTATTCAAATCATTTGGAAATGATAAATCACGATTGATTTCCTTACCTTATATATTCATGTATAGTGCGAGTTTTTATGATCAGGTATTACGCCCAGAATAAGAGGTGCGCACTATACACAGGTAATCTTTTTGAAGAGGTTAAAAATTATATACTTTCGGTGAATTATTGCACTATACACATGTATTTTTTTTCTAGAGGAGTTAAAATTCATGCAAAAAATTCAGGGGCCTCACTACACATGAACTCGGCTTATACACGTGTAGATAGATAGATAGATAGATAGATAGATAGATAGATAGATAGATAGATAGATAGATAGATAGATATGCACAAACACGGGCTGAAAGATAACGACAACGGAGTGCCTGTTACAATACTTATAAGTGCTACCATAAAAATCAATGTCATTTATTTATATATAGAATGCAGAATTAAAAGATTTTATAAATATTCACATGTATTACTGCTGCAAGTTAGGAAGAGGAATCTGTTACAATATGTGTATATTTAAAGGAATGTGTAATCATAGCATTTTCTCTCAAGCAAATGGCAGACAACTGAGCAAATTAAACTTCAAGTCGGTATTTAGATTTAAACAGGTTGGGATACCGTATTTGATTGCACTCAGTTATTTAATATTAGTGTGATATGAAGGGGTGATAATGTAAGTCTGCACTGTACGGTACCCGTAAGTCGGTCAGATTATCTTAAATTAGCATCTAAGATGCAGGAGGTACTTTGAGCCATTTTGGTGAAAAACATTAAATATAATCAAATGATTGGTGCATATGAATAGACTTAAATAGATGGGAAGATATATGGATAGAATTAAAGGAAGATGAAGAGCATCAGGAAGAAAGATGATCAGCGGAAGTTAATAGAATCTTCATTCTTTTTTTGAGTAGCATTTGCAAGAAAGTCATTGAAATGACAATGATTTTTGTCTTTTTTCTGACTAATTCTTTTCAGTTGGCATTGAAGTGAGGCGAAGGGGAATGACTCTAACCTGATTTGAAGCCAAATCCTTTATCAGTACGTCTGCCTTGGTGATTTACTCAGTTGTCTCTTCGTAATTTATCAGCAACTGGCAAATGGTGGAGAAGACGACGAAAATTTGAAAGCAAAAAAGAAAAGAAAAGAAATATCATGAGGGAAAGCAAAATAAAACAAGGAGGAAATGTTCAAGCGAAGAAAAATAATTCCGAGTCATTTCTATCTATCTATCTATCCCAGTCTTTTCATATATGTCTATCACTTTGTTCATATCATACTTTCCTCCTTTACTATCTCTTTGACACTCCTCTCGCATATATATATATATATATATATATATATATATATATATATATATATATATATATATATATATATATATATCGGGGGGGATGTGTGTGTGTGTGTGTTCTTATCTTCCGTCTGAACTTGCTCAAATCAGAAGAAAAAAGAACTATTAGTATTGGGAAAGTAATCCCCTTTTGTCAGAACGGATATAAAAAATCAATCTAAGATTTAAATATTTTCGTGAAAAATGTAATAACCTTCATTTACAACGGGAAATGGATACCCCCCACTCTACCTCGTCTTGACCTCTTTCCGAAGGTGACTGATATGTGGATAAAAATTAAACCCCTTACCAAAACGGTCGCCCGGTTGCGAATAAACATGCTTATAAAGATGCGTAAATTTCAACATTGGTTATTCCTAAATTTTCGCTTGAGGATGAAACAGGGCTTGTTACTTTAACTCAATTTAATTTTAATAATTATACTGAGGTTTTAGGCTCTCGTTTTTGAAACATAAGAACTCTTATGTAGCGAAGGAATCATATTTTTTTAAATAATTATAATATCTATATATATCTATCTATCTATCTATCTATCTATATATATATATATATATATATATATATATATATATATATATATATGTATATCTATACATATGCATATATTTGTGTGTGTGTGTGTGTGTGTGTGTGTGAGAGAGAGAGAGAGAGACGTTAAAAAATGTTCACAACCCAACCCACTTCTGAAAATTTGAGCAAAAATAGGAAATTTTAAGAATTTCGTCTTGGACAGGCCGAGAACATTTCAGCAACTGGTTATATGTCTTGATATAAATACATTTTTATATGCATCTATGCACATGCATATCTTATGTCAAATTGACTGAGTTCAAATTTCACCTGACGCTTGATTACTTCTACAATTTTATTCTTCAAAAAGTGGTCTAATGATTTTTCTTTGATGTCTATATTTTGCATGATTGGAGATGTTATTTTCTTCACCTTGTAAATTATACTCAGTTTAAACCACTCAATATGTTTATGTATTTCTTTGTTTTTTTATTACTTGTATCAACTGAACAAAAGTACAATGAAGAAATAAATTTTAAAAATACATTCATTTAGACGAAAGTGAAAAAGACCTGTGCCTATCTGTGTGTGAACCAGTTTATAACACCCTTACAAAATAGAGATAAGGCCCCAAACACTTTTATTTGATACAATAACTGACGTATAGAAATTGTCAGCCATTATTGCTTGTTCTTCGTCCTTGTGCATTTGTGGCCAACTAATTTAAGTCTAGTCAATCGCTATTTGAGTGTCGGCCATTGAAACTAGACAAAATTTTGATTTAATTGTGCGCTCTATTCATTTTATCTCATGAATCCAATGAAAATTTCAGATCAAATTTCCAACAACACACATTTGATTCCTCCTCGTAAATGTTTAATGAAAATAAACCGTGTTTCATGTAAACAGTTTGTTTATATATACATTGCATTTTATTGATTCAAATATATCAAAATATATGCGCGTGATTTGTTATAGGTAAACTGTCTTGAAAATAAGGAAATGTTAAAACTTTTTTATGAATGTTGGTGACTATATATAGTGATGCATTACTATCACACTGATATCAGCCTATCTACTCTGTAGCATGCACATTTCTTTAAAGTATTGGTGCCTAATTACAGAAGAAATTGACAAACAAATCTTTATCTTGAAGAATAATTTATTCTAGAAATAATTGAAAGTTAATGAGGCAAATTAAATTTGGAGAAGTTTTGTAGATGGCGGGTGCTGGAAATCTTCCATTCTAAGTAAAGACGAAAACTTAAAAAGCAGAAGATAAAAGAGAAAAATGTGAAAAAGAGGACGAAAAAGAATGCAAAGCCAATGAAAACTAAGAAACAAATGTAAGCCGCGAAAATGTAGGAAGATATGTAATAAAGAAAATAAAAGAACGGCAGTAAGGAAAAAGATGGAAGAAAGAGAGAATAAAATAAATCAAAATATAAAAGCTGAAGATGGGAAAGAAAATGAAAATACGTTTAAAGAAAGAGAGAAGAAAGTTGGATGTTCAAAAGAAATTTTTGAACATAAAATCTTTCGAGAAAGAAAAACTGACGCGCAAATCTGAAAAGCAAAGAGACAAATTTTTAAAATTAAATTAATATTTTTTTTATTTTAAAAAGTTGTGAAATTAATAGAAGAGGAAACAGAAAGAGACAAAAAGGAATAAAAGAAAGTATGAAAGCGTACATTGGAAATAGAAGTGAAAAAAGACAGATCCAGTTGGGTGAGGAATAAACAAATATCACCAGGCCAAAAGAAGCCTCTGTTTAATGTTGTAAAGTATCCCTTTACAAAATCCTAATCAATGGATTCTGAAAGAGTAGCAGGAACGAACGAAAGAAATTCACTTTTTATCATGTGCCATTAATTCTTAATAGGTTTCTCGATAGTGTCGGTGGGGGGGGGGGATTTTAGCGATTCGTTCTTTATTTCAGTTAATCCCTTCACTGAAACAAAGAAAAGAAATCTTTAATCCGAACAAATTTCCTGACGATTAAAAACATTTGGTTAGGATTTTGTCTGTCAGCATTTCTCGAGTGAAGAGTTTTCATTTACACGGAGACTGTTGTTCTCATTTTTGTTGTTGTTATCACAACGTTTCGGCCGTTGCTCTCTCCGGACTTCATAAGGCTAAACATTACCTGGATTGAAAAGTACCTGAGGGGCACAAAGATGGAAACGCTGTGATAACAACAACAAGGACAATTGTCCACGTTTAAATGATGTAAATATTTAGGATTTTGAATTTTTTAACTTCGTAGTATCATCGACTAAAAATTAATTTACTTCACAGTAAATACGATAAGGTGTTTGTTGTAAGCTCTTCAGCGAGTGAAAAAAGAATTAAAGACATATCGTGAAGCCAAGGAGGCCAACCATTAACATACGAGGGCTTTTAATCATTTCTGGAATATTGTTTGGGCTGAAATTTCTATTTTCAGGCCCTTAATATTTTCAGTCTTTGTCAAATGTATTATTATTAATTCTCATACCTTTGGTGGTGGAACATGCAAAAGTTTGATAAGCCATAAAACGCGAATTAATCAATCAATATGGTGGGGATCTTCGGTAATGTGACGTATTTCAGCAATGAGGTGGCCTTTATCATTTCAACCTTTCCTCGAGTTTCCAATACCGCCAGCCTATTTACGCCTGTTCAACATTGTCATTAATTATGAACACTGCTTTCACTCATGTTTACTAAGTCATATCAATCACTGACCATCATTTCTTCATTACAACTTAATCTGGTAATTTGCTTTGAATTTGATGAATATCATTATTATTATATTTATTATTCGCTTCCCTTCTTTCTCGGATCTTCTCGTCATGGCCTCCAACAAGTCTCCTTCCTTATATTGCACAAATTCTACAGCCCTCTCGTAAGCTTTGGATTTCTTCAGTTTCTTTCAAAATTGCCTCATAAGCTACTTGATCAAGTTGTTTAAAAGAACAGTTGTTTATTTTCTGAATATGGTAGATGTTTGTTGAATGTGCAAGGATTAATTCAATTGAATAAAATATCAGTGGGCTAAAAGATAAGCGTGCTATTTGCAGGAAGAGGGCAAGTATCCCTGTGACTTCTTTGAAAATGCCATGTAAATGAAAGAATAAAGTTATCACTAAGTATTCCAAGTAAACATCTTCCCTAAAATATGCAATCCTATGGGAATATTTTATACCAACGAGGTTAAGCGAATGTTACACGATAAAGAGTAGGATGACGAGATATTTCTTTTTCGTTGTGGCTTCTGATCAGTAAGAGAATAAATTAAGAGAAACCGGGAAAAAAAATGAGAATGATATTTATTTGGCCAGAACAATTCAGAGCCTAGAAATGGTATGGAGATTAAAAGACCCCCCCGCCCTATGGAGCTGAGCTTGTAATTCCACACGATTAACCTAAATTAATGTTCGCCTAGAATCTTTTCGTGCTTTTAAATATAAAGTATCAGATATTTATCATTATTGAAGTTAGCCAGGATATTAAAACAAGAATACAGACACAATCAACTAGAAGCATTTCAATACATCGTGTCTGTCTTTTTGAAGACTTGGTATAAGACGGTTGAAACCTCCGCTTTCTCACAGTGTATATTCGTTGACAGGTCTTTTTCTCAGGAATAATTGTATTTCTAGAAGTTGTCTTCTGAAGGTTAGAGACTATTCGATCTATCTAACTCAATAAGGCGGTAAAGCAACTCATACATGAATTTTTAAACGTCAAACATCTGGCGGTTGATACTCGTTATACTGCTTTAATGAAAGCAGAGGATTAACGACGTGGTCGTAATCGTTATTCCCGGAGTTTTCTTGTTCGACTCTCTATATATTTGATTGCTTTTAGGACAAACTCGATTTTAGATCTTCGTTTGCATATTTCTTTCTCTCCATTATTATTATTATTATTATTATTATTATTATTATTAAAGTCGAATCTGACTAGACACTCCTACTCACTGTTCTCTACAACCCAGACAATCCTGCAGGTTATGAACAAATGAATAACATCATGCTGACACATGAAATGAGAGAGCTTCCTCGCTTTCTATTTCCCTAATAAGCCACCATTCTCATATATATATATATATATATATATATATATATATATATATATATATATATATACCATTTTTCTTTCTTTAAGGTCCTTTTTGCAATTATAATCTTCTAGCTTTATCATTCTTTTTTTTATTGTTATTCTCTTTATTTTGTGGTGTTGACTTTCTTCATTCTTCTTTTTCTGCTTTCTTTCAATCATTTTTCCTCTTACTTTATTCTTTTATCATTCCTCTTTCATTCTCTTATCTTTCCTCTTGCCTTCCTTCATTCTTGTTTCTATTTTTATTTATTTTTTATTCTTTTCACTTTTCCTTATTCTGTTTTTTCATTCTTTCCTTTATTTGTTTCACTCTCGATCTTGAATTCTTCTCTTGAAAAAGAAGAATCTTTTTCCAACTTGTTCCTTTTGCTTTCTCTCATTCTCTAATTTTTATTTCGTTGTTTCCTTGCACTTTCTTTTCCTCTGTCACGTCCTTGTTCTTCACTATCTCTTCTGTCTACTTCTCATTTTCTTTTCTCTATCATTTTAATTGATTTTAACAAATCCGTTTCTCATTTTTCATATTTTTCAATTCATCATAACTATCTTTTACACTCTATACGCAAATTCTGCCTCGAGCAAATTTACCTATGCTTACAGCATTGTAACGATGTATGTCTATATGCATAGCTATATCATGCCAACCAAACATGCGATGGCAAAGGCTCCATCTACTGAGGAAGTGTCTGGGGCAGTTTAAAAAAATGAACAGTGGAAAGTCACCAGGCATAGATGGTTTAATCGCAGAAATTTTAAAATATAGCAGTGAAAGCTTCATATTTTAAGAGATCGCTCAAAATTGGAAAGATGACCTTATGGCTGTTTTGTACAAGGGAAAGGTGCAAAAGACTCCTGTGAGAATTCCTGTGTATAACCTTCGTTTCCGTCGTTAGTAAGGTATTGTGTACAATCTTGTTAGACCGTCTGCTCACCAACATAGCAGACGAGCTATTGCCTGAAACGCAATGTGGTTGTCGCCATGGTCGAGGTTAAGTAGCTATGATCTTTTCTGTGAGGCAACTAACTATAAGAGAATTGTGTAGAGAAAAGAATGGATCTTTATCAAGTCTTTGTTGATTTAACAAAGACCTTTGAAACGGTTTATCGAGCTGCTCCCTGGAAGAACTTAGTAAAGCTTGACAATCCTGAAAAATTCATAAACTTTTTTGCATTTCTTTCATGATGACATGAAAGCCCGACTAAATGTTGGTGGTAAGCCCTCAAAAGCAAAACTTGTAGATAATAGTGTCAAGCAGGGAGACATTCCCGTTCGAACGATTTTTGCCATATACTTTTCAATGGTGTTTTACAATGGCTTCTAAGAATTGCTTCCGTCTGGAAAAATGTTTAATCTGCGTCGTATGGCTGCCAAAACAATAGCACAAAATGACCTCCTCCGTATGCTGACGACTGTGATTTATTTCCCTATTTTGAAAGTGACATGCAGCATTTGATTGATTTGTACTCTAATGTTTACACGGCTCTGAGACTGGCAATAATTTTGGATACGACCGTTGTCATGTATCAACCTGACCTGGTAAAGAATATGTTGAGTTTTCTGTGTATATTTATGGACAGAAATTGAAGATTGCAGATAAGATGGTGTACTTAGGTAGCTCTTTGAACAACTCGTGCAACCTTGACGATGAGGTATGCTTGCGAATTGGCAGAGCTAGCCGTTCATTTGGCAAACTTAATAATTGTTTGTGGTTGTGACGTGACATATGTCTCGGCACAAAAGTTAAAGTATATAAGACATTCATTCTATATACCCTTCTCTGTGTTTGTGAGACATGAATAACATATAGGAGACACCCGAAAATCTTAGAACTTTTTCACCAACAGTGTTTGAGCAAGATTGCCGAAATTCGCTGGCAGATGCACATTAGTGTGTTGAAGTCTTTGACAAATATAAGTACATGAGCATTGAAAACCTCATCCTACAACATCGTCTTAGGTGGTGTGTGGTCATGCGGTGAGAATAGAAGATCATTGACTTCCGAAACAGCTTTTCTATGCAGAGTTGTTTGAGGTGAAGCGTCCGCAACACAAACCTAAAATGAGGTTCAAAGATTGCTTAGAGCAATCACTGACAAATGGATAATTTTCACTGGATGACTTAGAGAACGTTGCTTTGAATCGTGGCAGCTGGCGGAGTTCCATGAAAGCAGGTGCAGATGCATCTGAAGATCAGAGGAAAAAGCATCAGCAGTTGAAAAGAACTCAGAAAAGGCAAAAATGTTGAGCTTCCAGCGTATGTCGGCATTGAATGTGATTTCACATGTCTTCAGTGTGGTAAAAAATGCCTAAGTAAAGCAGACCTCCAAAGTCGCCAACCACGTCACATGAACTGCAACGTTATTAAATTCATTGAGGTGTGCGCTTCAAAGAGTGCACTTCAACAGGAGGCTTAAAGGGCCATGCAAATTCGTAACAATAACTAGGAATCAGCAGCAGCATGAGTCTTTTTAGCTTTAACGTTTGTGGTCAAAAATGCCAGTCGCTGGCTGTCTTAAGTCATATAAGAAAGAGCAAGACATGAATAGATTGATCAAGCGACGGCAATATTTAAGTACGCGTTTACGGCCATCATGTATGTATATATGTTTGCATGTTTTTTGTCAGTGTGTGTGTGTCTTCTACCTTATATTCTTTCACATAATATCCAGATGTTTCTCATTCAGCAAAGTTTAATATTGAAAGCCAGAACAAAGTGTTAATGGTAGTATTCAATACCAGGCCACAGCATATATATATATATATATATATATATATATATATATATATATATATATATATATATATATATATATATGTGTGTGTGTGTGTGTGTGTGTGTGTGTGTGTGTGTGTGTGTGTGGAAGAGTTGAGTTAAAGGGAAATAATTGATACACCCAGAAGGGGCATGGGACGTGAAACTAGAACGAAATAAAGTTCCAATCACCTGAAGAAAGCCAGATCGTACAACGGCCAAAACATTGTGAATATGGCAATGAAGATGAGGATAATACTCCGAATAATATAATGTAAATAATCATAATACGTCATCTGAGATATAGACACACACACACACACACACACACACACACACACACACACACACGCACATAGGATTTAAGATTTAAGAAACAGCAGATATTTTTATATATAGTGGCTCAATATTAAAGATATTAAAATAATATTAGAAATAGAGAATTAACAATAATATATGAAAAGATTACTTAACTTTTATCCCGACATCGATGTTTCTTGGAAATTTCTCCAAAAGCCATCGATGTCGGGATAAAATTGATATTTAAAAGTTAAGTAATCTTTTCATATAATATTGCATATATAGAGAGAGATATATAGAGACGATTTCTGCCTTTCATCAGTATGTGCCTTCTTGGGTTCACGTTTTCTACTGACATAAAGTGAAGTGAATATATACTTAGAATATTGCTGTCATATTTAATCTTGTGCTCTTACTTTATAGCTTCGTGAAAAAATCCGAAGATAATCGATCCTAACCAAGCATCTCGACTTCTGTCACTTTCTGACCACCGTTACATCGATTCCCTCTGTCTTTTTTTACAAATATTTTCATGAGCTTTTCTCTTTGGCACCTTGACTGCATGAAGTTAAGTGTACTACTAGATTGGTAATTAGGTCTCACTGTTTTACTGCTAAACTAGCAATCTTATGCTCTAACAGTTTATTTTCTCACTTTGTCTGTGAAAAAGTCGTCCAATAAGTTGCTTCTCTCACACCTCTGTGTCATGTGTGATACACGCTTAGGCGATCATGTATCAGATTTTTTCCACAGTAGGTTGCCATTTCTTTCTGCAGTAAACCAGTTGCCATCCAAAGCTATAGAGCCCGGTCTGTCCTGCTATTTACCCATTTCCAAGGGTATTAGCGTAAGTGAATGTAATAGATTCGACTGTAATTCGAACTCGGCTCTCCGAATCCTCGATCCGAGCCGCTATCCATTACTTCAAAATTCAAATGCAACCTGTTCGTTTATTGCGCTAAAGTCTTATTCTCTTTCACTCCAAGTAACCCCTTGTATCTTAGTGATATTATCGATCTGTTTATGTAGATAAAAAGTTGTGCAATTCTCGCCAGATGACTAAGCTAATTTAATAATAATGATAAAAATACTAAGAAATATACCAGATCCTGATTTTGCATCGTTACTACGAATTTACTCATTTGTGCAAAATTCAGGTTATACATATTGCCAGCAGATTACCTCCCACATAATGGTAAGACAATAGCTTATCTTGAGACTTATTTTTGCCGCGCCCTTTATAAACGTGGAGAATATACATCTGATTTTTAAAAGGTCAAAGACACTATTTACCGGGACAACAACTGGCTTCACTGTGAAAAAACACATGTAATTTAGCAATCACCTGTACAATAAGGTAAACATACCGAATAACACAAGCCACACGGACCTGAGGGAAGTACCCATTGCAATACACACCACTAAGGTACTGGCAGTAATACACATCGCGGGTATTTTAAGAGTGCCTTTTCTCCTATCATTGTTTTTATCCCAAAGTATAGAAATACCGCGAATACCCTCTAGGCATTGTCTGATAGAAATATTAGCACACAAAAATGAGATTTAAATTAAAAAGTTTCCAGAGTGTTATTGAATCTTGTACTCGCACGGGGAACTGACAAAGCTTGATGGTATCGAGAGGAACTTTTTTTTATCATTTCACCCCAAGCAAGGCAATAAAGCCATTATGATGAACGGGGTTACTGAGTTAGAGAATATGAAATAAAAAAAAAATACTAAGGAGGGGGAACACTCAAAGAACAAGAATTAAGAAGAAAACTTTTGACATTCCATTTACATTTTTTAAGCTTATTGTGAAGAAGTCGGAAGAGTGTTTCGCAAGCAGGAAGTTCCATAGAAGAAATTTTTAGCATAGAACATACGGTTACATCTAGCCATTTAAACTTTAAAAAGGTGAGATCTTGCTAGTTCTGAGCTTATATTCATAACGTTTAGGTATCAAAGAGGAAAATTTATCAGAACAATTAATATGAAAGTACTTATAGGAAAGACACAGTACCTTACAGCGGTGGAAAAGTTAGTGAAACCGAGATTCCAGGTTAGGACCAATAACATTGCAGGTTCTTTGTATTTTATCAAAAATTTCTAAATATATAGCATGAGCACCAAAACAAATGTTACATCAATATTCAAAGCAAGGAAAAATAATAGACTTATATATATGTACGATAAATTCTGTCGAGAAAAATTGATTGCACAATACAGTGAACCAACATTTTTACCTGAAGACTTATTAATTTTTTCAATATAATCTTTTCATTTCATGTCAACAGAAAATGTTAGTCCGAAAAGGAGCAATGTGTCATTCTCTTGGATGTTTGCATCAACCAATGCTGATGAAAACAAGTAAGGCTTCTCTCAGACGATTAAAAGAGAGAAGTTTCATTTTGTTGGCCATTCCTTGCGCCACTTAACACCAGATTGTAGGTTATTTTTTAGATCAGATGCCAATTTGATGTTAATCGAACTGATCAAACTTACCGGAGGACTCTGTCTTTATTAGAAACACATTTTTTTTATTGTAAGCGCAGTCGTTGTATGAATTAATATAATTATTTATTTGCGTTTCGGTGTGTGTAGATATAGATACATGCATCTAGAGTTATATATGAACAAACATTAAATACATCTGAACAAAGTGAGACTGAGAAGAGCTTAACATAAACAAATGAACGATAATTTTTTTTAAATCTGCCTTCCATTTTCATTCTCTTCCAACAGATTTTGTGTACGAAAAGATGCGCATTCAATATGCCACCGTTAAGATTTATCGGCCAACATCTCTTGCACCTGTGCAAAGAGTATTCCACTTCTGAAATTGTTATGGGAACTTACCTATAACGATAATGGACTCTTCCTGACGCTATAGATACTGCGCCTCTCAAGAGGTATAATGAATGAATAATGTAACGAGTCGAGACAATATTAGTTCACTCTAAACCAGACTATTACTTCTTGTACGATATTTCTGTTGTAATATATCTTTGTTATTTATTTTTTATTCTTTTGAGGTCGTCTGAATATGGACCGAATTGGTTTTGTAGGTGTTCCGATGATATGGGACAAACCGCCTTTAGCATGTCATTTCTTCTTTAAATTCATGTAGCTTCTTTTGTTTCTGAGCTACATTCATTTCCTTTAGCCACTGCTTTTCAGTTTATCGCCTTTTTTTTTCTGTTATCATCTATTTTTTCTTTTGTTTTCTTAATTTTTCTTTAATGTGAAGATATTAAAGTAAATGAAAAAGAATTTTACAAAAGAAAAATAAGCGAAAAGTAATTTTCCTTATTCTTTATTTTTCCTCTGTTTATGTTCTGTTTTTCGTCGTTTTTCTTTTTCTTTGTATTCTTTTGAGCATCTTATCTGTAACATTCTTCGACTTTGCTTCTTTCACGATTAAATGCATCCTTTATTTTGGCGACAAATTCAAGACAAATGAAAAGAAGGAATAAAAGAATAATAAAAGTCAGCAGGGTTGAGTGAAACGTTGGAAAAGGAAACAAAATCAGAAGAAAATCACATAGATGAAAAGAGAGGCAAAGAAAATTACAAAATGAAAAACGAAGCAAGATTGAAACTGAAGATTGGTGGGATGTATGGTGAACCATTCTGTGTGGAAGAGTCAAAAAAATATCTTAGTTTGAACGAATTTCGGATGAGTAAAAAGAGAAACAATGATTTTAAAAGATAAAAAGAGCTAAAGAAGTTTTATATTTGGTGATTAATTGTAGATTTTCGTAAAGAAAGATTATGGGGGAGAATTAAGAAAGTTGAAAATAATGGAAAGTAAGGAAAAAAAATCGCGCTGCTTAAAGATGACCAAGAAGAAAGCTGAATGAATCTTATTCGGCGTTTTGCTTCTTAAAGACAGAAGAAACTTTCTTACGTCAATAGGATTAAGAGATTCACCATCGGAAAACTGACAAACTGGGACAATAAAAAAGAGCTAAATAGCGAATAAGGAAACACACAAGAAACATCGAAAATGCAAAAATGAATTGGGTTAAAGAAATCGATTGCACTTTGTAGATAAATTGTATTTTAAGGGATTTTTGTTAAAGCAAGTTCTGTAGAGCGAAACGATGCAGTGACAGCAGAAGACGAAAATGATAAAAAAATTAAATAATTCCGCATGTGAGAAGGTCGACTTAGATACGACAGGACAGAGTAAACATTGGTCGGTGAAAATCAACAGGAAAAATCTAATGATGCCACTTTTCTTGAACTTCTTTTTTTAATTGAAACAAGTGTAAAAGAGGAAAACTGAAAAGATAGTATCGCCCGGGGCCAGAAGAGTAACTGCCGGCTGGCTACTCAAATGTCTGAAAACAACGAATGCCGTTAATTCCCGGTGACTCCCGAAACGCAAAAAGCAAAACGAAATATAAACATACACAAGTCCTCCTAACTAAAAGTAATGACAAGAAACTAATTTATATACACGTGGAACCCATGTGTACATTCAAAACGTGGAAGGTAATTTTTAGTTGACAACCAAAAGATGCAATCAGGCAACGGTGCTAACCGCGGCCGAGACAAAACAGCCGATTTCTTCCACCAAGAACACGGCCCCGGGGATATTTTTCGTCTTTGAGTCGTCAATTATTGGATTTACTTTGGCAATTATTGGATTTACTTTGGCAATTTGTCCAGCGAATAGCAAACAAATTTACTCTAAGTGTCAGATTTTATCTTTTCTTTCTGTTTAACCTTTTTTGTTATTTTCCAAATTGTATTTCTTTCTTTCAAGTTTCCTAAGAAAGTTTTAAATTTTTGCCTCATCCCACTTTTTACGTAAAGTGTTTATTTGCTTTTTTATTTCCGTTTGTAAAATTTTGGTTTAATTTCTAGCGTTTGACTTGGTTGTTTTCTTTTCATATTTTATTTCTGACTTGCCTTTTGGCAAACCAAGTTTTATTTTATTTTTCTTTTGTTGACACGCTTTTATTTGTTTTCTTTTTAAAAAAATTATAACGAAAAGCAAAATTTAAAGAAAAAAGTTACCAAGAATGAGTGATGCAGACGAGTCACCGCCGTAATCCGGTGATATACCTGAATCAGCATGGCAAGGAGAAAAAAAAGATTATAAAGGACGCGGCGTATTACGCTAGTTTAAAAAGTAAATACGAGGAATTTGTTAAAGGAAACGAATTCATAATCATCCCAGAGGTGCTAAACGCCGTTACGACACGGACAATCTCCCTACTGAACTCAGAAGGTGAAATTAATTGGAGTCAGAAGGGAAACCATGGTGGAAGCGCTAAAGACATTAAACATTGCCCCACAGGTCTTGTCTAGAAGACATAAGTAAGGACAGCAAGGGGGCCTTTTTCGCCAAGTATGATGACGAGGTCTCCGCGGTCATAAGCAAATCTAGAATTGGCACTGGGGATATTGTTCTACAAATAACCCTCAACCGACAGATTCCCAACATTCTGATGTGTCGAGAGAAGCGGATGCTCGTCGTTGTAGAAGGAGGAAGACCATATTGTTGGACGTGTGGCGCCTCGGGCCACATGTCAAAGGCGTGCCCCTGCTAGAAGGCAGCACCACAAACACAACCGCAAGCCACAGCAGCAACAAGAACACCATCAGTAACAGCAGCAGCAGCGGAAGCGGCAACAAAGCCACCAACAATGAATGGACGGAGGTTAGGAGGGGCAAGGCGTCGAAAAAGGCACCCTCTCTCTTTTATTTTTCAGGCCTAGAAGATGTCTATTAAGATAGCCAGTTTGAATGTGAGGGTCTTGAGGGATCGGGGTAAGGCAGCCCGCCTGCTCCGTGTTTTTCGGCGTGGAGCATCGATGCGTGTGTACTGGAGAACGACTTTGTCGTTTATTCAACGCATGGGGACCGATATGACAGAGGAGTTTCTTTGCTAGTGAAGCGGACTCTTGATGCGAAGGTGGACCTTGTGTATACCGATGCCGAGGGCCGGTTGATCGTGGCGGATATTGCCGTGAAATGTGGTTCGTTCCAAGTCGTTGTGGTTTATGCGCCCAACGACCATGAGGAGAGGGTTTCGTTTTTTCGGCAGTTGGGGCCCTTCCTGGTTGATTCAACGCGCCTAGTTTAAATGGACGACTGGAATGCTATCCTGGATCCCAAGTTAGACAGTGGGCGTGGTGCTAGCGGGAGAAGGGGTGATCGTAGCCTGGTTGATCTGATCGAAGAGTTTGGTCTCGTCGATAGATACTGGGTAGATCACCCCGGGGGTGGGGGGATGTGGACGTGGGCTCATAATTGGCCTTGTGACAAGGTGGTTAGCTACCTTAACAGAATGTTAGTTAGAAGAGCCGACGTAGACTTGTTAGATTGTCCCACGTTCCACTGGGTAGGCTATTCGGACCACAAACTCGTTTGTTCCCGGGTGGCGTTAGATCATAGGCTTAGAATGCCTGGCTGCTTGAAGTTCAATCTGTCTTTACTGGACAGGCGGGACTTCCGAGAGCAGCTAACTGGCGTAGTGCAGCTGGAGCTAGTGGGGACGGTTATCGGGAATATGTGGTGGATAGACTTAAATGTAGAATTAGGTCCCTCACTGATTTCAGCAAACGGCTCACCCTAGATAGAGCAGAGAATATGAGGGCGCTTAAGGCTAGTTTTTCCCGGGCGGTGGCTGGGGCGGTCCCCTAGAGTTAGCCTTAGCTAAGGAGCGCTCAAGTAGCGAACGCTACATGGGCCAGGTAATTAGACATAGCTTAAGCAAGATATCTTCCGAAGCTGTGAACATGGGCGCAGACTTGCGCAAAGAAGAAATCCGTCGAGGTTCCAATCCTTACATTCGTGAAGTCGAAGCCCGGAGGGGCGTACTCTTCGGGATACTGACGACATGTGCGAGGCGTTTCGGCGGCATTTCGAGAGCCGCTTTTCCAGGGAGCCTGGTCTTCGTGAGGACGAGTTTCGCAGCTATTTGGCTGACTTTCCTCGGCTTTCGCCGACTGAAGCGGCTAGCTGCGAGGGAGAGATCACGGACGGCGAGGTCTACGAAGGTTTGAAGAAGTTCGGCAGAGGCATGTCGCTCGGTCTGGATGGTTTAACCCTATGAATTGTACCTGAGGCTGTCGCACATCTTTGTCCCGATTTTGACTGTCGTGTTCAACAACATGGTTCCGGCAGTGGTCCCTCCCCGGCCGGTTCTCCAGGGGTGTGATCACGCTGTTGAAAAAGGGCAAGGGTGTTGGGGGAAAACTAGATGACTACAGACCCATAAGATTTAGGCCAAGATCCTGCAGGAGCATTTGCAGACTTGTTCTGTGAGGGGTCGAACAATTCAGAGCAACCTGCATCTGATCCGCACGATCATAGAGGGTGTAAAAGACGACGATGAGGCCGCGATGATCAATTTGGATCAGTTCAAGGCATTTCATAGGGTTTACCATCGCTACCTTGCCACTGTCCTGCAAGGCCGCCGGATTCGCACCCGATTTCTGCCGCTGGATTAGCCTCCTGTATCGCTGCCCCAGTGCTGTGGTACAGGTGAACGGGAAGTTGTCGGGCGCTTTTGCACAGTCTAGGTCGGTTCGTCAGGGTTGCCCACTGTCCCCACTACTTTATGCTTTGGTGTTGGAACCTATCCTTCGCTGGCTGAGAGACAGGGCGCGCAGTCCGACCATACGCGGAATCGCCGCTCCTAGAGGGGCTCGAGCCAGGGTTTCTGCGTACGCCGATGACGTATCTGCTTTCGTGTCGTCCCACAGCGTCATTACGGCGGAACTGAAGGCGCTTGATCGGTACGAAAAGGTGACAGGAGCCAGATTAACCGCTTAGGGTTACGTGCCTGGAAGGTGTCGATCTTCTGGGGCCCTTCGGTTGGACGGACGGAGTGTGGTTTGGACCCGATCTCCAGCTGGAGAAAAATTGGTCTGAAGTATGAGCAAAGGCCGACGCGGGCGGTCAGATTTGGCTTCGACGGAGGTTGTCCGTGAAGGGCAGGGCGGAGGCGTGTGCCACTTACGTTTTCCCTCTTGTCCTTTATCGATTGCCCGTATTTCCTCTCTGTGACGACCATAGGAAACTGCTCGAGCGCTCGTTATCCTCCATTTTATGGAGGAGACGCGGGAATCTGGTCGACAGACGAGTCTGTGCACAACGTCCGTGTCATAGGAGGCTGGGAATGCCACACTTGGCAAGCCACAAATTCGCCTCGAGGTTGGCTTTCCTACGCCGCGCATTGACAGGAGGAAATCCGTTTATGGCGAGGATTGTTAGGGACGCGTCCCCTCGCCTTACTATTAATCCCCCTCATCTCGCAGGTTGAGCGCCTTCGTAAAACCCGGGATCAATCGAATTTCCTTCGCGAGTGTCGGTCGGCCTTGTTGGCCGTTCCTCGGTCCAGTGACCTTTCATGGCCTAGGAAGGTCTTCTATCGTCTTTTAGTGGTCACGAATGATTCCCTACGTGAGCAGCTTGTCTTGTCGGAGGAGGAGTTTCGCTCTTTCTGGTCTTGGGCGCCAGTGGCGGATTATCTCAGTAACCCTGTTTTCGCTTACCTGGTAATTGGCTCGGATTCGGCTGCCTCTCACTGACAAGGTCTTCATATGGGGCTTGGCGGATTTGCCAGACTGTGAACGGTGTCACCTTGGTTTAGAGGAAACGGTTTTGCACGCATTCTACCATTGTCCCCGGGTCCGCCTATTATTGGACCATATCAACGAATTGACGGCTCGTCTCGCTCCCGAAAAACTTGTGCTCATTTTTCGCGCCACCGTATTCCGGGGTGAAACGGATGGTGTTTCTGGCGTAAATTACACGGACTTAGTAATAAATTTGTTAATGCTGCAATCTGTACTTTTCAGTCCATGACCATTCGCAGTTATAAAAAAAGTGACCGTTTCGCTTAAATGAAATGCAGTATGGCACAAATCTCGTTAATAATCTGAATCCATTTTCCATAGAATGGAATGGAATAAATATCAGTTATATGGTTCATATTCTCCTCAGATGAAAGGAAATATTAGAATTACTTGCCTTAATTTTTCGCAATTACGACATGAGTCATGTGCAATTTGGAGATGTATATTATGTGTGCATTAAAGATAGCATAAAAACTATATTTTGCAATACATCTAGTTTTAGGCCAAGGATTGTTGCATTATTGATGTTCTTATAAAGATTTTAACAATGTACAATGATTATAGTATATGAGTGAGGTCAAAGAAACGAAATTATATTCATTTATACATGATGATAGAAACACAAAAAGCGATCAAGTGCCTTAAAATAAATATATTCTAATGTTCTCCCATGATATATACATATGAGAACATACGCAAAAGAAAATAATTCTAAATAGTTTCGTAAATATTTAAAGATAAACAGTGGTAGATTCCTAATGATATATTTGAACAAACTAATGTCCCGAGCACATGAAGGTTTTGCAAACGCGGAACTAAGTAAGCTTGACGGTTCTAATAGTGCGGCTATAGAGTTAAATAATTGGTATCACAGTACTTCGTTATGCACGATATTCGTAGTGAATGTAACACCATGTCTCGAGTCCTTGGATATCCCCTTTGTTTAGCATTAACACTCTGATCATAACGTTCTATTAAAATCGTGCTATTGAAAATGCTAAATCCAACTGACTGTGAGTGAAAACTGGCTGCTGCGGGTAAATCATCACTTCCTTAAAAAATTTCCCTTTTGATTTATTTATCGTCAAAGCGTTAGAAATTCGTACAGGAAAATGAATCCTGTTTAATGTCAAAAGAACGCTGGCATCACTGCTGTTCAATTAGATTCTAAGAATGAGTACTATAGAGCCTCTATGACTACCACTAATCATGGCCGCCTCTATACTATTTTATTGAAGTTGTGGTATCTTCATGCCTGTTCTGTTGCACAACGCTTGGGTAATTGTGAGACTGCGCAGTAGCATCAAGATGGCACCTATTTTCAAATTAAGTCGATGGAGAGGCATTCCAGAAGATGTAAGTTTGTAAACTCCATAGACTAAGAACTATCCTTCTTTACGTTGCCGTGTATTGTACCTTACAGTACAATACACGGGATCTATGCTCATATAATTTGTGGATTCGCCTGTCTTCCCCTATAATTAAGTGTTCAACATGTTTAGACAACATTATCACTTTTTCTTCTATTTCTTCGGGAGAGACATTGATCAAAAAGTTCTGCAACAAGTCATCCATTACAAACACATACTGCAGGAATATGAATAGCACAAGAGGGATCCTCGTTAAGAACGCTGGAGTGAGTGCCACTTTCAATTTGAAGTAGCCATCTATAGAAGTCTTGTTCATTGTCATTTTGGGGTTAGCATCAGAACAAGATGACATCTATGAGATAGATGACAGCAAGTGCCTACTAAATGAGCTGAACGAAATCGAAGAATAAGTGGAAGAATTTGTCTGAAATCGTCAAGATCACTTTACCGCCAAACAAAACTATGAAAAATATTTCGCAAACACGTATCTATTATGAACAGTATTGCATGATATGATTGATATTTCATCAATAATGAATACCGTCATAGTTTTATGTAGTTTGCTTGCTCTGAATTAGGTGCAACATTTTTTTAACAGAAGCAAGTTTTTCTAAACAAAACAAAACAGGAAATTTTAAGAGAGAATGAACAATTTCTCTAGTTAATAATGCTGCAGCTATAGCAGTCCAGGCAGTTTTTGATACCATAATATTGTTTGTAGTTAAGTGGATATACAATATATTGAATAAATTCGTTTTACCTGATCGATCATAACAATATTTAATAACAATATCACTTGACGCCTAATAATTAATACAAATTTTTAAAGATTTAAAAGTTTAAAAATTGTTCTAATAATTTTTTTTTTAATTCTTATGAAAATTCTTTTTTTTTTTCATTATTTATTTTACTCATGGAAATAATTAAAAACTTTTTCTTTTAAATAATGTCTTAGTTTTATTGCATTTTTATTTTACGTTACAGAGCAGATTTTTTGTAATTGCTTGTCCCCTTTAACCAAAAAATATTTGATGGCATATTTCCTGAAATTTGCATTAAAATCCTGTAATTATCTGACTTTTGCAAGAATTTCCAAATCAACATGTTTTTCACCGCAGAACAATCAGATTTCCTGTACTAATTTGTGACGGCAGAAAAACAAGATTTTTAATTGCAATTTCAAAGGATTAAAAAATTACGTCCTTTCGTTTTTCCTCTTTTTATTAAGCTTGGGGTATTTTTTTTCATCTTGTATGATAATTTCTTAGTGATTTTTGGAGGTAGTGTGGGAAAATGAAATAAAATCGGTAAATAAAATAATGAACAATAAAGAATGAAAAAGAAATACATTTTCTCATGAGTCTAAGAGTAAAGGATCCAGAAATATTATTACCCAACTTTTTGGGGGTTTTTTTGTTCCAGTTCGGCGCAAAGCTGAGTTGAGCTCGACCATAAATACAATGTTTATACTTACCCTAACACTAGGATCAAAAGGAAAACAGACATTGACAACTTTGTCTTCCTGCAGCTTATATAAAAAGAGTAACAGTCCTTGGTTGAGACTCTAGAATTTGTATGCTTCTTCATTAATTATTTACATATGAACACACACCCACATATAATACACAGAAACAGCATCCAACCTTTTAAATTCCGTAATATCTACTTTTAATCCTTTTTTTTTTTAAATATTTTGGTCTAGGATTTTAAGCCGGACATACATAACAAGTGTACTAGTCTTGGAATGACTACTCATATTTTTTGGATAACATACCTTGATAACTATATACAGCTGGGATATATGAATCTTATTTGAGTTATTTTAAGATAAAATTTATTTTAAATAATAGTTAAGCTAAAAATTAATAAAAAAAAACTTTAAAAAAAGGTTTATTTAAAATAAAATAAAAAAGGACACGGTAAATTCAAATCGATCGCAACCGTGTGATAAAAACTGATTTTACTGTAATGAAATAAACATGAATGAAATGTAAAATTCGCGAAGATTAAAAATAAAGAAATGTTTTCATTTCCAAAGATTACTTGCAGTTCATGGTCGAATTTGTCCTCATTAGATTACAAAAATGTTTTAACCCAATTCCATTACAAACAGCAACATTTATGTAAGATGACTCCCCGACTCCAATCCTTGTGTGCCTCGCACTCTTTGTGTCTCTATCTTCATCTCTCTCTCTCTGTTTTCCTGTGATAACAAATTATAATTTTAACTGATAGTGTTTAGTGTTGACGACCAACTGGAGGATGCACGATATAAATATATATATATATATATATATATATATATGTGTGTGTGTGTGTGTGTGTGTGTGTGTGTGTGTCCTGTGCGCCCAAATAAGGATGCCCACAAACATTTAAAAATAAAAGATGTGAATCTGACAAGTCAACAAGAGGACAACAAAACGACAAACTTAAATTAATACAAAATTTATTTACATAAATTTTCTAATCGTGGCTTAGATGTGGCACAGGGCCGAAAGCATGGAGCATCTAGGAAAGAACGAACTCACTAATCAGTCGTAACTGATCTAGCAAGACAAGATTACTAACCTTTACACCACGTCACGGTGCCTTTGAGTTGCATATTATATATACAAACCTAGTGTATCCGTTAAAGAAACATGAACAATGAATCAAGTAAATGGGGGCAGAATTAAGTAAATGGATGGATACACGCCGGATAGTAGAATTGAATTAAATGATATAGCTGTGACTAAATGTTAAAAGTACAGAGTCTGCGTAAGTTAAGTTGGCACGAAAAACCACAGTTCGAAAGTTCAGTTTAAATGTCCGGTGAAAACGTTGAATAGTTGCTGGTTAAGTGAAACGATGAATCTTCCGTAGTATTTAATCCAAGTGTACGGAATAGGTTGTTCGAAGTCTGGATGCATCCAGCAAATACCTAAACCAGGTAATTTAGGTTGACAGGGAATGTCGGAAGTTGATAAGTAAAGTACCGTTGGTGCATTTCTTCAGTTGAAGAAATCCATGCTGAAGCGACGAGGGAATGCCAATGTTGCGTTAATGTCCGGGTAGTTGCTGGTTAAGTCAAATGAAAATTAAATGGACTGTAACTTAATACAGAATCCGTCCAAGCGCCCTGATCACAAGGACCAGGGGGCTGCGTTTCTTATCTTCTCTCTTCCGGGATTTACCTCGACCCCCTCCCCCATAGAGCCAGATTGTGACACAAGGTCGGTTTTTAACGTGGGGACCTGAGTGTTTCCACTCAGGACGCTGGTTTAAGTTGGTCTTAACTTGTCTAAGTTAGTACAGAACAGATGTAACGGAACAAGACGGAGGATTCTGTCCACGCAACGCGGGAGTGAAGAAAGGAGGTCTCCGGCACGGAACAGATGCTACAACCGCAGCATTTACTCAGGCATAAGTACCTCCTCCTTTCTCTTCCTCCTGGTCGGCGAAAATTCGCTGGGTATATAACATCCCCCCACCCCCCCCGGGGGGGGGGGGGCGGGGGGTGATAAGTAAATATAAAAGAAATAAATCCCGGGCTGCAAAGAAGTATAAAAGGATTATACACTGTTCACGAAGAGTATTTAGATTATGTTTAGCAATAATCAAGCAACTAAAGAGAAATGTGGTTGGTTGTATAATCTAAATAAACTTGTTATATTGGATAGAAGAAAGTGGAGTGACACCTGAAGTAATTTTGCGTTTGCTATGATCACGTGAACAGAGTAGCGAAGGGCTACGATAATAGTAAAAATGATTTCCACTTCCTGTCGTAAATTTTCGATCCCATCTCCTGAATGAACTGCAATGTTTATTTGCATTTAAAATACAAAATGTGGCACAAGGCCGAAAAGGGGGATGGGGAATGACGGTCTTCATCTGTCTTAAATCTAAACTTAGCTAGTCGCAGACACTGACCCAAACATGCCAACAATAATCCAATCACCAAAACAACACATTCACTTCTACCTTTCTTACTACATCCACCATAATACCTCAGTTTCTCTATGAAGTCCTAACTATTCCCCTTATTTACAGATATTGTTCATGGGGGGAGGGTCATAAAATAACAACTTTTAAAATCCCCAAATGAATATTTACAAAGTGAATTAATTATTTACAATAAACTAAACAAAATTAAGTTAGTAATAAAACCCCCCACAAACTATGAATGTGGCAGAAATATCAGTTAACCGGACGAAATCGATGCGGGACTAAGAATATAAGAAAACATTCAAATCATCAAGCATTCACACAAACACTCACTCATTCATACACAACAACAAATACGAAAACACACACACGAAACGAAAGGGGCCCCGCATCCACCAGAAAACTGACATCACTAACCACCTAACGAGGGAGGGGGATGGGGAATTAAACAAAAGAAAAAAAATAGGGACAGAAATAAAAGGGACCAATGAGCTTACATACCCTAGCTAAGTTAACCGGGAAAAAAAAGGGAAACTAAAAATTCAAAAACGAAAACCTAGTCTAGCCTAATATCTGGGTGGGTTGCCTATGTTCAACCCTGTTAGGACAAAATCCTGTACCTAACCGACATCCAAATGCCACTCTAGGTCAGCCCCTTTCACTCTACACATTCGCGCAAGATTCACCCACCTTTTGCCTAATTCTGATGATGGGAGCCGCCGCCTTTCCGTCCTAATCTTGACTTTAAGCTGATGCTTAAAGTACAAGATCAGTTGGGAAGAGGTGAACTTCTCGCCTTCATAGAATCCCTTCTGTCGCGTCGTCCAAATCACGACTCGCATAACCCCTAGTAAGCAACAGAACACATAGTGTTCATCCTTCGTCAATTGCGATACCACATTGCTACAAACAGAACTGGCTTCCAGGACAAAAAACTTTCCCTGCAGCATGCGAACCATGAGGCCTTCAACAAACTTGCACAACGGCACTACCGTCTTGCACTGAAAAAAGGCGTGACCAATGGTCTCGACATTCCCAGTACAGCGACGACAGTTTGGATATTTCTCCAAGCCTGCTGAACAAAGTCTTTTGCCGACCCAGAGGGCCCCACGAATCATCAGCCAGGTGAGTGATGCCTCATCGTTATTGAGACATTTCAACCCAGGCGCCCAAAGGCCATATCGAGCGAGCCTCTGCTTCGTAAGACCGGAGCTCGTCGATCAGACCATCTTGAACGGACCCCCTAACTAACAAACGATATAATGCCTTACGAGACAACGCTTGAGCGTCGGAGAGGCCATCCGACGTCCGCAAGAGGAGCTTCAAAAGCACGACGACATTCGCGGTAGAAGGAGCACTCGACACGAGGTGTACGGGCCGGCCTCCTCCTCGCACGAGTGCACACTTCTCAGGGATGGGAAATGTTTTCGGACATCTTCTTTCCAAAAGGTGCCCACCTCATCCAAACCACGACACATTCGGTCTAGAAAGGTAATGCGAAGCATATATTGACGAATCTCAATGCTAGGCATACCCAGACCGCCCTCAGAGGGATGAAGGCAACAGATCTCGCGAGATACCATATGGGACTTGCCTCTCCACAAGAATGAACTGCATATTAAAAATAGATTTCTTCTGGACTTATAAAGATTCAACAAAAACGAACACCAAATTGAAACACTTAAGTCATTCTTTTTATTGCAATTAAAATTTCGACATCGCCTTGAAGTGTCGCCAAGTTGAAACAAAGAAAAGATGACGTATTGTGAACACAGTAAGTGTATGATGGTCACGTGATGAGTAAAAATCTCATTATTTTTTTTTTTAACGTGATGACGTCAATATTCAATCAATGACAACATTATTTTTATTTGGCGAAATCTTGAATGAAGGTGGATGAAGAGAAAGAGGAAATCTTGGACGCAGAGAGAGAGAGAGTGGACAAAAGAAAGCAGGAAAAGAGAAAATTATTTTAAAAACATAAATCCAATAATAATGAATTAAATAAGAATAAAAATAGAAAAAATTATATAAAAATGGAGAGATTTTAATCGATTTCTTTACGCAGGAATGATTGTAATTTTTGTTTTTTGCACACATGAAGGAAGGTAGATGTAGGAATGAAAATATCCAGTAGAGAGAAAGTAAAGATAAAATTATAAATATATATATATATATATATATATATATATATATATATATATATATATATATGTGTGTGTGTGTGTGTGTGTGTGTGTGTGTGTGTGTGTGTGTGTGTGTGTGTTAAAAGTGACATACAAATTATAGTCTATTGTTTCGAAAATATATCCGATTATGCATTTCACTGTTTAGGTTTGATGCGGGCGGTTATGTGTTGTAACTTGTTGCGTGCGTTAGAAAAGTTCGTGTTTGAAATTGGGAATAATACCTGTCTCCTGAAATACCGGCAACAAAAAATGGCGGACTCGGTATGTGAATCCACGTGAAGAAAGGCCAAGAAACAACAAGAACCAATATATATGTACAAAATATGATAATTTATTAACAATAAAGGTATACAAGTGACAAATACAATGATGTGTGTAACACAAGAATGTGAAAATCGTTTGGTATGTGAAGTGAGTAAATGTGCGGACATACGTCTGTTGTGTTTGTATAGTTCGTGCGTTTTCCAAAGTGATGCGCCTTCCCCGCGAGACTTACATGTTGATGTGAAGGGATAAGGTAAGAGCCTACGAAAAATTATGGCAAAATATTTATAGTCCGGAGAGCGTCCCCTAGGACCGTTTTAAAAATATTACAAGGAAATAACCCGAGAGGTTTCATTAGATCGAAAGCGAAAAATGAGTTGTGTGTGTTTGTATTTGTCTATGCTAAAATAATGAAATTCTATTATTTTTTCCTAGCTCTCGACTCGTACATTTAAAGTAATGTACCGGCTTTTTAAGTCACTGGTTTTCTTTCTTTTTTTAGTCACGAGCAACGCCAACTTGGGAAAAATTTATGATCTTATTATTTTAAATAAACACACAAATACATACAAATGCAATTCACTTTTCGTCTTCGATCTGATGAAGCTAGAAATGGGCGAAATTCTTTATCGGATATATTTTCGAAACAATACATTTTCATGAACGTTTTCTAACATACACACACACACACACACACACACATATATATATATATATATATATATAGTTCTGTTTCATAACATTGAACACTATTTATAACACCTGAGGGAAAAATACTTACGTATGTGCCACAAATTTTTACTGGTAAATTTTACTGTTAAAGTGGCAAACAATTCAAATAGTACACAAAAACCTCCAGATCCGTTATGAATGAATTTATCCTTGTTTATATAAATTTCTGCCGTATTAGTTGTTATGATGGATGTCTCGCCATTTAAATCATTAACCTTTGCATTAGTTTTGTGTGAATAATTCATGTATTTGTAAATTGATTGCACGTTTATTGTAATTTAAATAACTGATCCATGTGCGACTTTTAGATAATAAGTGCGACATTACTGTAATTATTGAACAATATAGTTCATGCCACTTTGACAGTAAAATTTACCAGTAAAAATTTGTTCAACACCATATTTGGTATAAACGCAAACATTTTAAAAAATTTAAAATCAAACTCAGCGTTGCTTTGGCGCGTTCAAAAACCAATAACTCATTTTCAACAGCATTTCGGATACAATAACACATATATTTTCGATGTCCTCTTATTACTAAGTGAAAAAAAACAAGAACACCATCTATTATATACCTGAAGATGTCTGTAGGAACAGACGAAAGCTTGTAGTAAAAATAACAACTAATACGGCAGAAATTTATATAAACAAGGATCAATTCATTCATAACGGATCTGGAGGTTTTTGTGTACTATTTGAATTGTTTGCGATGATGGATGTCTCGCCATTTAAATCATTAACCTTTGCATTAGTTTTGTGTGAATAATTCATATATTTGTAAATTGATTGCACGTTTATTGTAATATATATATATATATATATATATATATATATATATATATATATATATATATATATATACTAATTTAAAAATATGGTTCCATCGCTAGACAGGAATTACCATGTTTTCAAGAACAGAAGCTAAAACTTCAAATTCAATTATAGAATTGAATTAAAGTCCCTAGTTCTGTTTCATATTCAAGCGAATTTTGGAATAACTTATTTTGAAATTTACTGAGTTTTATAAGCACATGCATTCATAATATTAGTTTCTAAGGATACGGTGAAATCCAGTCATTTTAACAAGAGGCGGTAGAGTATTCATTTTCACTGATAACTATTGTATCAAAATATGAGTTACTTTCAAAAAGAGGTTAAGTTAAGGTAGGGTAGGGGTGCCTTTTCTAACGAATGATGACATCCGTTCAACGCATGTCGTCTGGTCTTTTTCAACGACAAAAAGGTTTTCGGCACTTTTCTTTCGCCGTTAAATTTGTACTTGTATACATAAAGATTTTTCTTTAAGGGTATGTTTGTATATTTTCATATATTTCGCTCCTTTTTACTGTTGCGGTCTATTTCTAATTATAATACTACATTACTTTCACAAATAGTATTCATGCTGCAACATTTAGAAAAAGGTATGACAATTGGATTCCCAGAATGGCCAGTGAAAGCAAAGTTTGCTTACCTGGCCACTACGGACTACTGTCGCCTTCAAAGTACAACCCTTGTGAGAGGATGGTGCCATTGCTAGAAACATTCTTCGAACACGTTTTCCGGAATATCTTTCAGATATGTAGTTACAAGTTCCTAAATATCAGGGATGTTAGCAAAATTTTGTTTCAGAAATTATTGCAATTTTGAAAATAGTCAAAGATCAAAGGGAGCTAACATTGTTGCATAAATTGAATGGTCCAATTTTTGTAAAAGATTTCTCGGCCAGAAAATCCCGAACTTCTACCGCATCATTTTTCACATTCTGTAATCCTCTTAAAATCAGCCGCATTTTTTTTCCTTATTCATTTCTTCTGCTACCCAGTTGCACACTTAATCCCGAGCGTATCAATTTTCCCCCCACCCACAAACTACATTTGCATTTCGTTCTTTTCCTATTTTTGACTGTCCACTTCTTGCGACATTTGCTTACATTGTTTTCGTACTTTTTTTAACTACGACGTCACTCTAAAACACGACATATCTTCATGGCATGTCCAGTATGGCCAACTTCATGGCCAACTTTAATAGGACTTGCAATACCAATAAGACATTATGCTAATACACTGCTCCAGATTGCCCTCGCCATTCCCGCCAACAGAATCTCTGCTGTCCGGCAACAAATGATTCATCTGGCCTGCGTTTTCAAGAAAGCGGAAGATAGAACAGTTATGGACATGCTCGAGTAGAAATGATTTGCGAGTTCAATGATGTCAGGTTTTCCGAGCCATACGCAAAAATATATATCGGTATGTATTGTGTGTGTGTGTGTGTGTGGTTTAAGCCCGCACGTGCATACACACACATGATACGTTAAGACCAGCATGGCGAAAATATTTTTTTGGTTTGATTAAAACGCATTTTATTGAATTATTTAGCAAAAATAACTGAAAATTAGCTACCACTGTACAAATACTAGGGATAAATCCATACTAAGTCAAACTTTAATTAAAGAATGAGTTTGAATAATAAAAAATACAGGAACAACACAGGCGTATCTGCATTTATTGCAGTATAGTGGAAGATGATAATGTAGCCTCGGATATAAAACGAAGGATATTAACTAAAGCAAAGGTGTACACATTAAGAGGGATAAGCTGAGACTTTTTTTGTTAAATAAAAAACATTATTCGTCACGATCCTACAGAGTAAAGAAAAATATCAAATAAAGACAATACACTCCAGGTAACGGCATATGTAGCAAATTAATAAATAAAAAAATGATTCTATTTGACTTTATTTTTATTTTTGGAAAAATGTTCTTTTTGATATTGAATTTTTTTTACATTAGATCGGATCTTCACTCTTTTAACCTGCATAATTTACATTTAAATGTTTCGTTCACTAAATAAAGTCTTTTCGTCGTATTTTATTCATGCGTCATTTTCTTTTTCTGACTGTCTCTTTAAATAATCTCCGAAATCGATCGAAACTTAAAACTGAGAAAATGAAAAGCTGACACTTGTCGCTTTTCTGATTGATATATTCATGATTATTGCTTTTCTTTTTACCAGAAAGAAATTATTACGACGTCTTTCGTAAATCTAAAGAAAATTTAACTCTGAAATAAAAATTAAAATTAAATTCTCAAATTATCATATGGCGAACGAATGAATGATCAATAATGAAAGACAAAATGTTGTTACTTTAAATATGGAAAATTTGAAAGGAGCATGATAATATTTCCACCTCCGCTTCTGTGTCTTTGTTAGTTTTCTTAAATGGAGCTCATTACATTCGTAGAGATAGACAGAGAGAAAGCTATATTGAATAGAATATATTCCAGCTTTTGCTAGCTTCCATTCCTTTCAATATTCCAGATAAAAAATAGACATATTTTGATGTTACTTAAATATTACAATATATTTTTAATTAATTTTCCTCTGCAAACATAAGAGACGGAATCTGTAGTTGATAAATTTATTGCCCATGATGATTCTGTGTCCGACTAAATGGGACTGCTTTGAAAAACACAATATTAAACGTATAGTCTGAAAAAATTATACCTGAAGAAAAATACTTTTTGTCTGTAGGTAAACAACAGCCACATATTTTCCATATTCATCAGAAAGAAAAGCTGACGTTGTTTCGGGATCTGATACTTTTGACATTATTGGTCGGTCCCGGTGCTGTGTGTATGTGTGTGTAATGTGTGCATGTCTGTGTGCATCTACGCACCTGTGTATGTGTTTAGGAATGAAAAACGTTATGTCTAGTGTTCTTTCCCTGATCTGCACCTACAGCTAACTGAACATCCAGCTAACAGAGAAACCAAGAGATATGAAAAGCAAGATGGACACATTGGCTTACAAGACATGGAAAAGAACTCCACAAAAAAAAGGAAAAGGCATACTTTCAAGTAAGCGTGATACTGATGAGATGTCCATATGCTTGTATTCTTAAAAAAAAAAAAAAAAGGTGCACATCACAAAGTCCAACGTTGACCGAAAATATCTTGAACAAAATTTTGTGGCGAGATGAATAGATACCAATCCGAAAAAAAACATCAAAGACATTTCAGTTTGAGTTTTATTCGTTCTTCATCGAAATTAATAAATAGTCTATGATAAACATTGAAGTCAAGAAATTGTCCCCGTAAAAGAAAATGAGTATTTGTCGCTAAAAATAACAAAAAAAAACCCAAATATATCCAAACGATTGTTGATCTCGTGCATGGTGTTTGTTTTTATACCATTTATTTTGTATACTATGCAAATGAAATATATAATTAACGCGGACTAATGTCGAAAAGGAATATATGTGTATCAAAGACAACAGCTAGAGGCGAGCTGAAGTTGCTCGTCAATATTTTTTGTTATTCAATTGGGAGAGAAGGAAAAGTTATGAGAAAGAAAGACAGAAGAGTGAAAGTGAAATAAGGAGCAATGACATGTGTCAAATTCAAGATAATGTATCGCGCGTAAATAATGGCAGTCGTAAAATAACGAATAATAATAATAATAATAATAATAATAATAATAATGTGTATTCTGTAGGCAAATTGTTGGAAAGTGAAAATATACCTTCTCCTGAACAAATATTTCTGTTTTCAAAAACCGACTGCAATACAAACGCCATGAAATGCATTTGAACATTTCTTTTTTTGGAAGAATCGGACAGGTCGTTCATCATCGATTTGAAGTAATGGGATGATTTATTTTTAGATGCATGAAATTAACGCAAAAATGAAAACTTTCTGTCGTTTCCATGAAAAAGTGTGGATAGTTATTGTGTTGATTTCTTTTTCCACAATTTATTTGGCCAATTGGCCAAAGAAATTTCAAGCAAAAACTGTCAACAAGCTTTTCCAATTTTTTATTAATTTCCAGACAAATGATCTTCCGTGACTTCCATCTCTGTTTCCATAAATAATATTCTACTGGCTGAAAAATGGCAATTACTCCTAGTAGTCACACATCTCACTTAGAGAAATTGGCATTTCAAAATATAGATATTTCAACTTGTCGATAGTCCTAAATGAATGACCCTCATCATAAAAAGAAGACACTCCATTCTTCCATGAAGGGTGATAACTGCTTAATCTTTTTAACGGTGGACAAGCATGAAGCTGAATTATTTGTTTTTCATTTCTTGTTTAAGTCAGGAGAATATACAACCATCCGTATCAAAACTGAGTTCTATAAACTCGGTGCAGAATGAAAATACCTAAAACTGAGTCAAAATAAGACAATATGTTCTGATATATTTCAAATGTGTCGAATGATATTTGACAAAAAGTGGAAATTGAAAATAATATTAATTCGGTATTTTTCAAAGTAACAAAAAATGCTGAGTATGACCGATTTGTTGAAAGAGATGAAACAATAAAAGAGTTTTCTAATTGGGGAGTACACATAAATCGCGTGATCACACTATGTTTTGTTTTCATTTGATCACGTTCAACATTGCAATCTTAAACTGAGAGGAACTTATGTAGTGAAACCATGCTGTTGAATATATTGCAATCCTCGATCCATTCATTTTCTTTTAGAAATGCAAATGATGTTTTCTGTTACAATGAAATATGTATATTTTTATTCTGTTAATATTCTCTCTCTCTCTCTCTCTCATATATATATATATATATATATATATATATATATATATATATATATATATATATATATATATATATATATATATAACAGTGATGTATGCGCGTGACTGTATTGTGCTCTGTATTTATCGTGCCTGTGAGTATTTTTGTGTGCACGTCGTGCATTTTTGTGGGCTGTATTCGTGTGCGGATGATATTAAAAGTGAAAAATTCATATTGTTTAATGTTGAAATAAAATGGACATTCTTAAACGATAGTACGTGTATATATCCAGATATGAGGCACACATACGGAATCCCGAATCAGAAATCAGAATGGTATCAAATATATTTTACATACTAATGAGGTACTTTTAAAGAAAAAAAATCATGAAATTGAAATCGATACATAAATCACATTTTAACCAAAAAGAGGCAAGCAATCTAATATAAGAACCAAAATTGTAAATATAATTAATGCTCTTTATAAACGTTTATCGTATCGCGTGTAACGGACGTTCTCTCAAGAGTCAGTTTTTTGTTCAATAAACTAATCCTTTATATGGCACTATACTGTTTCTTTATTTTTTTTAATTATTTAGTAGCAATAATTAATGAGCGGCTTTACTCAGTCCCTTCAGAATAATGAGCTCCTCACAGTCGTCTGCTAAAAACTAAACAATTATGTTGAAATCTAAACAACGTTTCCATAAAACCTATCAAAATTGACAGATTTCGTTTGTTATATACCATGTGCAAATAAAAAGAATATCACCGATAAAATTGAAAGCAGTTTCAATTTGATCCGCTGTCTACACACAAGATATAAAGTGCAATAAAAGTGGCACAGAATCAATTTTTATTGAAGGTTTTGATGGATCAGTGGATTGCAGCCGTTTATCACATAACATGACATAAAAATCAAGGCCGTTTTTAATAAATTATTATTAAGATTTTTTATTATTAATCATTTCTAAAATGGAGGCTTTATCTTATTCTGCACCACTTATAACTTCATAACTGAAACATTGACTTGCATAAAAATCTCCGGTTCAATCGCTTAAGGAACAAAATATGATGTGCATGTACACCTTTAATGTTCAAAAATCTTTTGTAGCATCGAAGGAAGATTTTTTTAGTCAATTTTCTTTGTCATAGACTCAACTGTAATTAGAAAATTAGATTTTCTTGCTAATTATATTTTGTATTTATTTGTTCATAGATTGAATCAAGAAATGTCGTGAAACATATTTCATTAAAGAAAATACTATTTCTGAGTGGATTTTTTACTGCTATTTTCAAATCTTGCAATACTTAAAAAATAGATAAAACATCAGTTAACAGTAAGACTGAGCGTTTGAAAACAGCATTAGCTTTCCAAAATTAAAAAAAAACAGTTTTTCAGGTTTATGAAGGAAGTCTGGTACTAAGTGTATTTCAAACCAAGTCGTGTATATCGTGGATTTATTCACTATGGACACAAAAAGATAGAACTCAAAACGCCCACACGTAGAGCGCTATCCCAATTGGATCCATTATGGTGAAATTACTAATGAACTTTGTATTATGTAGGCTCGCGCCGTTCTCGGTGATTCACGTTCTTGTAAAGAGGGTAATGAAAACATATATCATCAATCAAGTCCAGGAAATTACATACTTACCTTAGCTGCTATGTTGACCTCTTCTCATCCATTAGAAACCATTTTCTCAGCTCTGACTCCCGATGAATTCATAGATATAATAGAAGATCCCTAATACCGAAAGATTCCAAGCCTCAAGAAGGAAATGAGTACCCCCAATCTATTTAATCTCTTCCTAGACTATGCTAAACGCATATCCAAGCACAGGTGGGAAAAACTAGACAGAGATGTGAAAAGCTGGGCGCAGTTAGTATTCCATACTAAAACCCAAATGAATCTACTTAGAGAAAACAGAGTTCTTACTTTCTGTTTCGAAGCCAGTGACATAGGTATACATAGAATAAGAATGATGCTGGATAAAACAATCAACACACTTAGGAAGGAACCCCCAAGTATTCCAAGAAATAAGACTCAAGATAAACGATTCGAAAACGAAAATTGTGATCCTGAATTTGAAAGAAATCAGTAATGGTAACCTACACTGAATCCATCATAAAAATCAGGGTGTGGAATTAATAAATACTAAACACTTCAAATGCCTCAGTGCATAGATCATTTACCACAAATTTAGTATAGGGGATAAGGAAATTGAACATAGAATAGACTGTGATTGATTCACCCAACACCACAAGTAGCTAAAAAATCAAAACATTATCCGAAAAATCTTGAGTCATGTTCTTAAATAGCCTCGTCATGAATGGCACCAAATTTGTTCAGATATATCTAAACTATCACGTGTATGCAACAGCTTTCTCAGATCAATGATGAAATAGTTTCGAGCAAATGAAAACTGTAGATATAAAATAACAGAAACAACGTGAGGACTTTCGATAACAGTAACAACTAAAATGGATAGCACATTTAATTCAAAGAGAAGATAATGGCATAACTATGATGTTGACGTTCCACACTATTTCAAATAAAAGCTTAGGAAGGAACCACCAATCAATACTGGAAAGAGCAATAACAGTTACCGGGCTTGAGAAACATGTTTTCCTGAAAAATTATTTTCATAGAAATATTTTATAACTTTAAAACGACAGTAGCACTGGCAGCTCGGTCAATGAATACCGAATGCTTCGTTATAAGGAAATTGGTAATATTGCCATTAAAAGATATTCAAATTATTTGTATTTACAGATTTGTTGCAGTAATTAATGATATGAGAGACTAGCGTTTATTACTATTTAGATTTAGCCTAGGAACTCGTACGATGAGATTATTAGACGTGCCTTTTGTTATAATTAGTATGGACATAATCCATATTATTTTATCACCATCATTAATATTACTTACAATTTTCAATTTCATATTAATTGGAGAAATTTTGTACAAAGTCGTGCTGCATCAATTTCTCCAAATAGGAAAAGTTTGCCTTTGTATTTTATTGGGTTTCTAATACCGACTATAGGCGTTTTGGGGAAGGGTAGAATTATCTCAACTACCAAAAGTTCCATCGTTCTCATTATAAGCGTTAAGATCAAAAATTACTCTGATCATTATCATACACATCAAAGGTATCTAGTAGTTGGTAAAAATCGAGTAAAAACAAATTTCATATTTACAACAGCTTTTTCAACATTATTGCTGACACCAAGATTGCAATCATATAAAAATTCAAAACCTTTTCTTTTCCAGTTTCCAACTCGTGCAAAATCATTTCTAATATATTCCCAATATGCTTATAATTATCAACACAAACATATCTGAACTTTTTATCCTAGATATTTATTGATATTTTATTTATTGATATTTATTGATATTTTATTTGAGTCCCAGATATTTATTTTTCTAAAACAGATGAGGAGCAGAAATAGCAATAAAGTTTGAAAGAAGATCACCTTTTGTCAATAACCATGATTTTATAGATTTCGTAACAAGATATTGCCACTTCTCTTCTGATAGATTTCATTATGTACTTGCTTTGATATTCAAGAAAGAAACATGACTGCTGTCATGTAACTGATGGCTTTTATAACAATAGGTATTCCTTTTTCTGATTTATGGAGAGTACCTATTATGTCGCAGAAAAAGAACTGGATCAAAGAGAACAGAGCATCATAATTCAACTGTAGGATTAAAACAACTTCACAGAATGAGAGTAAAAGAAACAACATAGATATGAAACAGAACTGCAAGCTTTCTTGCAAAAACTCATTTTTTTCTACTGAAAATCAAAAGAAAAATTCAGAAAGGCAATTAAAAAAAGAAAAGGTTTCAACAAGAGCTTCCAACAAGAAATGGAGAGGAAACACTGGAAAATTGTCCGATCACATTCCAACACCCTCACAAGTACAGCGAACAAGAAGAAAGGAATAAAATCGAAATGAAATCCTTCATAGAAATCCAAAAGTCATTACGGGGCCAACATTGGGAAAATTAATATAAGAAACTAAGAATAATCTTCTATAATCTAAATCAACCAACATTATCAGTGAAATGAAACAAACAGTGTATGCATGAACGAAACTAATTAGTTAGAAACTTTGTGTTCGAAAATGACGCTCGGGCAAACCAGAATTGACAACTGGACAAATGGATGCGGGCAAAAATTCCAGAGTAAAATAAACTACACGATATGCTGAGTAGTTAGCTAGGAGAACAACTGAATTACGAATAATCGAAGAAAGACAGGGAGATGAGAACAACAAAGAAACTTTTAAAATGTACCTAACCACGATAAAACCCATGGATTCTGCTTCAAGCGTTTCACGAAGATTTATGAGAAACATGACAAAACCATAAAAATTCCTGAAATAAACAACAATTTTCTTATAGATGAAAGAAACAATTTCAAGGAACTAGAGACCGATAATCTGCATACACCAATGATGTGGAAAATCCTAATATTCTAAGAAATCAAAAAGATGCAGAAAAGAGACGTGTGATTTCCTACTACACATTGATCTAAGAATAATAAAAGAAACGAGACCAAAAAAGAAGAATCTGGCCTTGACATGTATACAAAACTTACGTGATGGTATGATTAGGTATAATAGGATGCCGGATAGAAATAAAAATATCGAGAAAGCTTTCACTGTTAAGGCAATAGAAAATTAGTTAATGAACATAAACCTATCAAGCTAAAGAGACTGAAGAAGCCAAAATAAATAGGTATCTTCCAAGGGAACTCACTATACCCATTACTATTCATCATGGCAATAATACCACTGAAATATATATTAACGAAATACAGCCACATATTCACAAGATTGCAAGTAAAGGTAAACGAGTTCATGTAAATGATTGGCAGTCAAATTTTGCACTAAAAAGAATATAACGCGAGGAAAAAATCATTGAGAGTAATCTCTACGACACAAATTGTAAAAGGAATACATACGTGGAAATAACGATGAGAAAGTAAATCATTTAGTAGAATGTAGAAAACTAACCCTGGAAAAAATAGGCATGTTGGAACGATAATTCATCGGTAACAGTGCAAGCTATTGCATTTTGGCCAAACAGAGCAGATCTTTTCCTAGAGAATTAAACTCATAAAATCATATAGAACATTTATATTTAAACATATCCTGATATTCTGGCAATAATACCTGATCTGGTGATCGTCAAGTAGAAAACATGTCGGATTTAAATTCCACTGTTTTTGTGGATGATGAAATAGATATAAAAGAAGTTGACAAGGTAAATAACTCGACTTTGTCAGAGAATTAAGAAAACTTTGGTATATTACGATAAAAGTCCTCATCGAAAAACCTGGGGGAAAAGGACTGTAATCAACCGAAATCATCCAAATAACATCATTGTTTAGAACGATATGAAAACTATGAACACTGCTAGAAAAACTGATGCAACTTTCTGCCACTTAACCCACAGGTTTAAGCTACCAATTACTATTCATATGAAAACTTGATAATTCATATATAAGGCGAGTTCACGTTATATGAAATACATTTGAAAGTCGCAAGATTTTTTCTCTTGCGTAACACATGAGCTTATAGCGAAGATCTCAAAAGCCATTATTGAAAATGGATACACAAGGTGAAAAGAAAAATCCTTCCCAAATAATGAAAATACCATGAACAATAAAACCAACAAAACGAATCGAAGTATTTCTTGTTTGCAGGCATTGATTGTCTGATTGGAAAAAGTAATTTCTTTATCACAGATCGATAATTGAAACCATATGTTTATCGACCGGAAAACAAAAAATGTCGGGATCATTTTCGTCCACTACGCCTGTTCAGTGGAACTTTTCTTTGCCAACTGATCGACATTGCATCAAGGGAAACCATTGAATTAAGAAAAGAAAGAAATGTCACGGTGTATTGAACTGGTAATTCGATGGTTTGATGCCAAATTTAGGAATATTATGTAACGCAGCGGAGACTGAGCTGACTTGGCTCACAAATTTCTACTTGGAATGAAATCAATTGGAAAAGTTTTTGGCAATTTTCTGTATGCAACGAGACATAATTAATTGGAGGCTGTGATGTATATAATATTTAACTTTGTAGAATTGAACAGTAGATTTTATTATGCTTAGCAGTGTGTAGCATAATGTCATGTAAGGGTTTTTTTTATTTTGCTAGTTTGTTCTTTGAAAAGGTCTCTTGTTTATTTATTAACCTTACCTTAAACCAAAGAAGATACAGTAGTAAGCGGATTGTGTTACGTTAATCTTCGTGATAATATGCTTCCTTCAAAATTCAGCATTTCATATTATGAGATTGTCAATGGACTCGAATACTGACAACCAGATCTGAAACAATATGACATTGGGTTAAAGTTGTGAACTTACTGCTCTACACATGACTCGTGATGGTAATTTGTTAAGCGTTGCTCTATGACAAAAACTAAATATTACTAGTAAAATTTGTTCAGAGACCCATGTCATATTCTTCGCCTTGCAATTCGAGATTTCTTCAATTCCTTCCACCATAAATAAATTCTGTTTGATTCTTTGATAAAATCCTGAAGTGGTTTTCTATCACCAAAAGGAAAAACATTGGATCTAATGGAATTGTGAATGCAGAGATGATACTTTACGCTTGCAGTTTTAAAAGGACCACCTTGTTTCACCAAGTCTCTTACTAATAAACAGTTGATGCATGTGAATAGAGGATTAACTTGAAAAAATGTTCTGGAGGGAAAATGGTCTTTCTTTTGCACAATGATTCATGTGTTCAACTCGAATAGAAACCAAAATTGTCATCAGCGATCACTGATTATATTTCAAGGTAGCATTGATTCAAGCATTCAACAGATGTAAATTTGTTCAAATCAATTTTAACATTAAATTTAGAAGAATTTTCGGAAAATATATTAAAATTCTCAGGTTATTAATAGAAAAACTCGAAATATTTCTTGTTTTGCTTGTAACTTTTTTTTTTCTTGTAATTTTGGATGAAAGGTTAAACATCAAACGGAATACAAATCTCCTGGAACTGAAGAGGAAAAAAGTAAACAATCAGAAACATTTCTGTTGATTGATTAATTGTTAAGCAAAATTTTTATTTGTTAACATATTTTGGCAAAGATGCTGATAGCAGCTAACAAGTTGTGAATTGGTTTATATTTGAAAGCCCACTGATAATAAATTTTGAATTTACTTTTTTCTCATTCGGAGCCCACTTTTGCATAGTTATTTTTTTTAAATAACTAAGCAAAATTTGAAAATTTGCCGCTTTGCTCTAGGTTAGTAATTGTACACTGAGGTCTCAAATCGATTCATCTGGCAACTGTGAAGAATAGACGGAACAAGAGTGAAGTCTGAAATAGTTTTTAAATTATGCAAAATCAACTTTTAGGAAAACGTTAAACTTATTATTAATACTAACAAGACTAACACTTTTCTAGTTTGCAGCTTCGTTTTTATGGCATTTTTAAAATATGACACGATCTTAGTCTTATAGGGAGAGTTTCAGCAGCTCATGCTGTAGACATTAAAGTTTACTCATCTTATTTTAATCGGGAAGTTGTGTTGAGAAAAAGGATCCCCCCGTTAGTCAAGCCAGAATTAGTTCGGAAAATTTCTACGCATAATAGAAATGGTAATATTAACCATTTTTTTTTATAAGGAAACATTCGGTATTTATTAACCGAGTATCCAATTCAGTTTTAAGTTGAAATTTATAAAATTATCTTTCTATTAAAACAATGGGGGTTTCCTTCCAAACCTTTTATTTGAAATAATGCACAATGTCAACGTATGGATCATGTCCTTATTTTCTCGAGTTACATGCGACATTCATTTTAGTGATGACCAATCTTCAACTGGCGTGGATTTTATTATTTGGTACAGTTCATTGTTTTTTTTTATTCTGTAGTGCCACGAGGTTCAAAGAAATATGTTCCTCTTTAAAACCTACAGGTTTTATTCGGTCGAAACCACCTTTATAATCGATCTGAGAAAGATACAACTGACCATTTCGATTTCTGGACGAGTCTAGTGGCATGTGTGACATCAATATGAAAGTCCCGATCTGACGATACTATTTAAGAACATGACTCGTCTTTTTTAGGCTAACGGTTTGGTTTAGTAGCAATTTGTGTAGGTGTACTAAAGTAACACTGGCGCATCCGATTCTGTGTTCAATTTCCTTTTCTCCTAAACTAAATTTGTTATAACGTATGCATACGCCGAGGTATTTGAATTTTTTAGTATTTAATAATTCAACACCCTGAAGTTTTATGGTGAATTCAGGTTAGGTGCCATCACTGCTTTCATTTTGGTATTTTTCCATTTCAACGTTTTCCTTTTTAGCTGTCTCTAAATTCAAGGCTACGGAGAATATGTTTTAACACACCACGATAACTATCATTTGTTTCTGATAACTGGAGAGGTATAAAATTCCAAATTGAGACGCTATAAAATTATTCACAGTAATTTCGAAAATTATACAGTCAGTTGTGACAAAAAATGAAAAACAAATAAAACAACTAATGGCTAGACACATCTGAGGAATATTCGAGAACTTAAGAATTACAAATTTTGGATTAACAGCAACAACAAAAATTGATACATGTACAAATAATGGATTACAGGCGACTATTTCATGAGAAAAAAGTAAAAAATTATCTTGGGCAGATCCATATTTATCCAATTCCGAACGAACTACTTCTCTATATTATTATCGAATTGCCAATGAACCGGTAATAACTGAAAAGACAGAATGCAGGTCTGACCTTTCGAAAAACATGTGTCTTTCGAAAGGTCATTAATGAGAAAAGGATAATCACACTGAAAATAAACCCTATTTACCTATGAGAATATATATATTTCGGAAAATTAGCCTAGTCTTTATTAAAGAGAGAATAAAGGATGAAACTCATTTTTCTATTTAATTTCTGTTCTTGTCTGCAAGAAAAGTTTGGTTGCTATTAGTCCACAAAGAGACTCATTGCTCTACTACTTTATGGAAGGTGAAATTAATTTATATATTTCTACTATATCAGTCTCTCTCTCTCTCTCTCTCTCTCTCTCTCTCTCTCACACACACACACACACACAATTACATTTCAATATATCAAACAATACACGGACGAACCAATAATGTTAGTCTGTTTTTGTTGCATAAAAAATTTGAAAGCAACGAAAAACCATTATACGAGACGGGGAAGCGAAAATCGCATCGCAGCTCGTGACGTCACACATGACTACGCGAGAGTGAAAACGAGAAGTATTAAGTATGGAAGCCGTTGTTATAAACCAATGTCTTCTGTTCTAGGCATTTAAAAATATTTATGGAGATTTCGTAGTTTATTTTGTTTAGGTTAGGTTTCAACTGTTTTATGTATATAACTTCAAGAAATTTTTGTTTATTGTTTTCATGTTTAATATAGTTGTGTTTTCAACGAGGATTTTCCGAATTGTGTACCCGCCAGACATGTTATTTTAAATGCAACAAAAAAAAAATATATATATATATAACGGAGGCAAGGTGGCGTAATGGAGAGCCGAGTTCGAATTCCAGCCGAATTATTACATTCACTTACGTGGTAATACTTCTTGTATCTTCTTCTCCCTCTAGCTTTGGGTAAATAGCAGGACAGACTCGGTTCTATAGCCTAGAATGGCAACTTGTCTAGGGTAAGGACAACTCTGAATTCAAAACCTGTGGAGGGTCGTTTGGGGATCAAATAGCACGTAGTGCACCATGTCTCTGTGTTCGACCCTTCAAAAAGTGTCTATGGTCCTGCACAAAACCTTGACCACTACAAAAAAATTTAATGTGCTGTTGTCGGGCTGTCGGTTTCCTAGGAACCGATCTGCTTGACCCTCATACGCCGAATTCGACGGAAGATTCAGTATATATATATATATATATATATATATATATATATATATATATATATATATATATATATATGCTAGGCTATAGAACCCAGTCTGTCCTGCTATTTACCCATAGCTAGAGGGGAAGAAGGTACAAGAAAGCATATATATATATATATATATATATATATATATATATAACTTACATCCAGTGCTGTTACCACTTGGCGAATGTTGCTTTAACAATTCAAACATATACATTGGCTACAAAATAACTAAATTATCGCTCCGGTGAACTTTATATTAATCTTGTAAAAGTTCAATTAAACAATTCAACACAAACCACATCCGACAAATACTTTATTATGACAAATATTCTATCACATCAACTAGAAAAACGATTACAAATACCAAAGTTTTTAACCATAAAGTACAAGAATCAGCAAAATATCACAGGACAAAGAATAAATAAATACGATACGACACCACATACCGATGTGTGAAGGTACAATACTTGATAAAACCGATATGACACGATAGGCACAAACAAAAAGTATTTCTTAATGGTTTGTAAAATCCGAAAGAGCACAGAAGACATTAAACAGTTTATTTTAAAATTCTACCCGGAAATTATAAATGCTCTGAACCGTAGAAAAATTCAATAAAAATCTAATAGAATGTCCTTTGGTGTTCAACTGATAAATATATGATATATATATATATATATATATATATATATATATATATATATATATATATATATATATATATATATATATAGCCTACTAACATCCATTAAACTTTCAAAAATGCTATTAGAAACTGGAGCCACGAGGAGCATTTACAAATTGGACAGAGGGAATTATAAGCAGTACTAAATCGAACATCGAATTCACCTGATTGATGCAGATCAATTGAGCTGTAAATTTTCTGTAGACCGTTCAGAAAACAAAATTTAAATAAACCTATTTTCTATTAAAACAAAATTGCTTAATAGAATAAACTTGCTTGGGATAAATGATTAAAAATGATTGAATCCTAAAAATATCATCAAGCTAAAAGTCTCACAAGTGTCATAAAGAGATATTTGGCAGGGAGAAAATTTTTTTTTTTTGTTCTCCTTCGCAAAACGAAACTTTACATTAGCTAAGGTTCTCATTTAGCAAGCATCAAAGGAAGTCTCCAAATAATGGTGTCTGCATGAAAGAGACGCTGTATCCGCTCAATTCACTTGTGAATTAAGAACATCCTCAGACATTTTTTTTTATTTTCAAAGTCAATGAAGCGTCTACGTTAAAGAGATGAAGTAAGTCCGTTCTCCAAGAGATACAACCGAACACATTAGTGCTTTCTTTTATAAATTTCAAACCATTTTGGAAAGCGGCCAATATTACTATATTTTCAGATTATTTTATACGAGGCCAATCTCGCCGTCAAAGTACGTAGTTCTATCACTCTCTCATGATATATATATATATATATATATATATATATATATATATATATATATATATATATATATATATATATATATATATCATCGTTCATATATATATATATATATATATATATATACAGAGAGAGAGAGAGAGAGAGAGAGATATACTGAACCCAATGGTTATGGTCTCAAACAAATAGATAAATGCAACGAGTCCAACTCCGCCGCGTACATTTATACAGATTTATTAATGATTTTTTTTTTATGCTGCACTCTCATATATCGTAAGGTATTATTAGATTTACTTGTCCTATTTTTTCTCAATTGAGACTTGGATCAAGTCTATACGTTATGGGTGCATTAGGTATAATAACAAAATTAATTGTTTTTTTGCAATGCATCTAGTTTTATTCCCAAAATTGTTGCATTAATTGTTTCATATTTCTTAAAGATTTTAACAATTTACAATGATTTTTTAATATGAGTGAAGTAAAAAAGGGATAAATTTATATCCATTTAAACATTATGATAGAAATATGAAATGCGATCAATTTCCGAAACTTATTCTAATGTTCTCCCATAATGTACACATATGTAAACATGAGAACCTATGCAAAAGTATGGAATTCTTAATAGGTTCGTAAATATTTGGAGAGAATCAATGGTGAAAGTTACTACACCAATAGTTCATTAATAGTGAGTCAGATACTTAAATGATACGCGCTTGAGAGACCATGTCTCTTTCAATTCTGACTAGCCAACCAAGGCTATCGGACCCAGTCTGTCCTGGTATTCAACCCATCGACGGGGAAGAGATGGATTCATACCTTACTCAAGGTTATTTTCACATAAGTGAAAGTAACGAATTCGATTCAAATTGCATTGCTAGTGGGATACAAAGATAAACAGGTCTATAAAAAAAACCCTTCATACGCAGAACTATGTAAGATTCTATTCTTCTAGTGCGTCTATAGACAAATAATTGGCATCTCTATATTTAGTCATACACGATTTTTCTAGTGTATGCCTCGTGTCTATGGAGGCCATCTCTGTTTAGCATTAACACTGACCGTAATGTTATGTTGAACTTGTTCTTTTGAAAATGTGACTGTGCTTTATCGTAATCGCAAAATATATTCATATAGGAAATTGAAGGCTTTTGTTGAAATACACTACGTATCGATTTTCTGTGTGATAATTCCTACTTGTACCATTATTACGTCTTTTATATATGCAGGCTAACCTTCAGCAGCTTCTCTACTAAATGACTTCAGGAAATTTTTCAAGCACTGACCATTTACCATGCAAGGAGAGGTACGGTTGTATTTTTCACAAAACCATGTATCAAAAGTTTTCCTAAAAATTCTCAAAAAAGTGGCTCTCGTCTCGCTGAAGTTTCAGCATTTGCATCAGTTTGTTGTCTTGTTCTGATTTTATCTTTTGGCCATTCAGCATTATTAACATAAGGCAGTAAGGCATCTTTTTTCAAATTCGATGACATGTCCATGAGCTACAGACAGGCCCAGTATATGCCTATCCCTAATGTCAACCACAAACTTATTAAAATGAATCCTATAAATGTGCTGCTTCTGATGTAAGTTATTTCTAGATACTTTGAATTACATGTACAAGAAAAATCAGGTTTACCCTGTTCTCAATTAGGAATTAATATTGTGTAAAATGGAATTTAGATAACAGGGAAAATAAGATATTCGTTTTTAATGTCCTTGTGGATAAACAATAAACAATATTTCTGTGAACTGAAGGCGTTCCATCCTCCCAAACAAATATTGCTACAATTTAATTGTTGGATATTTCATCTGCATCTGAAATAAAAAGAAGCATTACATTTTTACATTTTCTCTGACTGTTATAACACTATAGTTTTCATATTTTAATATTTTTGCTGAACAACGATTATTTTCCATAACAGTAGAGATAATTTCAAATAATGACTGCAAACTATTAATATTTTCAGGTGATTTACTGCGAGCTTGCAGTGCATCATCAGTGCCTACAATGTAGAGTTGTCCATACATATTTTCTGAATGTAAAAACTATAAAGTTCACCTTGTAATCGGAAGTAAAATGGATCTTGACCTGTTGTAGGAACCCATGTTCAAGTTATGATTTGGAAGACTTTAGGTCATTGCCAATATTATCCTTGCAGTTGAGGTTGTGAAATTGAGGAACTACTGAAGTTTGTGCGTTGTAATTGCAAGATTTTGTCCAAGAGTCCTTGCAGGTACAAACATCTACTATTGCCGGAAACATGGTCTCACGTACAGCATGCAGTGATTGTAAGTTATATCAGGCCATTTACATTGTTTTTTTTGTTTTTGTTTTTGTTTTTTTTGTTTTTTGTTTTTTTTTTTGTTTTTTGTTTGCTAATTTTGTGGGTGGAGCTGAGAACCTTCCAATACTCATTTGTGGTATCTTATGACCTTTTTTCATGGAATGCTATTTTCTGGGCCGAGTATTTTTGTGAGAGTTTTTGAATTTCAAGTTTAATTTTCTGTTTTATGTACAAGGATCTCATTTTTGGCAGACATCAAAAAGATGTGAAAAGATATACACATTTTTAAATAAGCACCTTGTCAAGGTGAGTCATCAATTTGCTTAGAAAAGCGGGACATTTAAGCCTCAATTTTCTTAGTCGATTGCTTCATGAGTTATTACTATGTATTTTCTCTTCATATTCTATTCACACCTTGCTTGTTGCTCACAAGACCGTCAACTCATCTTCGAATCGATACTTTGTTATACGGACCAGACATTTAAAAAGGAAGAGGTCAAAGTGAATATACAATTATCCTGCCAATTTAACACGGCAAAAATTTAATCTTCTCAGCATCAGTCCTTACTTTGTTGTCTGATTTGCAAAATACACAGATATCATTATTTACATTATTCGGACTATTGTCCTCATCTTTGTCGCCATATTTATCACGTTTCGGCCGTTGTACCGAAGGCCGGAGCGTACAACGGCCGAAACGTTGTGATAAATATGGCGACAAAGATGAGGACAAAAGTCCGAATAATGTAAATAATGTACATAATACCTCATCTCAGAAATATAGACAGACACACAGATATCACTTGATCATCTTGAAAGCGCCACACAGTAAGAGCAAGGTCAGAAAGCAACATATGGGTTGATCGAAAGTATTCTAAAATATTTATTCAAATGTTAGCTCTCTCTTTCTATCTCTCCTTACAGACTGTTTTATTTGTCAAATTCAATTTGGCAGACAAATTATTGCTGTATAAATTGTGGGTGCTTAGTTAGTATTTCATTCACTAAGAGGCATATAGATCTGATAGGTCTTTGTTGCGTGTTATTATTTGATCTTATCTACTGTATTACTACTATATACATTAATACTGATATATTTTAGCTGATAATGTCGAAATACGGCTACGTTTAACTTCAGGATCATTATTTCACATCTGACTTGCAAATTATGCCCCCAGAACAGGTGGTCCAACTGATGACTTTTCAATTTTCAAAGGAGGCGACCATAATCCTTCTAAAAAAATACCTTATTTAGCTTGGTAATATTTTTGCCGGTGAAAATTGATATCGACCATACTACTAGTAAATCGAGTATCAGCGAGCAAACTGACAGACATTTAATCTTTTCTATCAAATGTTAGTTTAATAGCACATCAGCGATCAGTAGAATCTTTTTTATATCTTAATCTCCAGAAGCTAGCATCCCACACAGACGCAGCGAACGGTTTGTGCTTGAAACCACGTCACAACTGCTATTTGGTAAGAAAATATACATTTGCTTAAGATTCAAGAAGAAAGATAAGGAAATTTGTAAAAAAAAGTTAATATTTCTGATCTTGAGCATTTTAACCCATAAATATAGCACACCTTAAGACTATATTTATTCATCTTTATATATATATATATATATATATATATATATATATATATATATATATATATATTATTTATTTAAAAATATGATTCCAAATCGCTACATAAGAGGTCTCATGTTTCAAAACAAGGCCGAAAACTTCAATATAATCCTTTAAATTAAATTGAGTTGAAAGTAAAATGAAACCGTTCCATCTTCAAGCGAAATTTTTTGTTGGAATAACGTATATCTGAAATTTAAAAATTTCAGATATACATTATTCCAACAAAAATTTCGCTTGAAGATGGAACGGAGCCCATTTTACTTTCAACTCAATTTAATTTAAAGGATTATATTGAAGTTTTCGGCTTCTTTTTTGAAACATGAGACCTCTTATGTAGCGATTTGGAATCATATTTTTAAATAAATAATTATATTTATGCTCTACTTTTGTATCGAGCACTATTTTTTAAAAAATAATAACTAAAATACTAAGGGACTTTGGATTATTTACCTAACCAGTTCCTTCCTATTTTTTATATATATATATATATATATATATATATATATATATATATATATGGTGTTGCAGCAAAATCTGACACTTGACAAAAAAAAACGAAATAGGCAATAAAAACAAAAGCAGTTTATTTAGCAACAATTAGAGTTACATACTACATTATTTCTCAATGTAACCGCCGCCGGGCATCTCAAGGTGGGCGCGAAATGAGTCACACGTTTTAACAAGCATGTCCTTGTCCATAGTGGCAAACTCCTCCACGATGGCAGCCTTCAGAGAGTCGACCGTGTTGTGAGCGTGCTTGTTGGTCTTGGCCTCGATCACGCCCCAGAAGAAATAGTCAAGGGGGGTTGCAGTCGGGTGAGGATAGCGGCCACAAGTCCGGCGACCAGTGGTGAGGAACACTGTTGAGCAACCACGCCTGGGTCGTCTTGGCCTTGTGTGAGTCCTGCTGGAAGACATAGCGGCGTCCGGCGGCGATCTCGTTCATCCAGGGCTTCACCACGCTCCTCAGCACCTCATGGTAGATCTCAGGCCCTTTTGAAAGAAGAACGGAGGCGTGACATCCCCCTCGCTGGAGATGATGCCCAGGACCATGACGGAGGATCAAAACTTCGTATGTTTCACGACGGGAACTACCTCGATGTCTGCAGATCCACCTGTCGTTCTGACTGTTGCTCGTCTGGTTCTGGATAAAATTCTTTTCATCAGAGAAGAACCTCAGCACCTCGGCTGACACGTGCTTGAGCTTGTTCAGCAAAGCCAGCGTCTTGACCTTCCTCGACTCCTCGACTGGCATTCGTGATGGGCATGCGGTGAGAATTGCGATAGGAGGAGTAACCAATGTGCTTCTTGATCGTTCGGCAGATCGTCGATTTGTGACAGCCCATGTCAGCGGCGATCTTGGCGTAGCTCTGGCTTCCGTCATTGTCGACTGTCTCCTTGACGGCGGCGACGAACTCGTCGGTCCTAACAGCCGAAGAACGAACGTTGTGGGCCTTTCGTTTGACAGCAAACTCGTCCTTGTTCTCATACGCCTTCCACTTCCTCCAAATGTTCATGACCATGGTCCTCTTGAACCCAAACCAGGCCATCACTTCCGCAGGCTTCTTCCGGACGCGAAAAGAAGTTTCTACCGCTGCTCTGCGCTCATATTCCATCCTGGAAAAGGGTAGAGAGAAAAACGTTAGTTAATTGTCAAACTGTCGGGTCTCTGCATATGCAACGTTTGTTTTTATTGCCTATTTCGTTTTCTTTTTGTCAAGTGTCGGATTTTGCTGCAACACCCTGTATATATGCACACGAGTGCCCTTCAACAATAACGGTCTTATTCCCATATGGACAGGCACTGATGTCTACAATAAAATCGTTGTAATGCTTCTTAGCCGATGCTTTTCAGTTTTTAATGAAGATTATCATGTTTTTAAAAATCCGTGTGCCTTGTTTTCTATGAAATGATATATCAGTGAAAAATAAATTTGAGAATCAAATGAGGATTTTAGTTTAGTTTCAGAATAATACTTTAATACCGACTATTGTTTACCATTTAAGAAATCCAATAGACTTTCTAGATGAATGAATGTGTGTGTGTGTGTGTGTGTGTGTGTGTGTGTGTGTGTGTGTGTGTGTGTGTGTGTGTGATGTCTTATGTTAATTGTCAAATAAAAAAAAGAAAGCTGCATTTTTAATGAAAATGGCCTACGGTTTGATTTTAAGAATCGAATTTGTTCCCAAATCTGCCAAAACAAAGATTTTATTAGCAGACTGAAATGGAACTCTGACAAAATGGTTCAAAACACCAACTAGCAAAAATTTCCATTAAACTTGACCCACGACATTACGAACAAAAATTTTACATTGTTTTGTTTTGTTTGTTTGTTTTCATTAACAATTTTCAGAAATTTAACAGCTTTTTCAGTTTCATGAACTTATTTTTAATCTGAGTTTATGAATAGATATTATTTAAACAAAATTATTTATTTAACTTTATTTAGACACAAACACAGAGATATATGGTAATGCTAATATTAGCTTTTTTTATAAGGAAACATTCGACATTAATTGACCTTAGCAAACATTTATATTAAAACAACTTTTCAGGAAATTAAATTTCTCAACTAATAACTGTTATTCCTCTTTTCAGTACTTGATCCAGCTTCTAATGTTCTGGAATGAGCGACTTGGTAAAAGAAGGCGTTGCTCTTGGGCCTTATATGTTGGGTTATGCATACTTGGAGGAATATCACCACAGGAACTTAGTGAGTAGCTGCGCTATATTGAGTTTCTTCCTCGTTATCGAGGCCCAGTGGTCCAGTGGTATGACGCTTGCGAAATGGTCCCGGGTTCGATTCTTGGTAGTGGATACGCACTGCTGAGGAGTCCTGAATAAGGGGAAACTGTTGAGTATTCTTCAAGACTCGATGAATTAATATACATGTGTATATATATATATATATATATATATATATATGTGTGTGTGTATGTAAAAACAAAATTATTTTGTCATCCTATTTCTTATTAAGAGGACAGACCAAAGTATTTTTTTTATAAATCCTTTTTATATTTTAATCCTGATTAAAAAAATATTGTTCTTCTGGTGTGAACGTGGGACCATGATTTAATATGGAAAATTTGAGCATCTTTTTGCCGTGGAAAATACATTCTTAAAATTTCACAACTGAAGGAAAATATTTTGAAAAGTCTTCCTTTTTAATAATTCTTTGCATCTGTTATAGTCCACACGCACACATTCAATTTTATGAATTTTCGAGAATTTTTTTTTAGGGCTTTATGTTTATATTAGCTATAAGAACAAGGAAAATTTAAATCAATATTTTGAGCAAACAAATATTTATGCAAAAGAATCTGCTCTGAATCGTAATATTGAAAATGCATTAAAACTAAGACCCCTTCCTGTGAGACAAAACTGGGAACAAAAAATAATCCCCAACTAAGAATCCTGTTCTAGAACCTGTCGGTACGTCTGCCTAGAAATCTGGCTTTCGTTACTTAATTACTACTATTACTACTTATTTTTGGCTTGAGAATAATCCCTATGAAATAAAGGTGAACATAAATCCCTGCGCGATTTATCCTAATAGAGCATATTCTGATTAATACCAAGTTAAAAATTGATAACATCAGATCCCTAATTAACCCCATCCTAATATACTGTAAGCCTTAACCCGACCGCTCGTCAATTTACTTTCATGATCAAGAGACGTGGGGAATATAAAGTAATTTAACAGTGATTCGGTTGGCACCTTAATTTTTCAATTTTAACTTAAGTGATGTAATCTATTAAAATTCTAACTCCGTCGTTAACCTTCAGTAATTTCCACTTGGCCTAGAAGTGATCTTAAGGAAGGTTATCAAATAATGTAGTTGATGCCTCGATAAATGTACAGTTTTCTGTGCTGTGAACAGATTAATAAGATTAAATGGGCTCGACTATCGTAAGTAGAGGTCTATCCCTCGATTCCTGATTAGGATATGGTTTAATTGTTTTTCTTTTTTTTTCTTCCATGATCATAATGATTAAGCTGTCTGAAATTTTTAGTGATCCGATTGTTCAGTGGCCGTGATTCTTCATTATGAGAATACCGAGTTGGTAGTTTTCTGGTGGCTACATCCGTCTCGTAGTAAGAAGACCGGACTCTTTGGTATAGCTTAGAGAGGCAGTTCCGATCAACAGTCGCATAATATCCTTACTTGACTCGCTCTTTACCTCCACTCCTAGCTCTTGTCGATTGGCAATTCGGATCACGCTGTATTATCTGTTGATATCTCTTCTTAGTACTTTGTTACACAGAAACCTCCTATTCACAAGACTTCTCTCCATTACGAGCATACTGATTGGGATGCGTTTCATGACTTTCTTCGTAACGTCTCTTAGATTGATATTCTTAACCTTACTGTTGACAAATGTGCCACAAAGATTTCTTGAGTTAAAGCCGGCATTGACGCTTTTGTACTTTCCCGGCAATAGCAGGTGAAACCGCAATCTTCTCGATGGTTCACACCGGCCTTTTCAGCAGCTCTAGCCGACAGAAATCACTTTTTCCAGCTATAACAGCATGACAGTCCCGATCACAAATATGTGTTTGCGCGTAATAACTTTAAGCGTGTCCTCGAAGGGGCCTAGTTTTAGTTTGCTGTGTGTTTGTAGCACCGTATAGCGCCTCTAACAACTTTGGTTCTCATGACTACTGGCGGTTCCGTAAGAGTGTGTTAAATAATAGTAAATCCCCCATCCCTTCACTTTTTTTGAAGTGTTACATCTGCTGATAAATCAGACAAGCTCTTCTGATTCTATTCTTGACTCATCTGCAGTAACTTTGCCTCTTGAGTGCAAAGTTACTACATGCAACTCCCTTCGTGGTTTCTATTATCCTCTCCACATGTATGTGGAACTGATGGCATCCCTGCAATAGCCCTTAAGAAATGCGCTCCTGAACTAGCTCCTATTCTCTCTAAACTTATGGCTGATGCTAACCACCAAAAGAGTTAATCGTTGCTCCTTCTCGAACTAACATTTCCGCTGATATGAATTGAAAATATCATATTGAATCAATTGCAAGGTCCTGCTTTTAGGAAAGTTGGTTCACCGTATCATGCTAGATATTTTTTTTTCTCTCCAGAATCTATTTAAGATATTATAAGTCTACCATTCGTCTATGCTTTGAATATTGCTGTCATAATGTTAATGGTTTGGTGTTCCTGCTATATCTTTAGAAATCCTCGATTAAATTCAAAGAATAACCCGCAATGTTATTGGTCCTGACATGGCATTTCGTCTCCAGTCACATTCCCACCACCGTAATGTAGCTTCCCTATGCCTTTTCTATAAATACTTTCATGGTAATTGTTCTGATGAACTTTCCTCTATGGTACCTAGACTTTATGAATTTAAGTGCAGTACTAGATTGGCGGAAAGGTCTCATCATTTTACGGTAGAAATGATTAGATATAATCGTAATTTTCATGCTAGCAGTTTTTTTATCTCAAATTTATCCCTTGTGGAGCGCTTTTCTGCCTTCTTGCTTCTCAGTCAACTTTGATCTTCAAAAATTGAAATGTAATGTCAATCATTATCTTCTTAATTCGTGTTCCTTTATTGTTCTTTCTCTTCGATAGTAGTTTTCTTGTGATCTCTAACTGCGTCTTAGCGGTTTCACTAAATTGCTTGGAGTGAAATGATTGAAAAAATACAGTAGAATCCCTGACAACCGGACTAAGAAGGCTTTCCGGATATGAGGAATTGGTTACAAAGTCCGGATATGAGGAATTGGTTACAAAGTCCGGATATGAGTGCTTATATTTAGATTAAAATAAAAGAACTGAAATCAGGTTTAACATTTATTCTCAATATTTTATAGTACACAAAATAAGCTCATGGTGAGTGAAATATAACGGAACTGATTTTAAGGAAAAAGAAATAAATCATGTAATGTTAATGAAAATTCATTAAATGAAGTATGCCACGTATTCAAAAACAAATAATGTAACAAGGATTTTTAATCGCTATTGCATGATGATTCTTTCTCTTCTAATGTCATCCTCAACTTTTTCCACATTTTGTTTTGCTTTTGTTCTTGAATTTGTTTTTAAACAAAAGAAACTTTTTAACTCTGCGTGCCTTATTGCAATCGTCGTAGCTGAATGCTGACTTTCTTTCCATAAAACTGACAACCTTTTCAATAGTTTTTTTTCATTTTCAGTCCAGGTTTCGTCAAAATCATGTTTTTTTATTTATTTCCTTGTTTACTGTGACAGTGTGAACGCTGGAGAATAGTTTCTTTGGAAGATTTTATATAATACAATGTTTACTTTCGTATGTTGAACCCAGCCATTAGTTACAATGACCTTTCACCAGCGTCTAGTCTGTTTAAAATTTCCACTTTTTGCGATAACTTCAAAGTTGTTCCTTTCCCATCATCTTTTGCACCAATAGAGGCCTTTAGTATGAAGTAAACATAATCAATTACTCAAAGTAAATTTCCTTAAAAACAGAAATTTCAAATCAGTTACATATCGCCCAAATCATATCCGGATATGCGGGATTCTGGCTATGAGGGATTCCGGATATGAGGGATTCTACTGTAAAACTATTTACTAATCATAACTCGCTACAATTCAACAATCCAAGAATTTTAAAAAGTATTTAGAAATTTGTCGATTTTTGTAACTATAGACTTCCATACACAACATCAGAAAATAAAAGCGGTAATTATCATAAATTTAAAATTTATTTGTAATTTTCTAAATTAACTCAGCATGCGTCTTCGTAGGTAAGACTATAAATTGAAAGTACCTAAAATTCTATTAAATATTAAATTGCTTAGATTATTTAAAATGTTCAAGATTACTGGAAAGTTAAAAAAAAATATATAGAGAAGGTCTTTACGTTATATTCGTCATGTCATTTTTACATCTAGATATCCCTTATTTAAATTTTCCAAACATCAGGCAGTGAATAGATGTGATAACACACCATAAAAACACCGATCTCCTTTTTAAAATTGCTTTTCTGCGATATGTTAAACAAAAAAATTATCAAATAACGTTTCAGAAATGTATATTTTATTGTTGAAAGATTTTTTTTTTTAATAAAGGAATTGTGTTGTGTTGTGCTGACAGATTTTTCCATATAGATGATATATTTAAATTTTATTGATAAGAAGAAAAATATCGTAATCAGTTTAAATTCGGTTTTATAGTATAACAAAATTATTGGAAATAATACATTTAATCTATTAGGTTGAAATTAAAACTAAAACAGAAGCTTCAAGAAAAATTATTTTTTAAATGCATAAAAAACTTAGATATCTTTTTTCGGGTATATATATATATATATATATATATATATATATATATATATATATATATATAATTTATATATATTATTTTTTATATAATTATTTTAAATGTTTCTATTTATTTAAGATTTGTTGTACGCTTGATTATATTAAATGATCCCATTTACAGACACTCAAGTTGCTGAAATGGGTGTGTATTAGACTCAGTATTAATACATTGTATCTTGTATTGTGTGTTTTGTATTCTCGCAAAACAAACGCCACCCAGCGATACTTTATTACACTGCCCTTTTACACCTGTTGACGCAGTACAGCAGAAGATGTAGATGGTCTCACTGAATGCGTCAGCCTTCGCTCCCATCATATTCCATATATGTTCAACTAGCGGCCGTTCTCGTGATCGAACCGAAAAAGTTAACTGTTTTACATGCTCAATAGCAGTATCCTACTAGAAGTGCACATTATCTTTTGGGTCGTAATGACAAAAGAAAAATATTCTAGATGTGCATAGTCTAGTTGTGTGTTACCTCCAGAAACACCAAATAAAAATGAAAGTTTTTATTTATGTTCCTCCACACCATGATGCCAGAGAGTGTTCCTGAGTGCCATCGGTGGATACACTTTGAAAAGATTTTTTTTCTCCCACGTGAAGGCAGAAGTTCCTCTGATCATATATATCTACCTAGCTCTTCTTACAATGCGTCGATCTTGTCTTGTACAAGAAATACATACTCTAGCACCAAATTTCTTTCAAATAATTATTGACTATCTGCAGTTTTGCACAAAGTATTGTTCTTACAATCGACTAACTACAAAATCCGTCCCACAATTTGAGAACGGACTCCAAATTCACGATACGCCCTCATATATATAGGAACATTTCTACCTTTATATATATATATATATATATATATATATATATTATGAAGAAAAATATACGGAAAAAACAAACAAAAATCCTTATATGCAATTATGCTGTTTTAATGTTAATATAATGTCAACGTCGGACGTTTCGGTCTAATAAAGCATCTTCAGGACATATTCATAAAATATAATTAACATTATCAATTCAACATGACAAAGACGATGGACATAAGAACAAGACTTATCCAAACAGATAACTGAAATATATATATATTATATAACTGAGCTTAAATTATGTAAGCAAGCATTTGCAACAAACAAATCGAATAATTGAACTGAATGGAATCCTTGAAAAACAAGAAAAACAAAAACAAACAACTCAAGTTTGCCATTTATTTTTTCTTCCAAGTGGAATAAATCTTTAAGAAACCAAGGATTACTACATTAATAATCATGGAATTGTACTGCATTTTGCTGCTGTTCTCCATCGAACTGTCGACGACGTAATACAAACTTCTTTTGAATTGACACTGATTAAAAAGAATGTTATTTTCTTTACGATTTTTTGTAGTTTTCCGTAAAAGACACAGGTGCAAAGTAAACAAAAGTTGTTCGGAAAATTGATGTCATTTTTCTGTTAAAGAAATTTCAATTTGAAAAAAGTGAAATCAAAACATTAAAAGATAGAAAGTTTTCGAAATATTTTAAAATGTTCAGACTCAATTACGACTTGCAAAATTACAATAAAAATATTTTCATATTATATTTTTTATATTTGTATTTTTTTAAATTTTTATAAATATTTATCGACTTGAGTTGTTCGCTGAGCTGTGTGTCTAATTAGATTTGTATAAAGGAGATGCGAATATGAAAAGTCAATGACTGACAGAGAAATCAGGTGACTCTTGTGAGATGCTATGTTTTTTGGCATTGAACGAAGTGATACCAGAATGCGAGTGTGTTAAAGTCAATATGCGTATGTTTATCGATTTCAACAAAGAAATATGTTTATTTGCACAGTCATAAAGAGAGTTTTATCTACGCCGGCTTTCGCGTAGGTCGTTCAGTATTCAGCAGTATTCAGTAGAAATAGATGCTTTTTTCGACACAGAATAAACGGCAAAATGTTCTTCGAGATGCAAAACAGGTTACCCATATAAACTCAGTCAACAAGTACGCAGGCAATTATAAGTCATGAGTATTTAAATTAATATACGTTTTCCTTCTAATCAAAGCAAGTACCCTATTTGGGCACTAATAAAATATATCAAACAGTTTATGAAGACAAACAGTCTACATATTTTCTAGATGTAAAGAAAGTTTGGGATTCATCAAACCATGATGGTTTCACATCCGCCATTCACAATTTTAGCTGGCAACAAGGCTGTCACAAAATAAAACAAACAAATCTAGTAATTGCAATAATATGATAATTAGCACGCAAAAAATAATATGCAAAATTACAATATTATTTTTTGTATTTTAATTATTTTCATATTATTTCTCTTATTATAACTATTAATTATACAAAATTCCGAAAGCTGTGACCGAATAGAAAGACATGAAACATCATCCGAAGAGATTGGTCCAATTTTTTATTTCTTTTGGTGAAGTCAAATTTTCCCAGGAAATTTGATTGTAAAAACAGCTGTTGTTCAAGGGACTGCAGATTTTGACAGGTGATAACATTTTTCTTGTCTACGTTCACCTAAAGGCTTATCAGACGAATATGTAAGGTTGTTATTTTGAATGCAAATGGCCTTGAAGGTTGGCGATATTTAAAGTCTGGATAAGTTAAAAACAAATCAGAGGAAATGACCCTTTTGAGCCCTCTTGTGATCAAAGGAGTGTGAGAAAATGTGTGGGTAAATGGGTCCTTATATATACTGCATTTTAGCGAACGACAGAGAGGCAGCCGAGAGACAGCCGAGACAGCCGAATCAATCGAGGAGGGACACATCGGTAATTGGCTGATCAATACACACTCAATATACACCGATTCTCTGATAAAGGTTTCAAAATACGCACTTTGGTTCCAAGTCGTTACCCCATTCAGAGGTGTTAAGCTACATGAAACTTCTCCTTCTTCTGATATATAGGAATAGAGGGGTTTACATTATAAGAACTCTCTGCATTTTAAACACCCTAGAAGTCATGCAACGGGGTTCACGACTGGTGTGGATATGTAGAAAACTAAAATATAGCAATTACACAGAACGTTTTAGCAAGGAACTTAGTAATATCTAGTAATTAGTTATAGCTATCGCTTTGGGCTTAGCTCGAAATATTATATATAATTTTTGTCATAATTCTTGTTGGTTGATTATTTTTATTAATGTGCGGACTCTAAACCAACCCATCAGTTCAACAAAATGTAGCTGCTCATTCATCACGGAAATTTACTTTTGAGAAATTCAAATCCATCGACTACTTCACCCAAGTTTACATTTTTTCCTTATGATGTCTACTTAAAGATTCTAGTGAAGTTGCTTTTGTTTTTGCTATTCCATCTACTTTTTTGCTTATTTCCCTTTAATTCTTCTGAAATCTTTTTTGTGATATTCTTAAAACATTTTCTTGTTTGTCTCTTGTCAATTGTTTTAATTTCTATTAGATTGTTCAGTGATATCTCTTCAACCTTTTTTGAAATTTCCAACGGTGTCCTTGCATCACATTACAATATTTAGTATCTCTTAAGATTATATCTCTTTTAGGATCAATGCCAATATATCTGAAGCTTACAAAAGGAATATCAGTAACTATGCTTCTATGTTTACCCTATAATGAACAATACTCTGTTTGCACGAACATCTAAGTTTGTAATTGTTTAAAATAAAAAAGATATTTTACCATATAAATGTAATTTCAAAAATGTTACCAGCATTGTGAAAACTTATAAATAATGTCGTATGGTATAATGAACGTGTGGTCGAGTTAATAGAACGTTCGATTTCCGACCATGAAACACGGTCGCCAGTATTATCGTGACGTATTCATGTGATCGGCCTGTGAAGGCTATCTTAATATGAAGTACTGTTGGAAAGCACCTGAAAATAACAAGGGTTGACCCGTCTTGTGAGTGAAATTTGGTAAATAAAACTCTTCGAGAGCCGTCAATGATGTTAGCATGAAATAACCAATCATCCTAACCAAGGTTTTAAGTATACTGGCCTGGTTCATATAGTTGATCACACCAGATATACATTCTTTCTCAGAAACTTACCTCCGCCCAACCTACATGGAAAAAAAATACAAATGTCTCTGTAACAGGTTTGATGAAATTAAAGATTTTGTTTTCTATGCTTGTCATGTTAGGTTGGGTCGAAAAGTGAATCCTTATCTATACCGTCAGTCTATGTGTAAATGTTACCACAATGATCATAAGTTACTTGTGTCGTACATAATAGAAGCTTATGTAGAATTGTTGGTCTAATTGTGTAGTCGATCAGAATTATAGTCTTTAATAAAGACTACTGCTTCCTCGCATTTTCTCTTTCCTTCACTCTCTGTAACCATTTCTTTCATTTATATATATATATATATATATATATATATATATATATATATATATATATATATATTTGGTGTCTGGAATATTATAATGTATATAAATTAAATAATTTCAAACGATTACCGTAAAATTAAGTGTCAACAATGTTTCAGTTTTTCGAAAGATGGTTCAATACAAATCGGAGGCGATTCATAAAACTACTAAATGAAGCATTAATCTGATTCTGAAACACCACATCTGAATTGAGAATCTCACTCGCTAGAAATTATTTGAGTGTGTGCATAGCTCGTTGATCCTCAGAAATATATTGATATCTGCAGAGATCAGGTTATTTACATAGAAGAATTTATAGGAAGCAACTTGTTAACTAACGAGAAGGTTTCACAGACCAGTCTGAATATAGTGAAGTTGATAGTTACTAGGTGATCCACACTTTGGTTTTGAATCAAAGACCATTTTTATATTGCTGTGGATATTTTTTTTTAATTCTAGAGTAAAACGTTATTCAAGATGATTTTAAAATAGTTTCACAGATGTGATTTTCGAAAACTTAACTGTCAATCAAGTTTCAACGTCATTTTCTAGCTTCTGAAATGATTTCTCGACGAGACAAAAGAATTTTCTCGGTCATTATCTCTCTACACGTTATTCAGACTAGAATTATTATCTTTGTTTTTTGAGTTTTTTTTAAGTATTTTGACTGTTGTATTTTTCAGCTTTTTTCTGATGTATTTCATTTCTAGATATTTATTTAGTAATATAATGAGAAATTCTGAGTATCTTCTATTTTTAATATACAATTGACGAAACAATTCACTCGCCTTTCTATATAAGAATGTTATAGTCAAAATTATTTCGAAAAAAAATGGAAGTAAAACCTTAAATCCATGCTCTTTCTTTCGGAAAATACTACCAAACTGATAAAAAATTATCAACTTAAAGTTCACAATTCGACTTTCAGTACTTGTCAGCAAATCCCAAAAGAACAGTATCACTTTTCTATAAGGAAGTTTTAAATAATTTGATGTCGTTTTATAAATGATCAGCTAAAAATGTTGAGATTTCTCGTGAATTGTCTTTGCTAACAGAACAATTTTGGGGAAAAGGTTCGACAAGGAATTGAAAGTTCACCCCAGTAATTCTTGCCCTTTATTTTAAAGATTTTCAAATGGATTAGTTAATTTGTAAGCTAGTGGGGAAGGATAAAATGTAAAATTCGACAATTTCCATTTCACCAAACGCCACTGTGAAATGAAACATTATTCTGATGAAAGAAGTCATTCACAGATCGTAACTTCTGTAACATAGAGAGACACGACTTTCAGATCTCCCGCCCTTTTCACATATTGATGCAACTATATCAATGGACTGTTAGGTTGGAAGACAAAACAGTTCGGCAGCAGAATGAATGTATACTAGTAAAGGAGGAGAGAGAAGAGAAAGATAAGAAAGAGAAGAGAAAGAACCAAGGCTGAAGAGAAAGAAAGAAGGAAAGAAGATAGGAGAAAGAGGGAAAGAAGGAGAAAGGAGAAAAGAAAGAGAAAGAAAATGATATTCACCTAATCCATGGGAGAATAATTTACGGTTAAAGTTCTTATCACTTTTGACTATAGATGACCGGTAGAGAAAGCAATAAAAGTCTATACATTTCATCAGTTCCGACCTGATATCGCTTTTCTTTGTAATGACCTTAGTGAGCTTACTCGAATGTCTGTTGAGTTCGCATTTATGATTGTCAATCATGAATTAAGTTAGAAATTTATAAATATCTTTTAGAATTTTTTTTTTTTCTTTACTTGTCTATTTTCGTTTTCATTCTGGAATTCTAGTTCAAAAATGACATTAAATTTTCCATCAAAATATATTTATTTATTTTTTTTTTTTTCATCGTTCTAATTTAACTCTGTAAAGTCAGAGTTAAATATGAACGCGTTCATCTGCCTGAAGATTATAACGCATTAAAATGATCTTTAAGTAAAACTCAGTTACTTTATGCTGCTCTAAACTGGTGTTCAAATAAAGAATACCGATCAAAAATAATTACTGAACAATGATATCAATAGGCGTCAGTAAGAATTTAATAAATCAGTTTTATATCATTTGTATATCATCATTTTACTGTTTAATTAAATTATATTGGAGAAAGTATCCAGATTGGATAGGGTCAAGTTCTTGCTATTTATCCAGAAGAACTCACATCTCCATAAGGATGATCGGTTCGATTCATAACGTCACCAAACAAGTATTATGATCTAGTTTCTATCGGAAAAATTCTGGTAATTTTTAGAGCGAATATAAAAAAAATCTTATACAAATACCTGGGCACATACGTATACCCATTAAAAATCACACAATATCACAATATATATATATATATATATATATATATATATATATATATATATATATATTAAATTGGAATATATATAAAATATTTATTTACTTTGTAATATAAAAAGAACTGTCTCATTCATGACGGATGATAAAAAAATCATTATTGAAAGAAATTTGATACAGGGCGTGAATGCCAACACAAAAATTCAAGGAGAGGCCACTTAAATATATCGATATAGTTACCTAAAAGGTTAATTAAAACTACAAATTTTAGAGAATCCCTTTATTCAAGTGAATATAATAAATATATAATTCAATATAAGTAAGGCGTGAGAGGCGATTTGGGAAATAACGTAACGGATGGTGGCATCAGTGAACTGTTCGAATTTCCATCAAACTTGCTTCGATTACTTTTGCGCCAAAACACGAACCCTCATATATCCTGCCTCCTCCCCGCTCAGCATGGATTGTTACGGTGAACAAAGAAAATGTTGATGACTCAATTCTTTCTTTTTATTAGTTTACTTGTTCATGCAGTGTCATCCAAATTAACAAAGGAGGCCAACAGTAAAAGATAAGAAGCGCTATGTAATTACCGTATGTAAAATAAAAATATATTTGCATCAAAGCAAAATAAAGGAATGAGTTTCGATTGCTAAATTTTATCTTCTGTAATTTTTTTCAGGAGCAATTCAACCAGTAGGGCCACTGTTGATAGTATTTATAAGATATTGCGAGATCGAATCCTGGTTGTTTTTTTTTAAATTTCCGATGGGAGCTGCTTACTAATGACCGTAGAATGACAGTCTGGATAGGTGTGATGGAACAAAACCAAATTTAAGATGAAAAATACTGGTAAAAAAAGTAATGGTGTTTGACATTTTTTCATCTGATAAAAAAGAATTCAATTTAGTGTCCATGCTCATGTGTTTATATCAATGTAATATGTGTTTAGTCAATGTAATTATACACGAATCCACATGTGCGCAGAATTTTATTCTCCAATGTAAAATATATAACTAAAAAGGTCTATGTAGATACACGATGTGTATAGACAGCAACAAAAACAGTACCAGAGTGCCAGAAATAGTGTTTTGTCTTGCGAGAAATGAAATCTGTGCATGTTGAGGTTTACATATGTTTAAGTATAAGTTTATCGGTCAAAGAATTGTGTTCCGTTTTAAAATCATCATTGTTGTTGTTGTTGTTGTTGAATCAGAGAGCAGAATACAAACAATGACACTGGGGTAGAAATATACGAATTTCAATATACCCATCATCACACAGTCTGATAAGGGTATACCAAGCACACGCCTTATTATTATTATTATTATTATTATTATTATTATTATTATTATTATTATTATTGTTGTTGTTGTTGTTGTTTTTGTTGTTCACAGGCAAAACGATTTTTTTTCTTTTCGTGATCATTCCATATGTTTTACTTGCTTGGATTCAGCTATCCGTATGAAGTTCAAAGTTCTGTTAATTGTTGTTTTTACTATAATTATTACTGTAAGCAACATTAAGATTATAAATATTATGTTTTTATGAAAATTATATCACGTTGAAACACCGGTAGCGAGAAATAATTGAAGTTGGGTTTGATTAAAAAGATCCATTCTATTATTAATATATATTTTCAACTTTCTTATTTATATTCTTGTCATTTGTTTCTACATTCTGTCAATATTGTTGATAATCTGATGAAGTCGTCATTATTTATGCAATCAGTTTTTTTAATGATGTGGCTGTCAGTACGAGACAGATGAAAAATGATTTCATCAGTTTTTTGCTTTTTTTAAAATTTCGATAAATCTGTTGTGTATAATTTGACCAATCTTATGTTTTTGTTAAAATAATTGTAATCAATGTCATCATAATTGAAGGATTAATTATTAAAGCTGTCTTCCCTCATTGTTAACATATTTTATGACTGCATCTCTTATTATCATCATGTCAATGTTGCTGCTGAACAGTTCTCATCGTTCTATAATCAGGTTTTGATGCGTTCCCTCTTTTATGGCTCTCCATGAAGATCAAGTGGCAACAAGTTCTCTCACTATTGTTCTAGTATTACCTACGTCTCTACTGAAGTCTCCTAAACATTATCGAAGCTATCTCCTTATAGGAGGTTTTCTTGTTGAAAGTTTAATACTGTTATAAATATTCTAATCATGTTGTTTTAACAGCTAATGTTATTATTATTGATTGATTGTTATCATCCTTGTCGTGATGAAGGGGAAATTGGGTTGGTGATTGTTGGTAAGTGTTTGCATTGTGTGCCCACAGATTGTTGAACCGAGTCAGCCTCTATCAAGAAGCATCATAGCATAATGGGAACCAAGTCGATTATTCGGAAGCACCCAGTTCAACATGGCCGACGCTGCTCGGGCGTAAAATATTTCTCGTAAAATCGATACGGCTAAAGTTACAAAGGCAAAACGGAAGAGAAGAAAAGTGAGCAGGAAACTGCTACTAGTAACAAACTCTAGAAGCAAATTCTAGCACAAATCAAGGATAGGCCGTCATCAGGTTCACCAATAACGACAATGACCTATCCGCATTAATTCTCACTGCCTCTTATTCTATCTCTATCTTTCTTTTCATAAATACGCGCATAACTCTGCCAGGTACATATTTCTGTATGACAATCAACGAAAGAGTGTATCGGTAAACAATTGATGCTTTATCACTGAATTAATTCATCATCTTCTTAACATTTACCTTTTTTTGATTATTCTAATTATTTTTGATACACCATATATATATATATATAATCGGCTTCACACATGATAGAAAATCAAGAGGTAACAAACAAACAATAATAATAATAATAATAATAATAATGTATATTATTAGGCCTTTAGCATGATGAGAAAAGATGTTAAAAATCGGAATTTTTGGACACGTCTGTAAAATGAAGTTGAACGTTATTTTAGATTTTACATTTTTTTGCGTATGTATTATATTAATGATGAAATCTAATCGTTTTTTGGCCTATAGACGTTTTTTGTGTGCAAAAAGTGTTCATTGAGTATGCTTAAATTCCTATTTAGGCAGAGAAACACTCATATAAACCGATGATAAGCATCTATCCTCCGTCTGTCTGTTATTGAACACCTCCTAGGGTTTTGGAGATTGACCACAGTAAGCATATGTATTCGGAAACTACATTACCCAGGGTTTCAATTTGATCAAAGGATGTCCCAAGCGGGAGCTGCAAAGACGCACTGCTGATTTTTTTTTTTTTTATTTCTTTTGATTTAAATTAAATTTAAATTTAAACAAGGGAATGGCACCTATCCAAAATATGGAAGGAGAAAGTCAGAAAATGGAGTTCATATCGGCAAGATCAAATGACACATAATGCACGTCAAGTTGAGCAATAAATCACCAATCAGTGAGTAGTTGTTGTGATATTTGTTGCGCCAATTCATATCAATGTTGAAAACTGCTCATCAATTCACTGAACTCCTTCTAGCGATAGACTCCATCCCCATAACCACATATATTCTGAAACTACATTACCCAGGGGACTTGGAGAAGTATATTTCATTTTGATCAAAATCACCACGAAATTTTTTCCCTCTGATATAAATTAACTTTAAATTTGAACAAGGGAATGACGTCATTTAGCCTGACGTGCCTTAAGCGATCGATCCACGGAGGATCGTTCGATTAGCAAGATCGATTTTACCGCTTTTAAACTTCAATCTTCCATGAATCTCTCACGTGCATTCATATCTGCTCAATATATATACATATATTAGACATAACATATTAAATATACTATATATATATATATATATATATATATATATATATATATTATATGGAATATATTATTATATATAATAATATAATATAATATAATATATATATATATATATATATATATATATATACATTTATTGGATTGATGTGAGTTTGTGATTTGGGTTTCACGCTTTTGCGATCGTCTTAAACTTAAAATTAACAAGTTTGTCTGACGATCGCAAAAGCGTGAAACCAAGGGTCACAAAACTCACATCAATCAATATATAGCTCTGTCTCTGATATTGAGCGCTTTCTAATAAGTACCATATATATAATATATATATATATATATATATATATATATATATATATATATATATACACACTTTTCACACACACACACACACACACACATATATATATATATATATATATATATATATATATTATATAATTATTCGAAACTTATAACAAACAAAATGTAGTGATTTTTTAACATGTTTATTTTATAATTTTCGAATAAATTATACTGCTCTCCTCTATATTGAGCACTCTTATCAGAATATTAATTTTGGTTATTGGAATTTATTCGTATACACCAATCCTATACCTCTATATTATATATATATATATATATATATATATATATATATATATATATATATATAATATATTAAATATATCTGTATTGTATATATAACAAAAATATATATATATATATATATATATATATGTAATATATTATATATATATATATATATATATATATATATATATATATATATATATATATAATATGTATAGCGTTTGCCACCAGGCAGGGTATGAAGTTTATGCAACGAATATTTTTGTACAATAACAATCTTTATAACTTGGAAATAAATTTAGGTATAATTGAAATTAAATGCGAAATCCAGCAAAAAGCCACCTATGAAATAAAAATAATTATTTGTATGGAAATAAGAATCTATGTACATCAAATTGTCTTTAAATTAAGTGTCGGCAGAATAATAAAAGGTAAGCTTAATTTGTTAATTATGTAGAAAAAAAGAAAATTATTTTAAATATTATCTTGGGGTTCACTTACTTTTTGCACAGTACTATATATATATATATATATATATATATATATATATATATATATATATATATATATAGATAGATAGATAGATAGATAGATAGATCTGTGTGTGTGCGCGCGTGTGTGTGTGTGCGCACGCGCGTGCGCGTGTGTGTGTGTGCGCACGTGTGTGTGAAGCTTGTCTTCTCCAGTGTCTAAGCTAATTTGGTATCTCTTTTGATGTTGTATTCAGGGGTCTCATTGTATTTTAAACCGAATGCAAGTTTGAAGGTGTTGTTTGCTTTATGTCCTCCAGGCAGAAAAGCAACAGCAATTCCAGATGATGCTACTGCTAGAACTACTTTACTTGGGAGTCTCACTTCAGGTAGAAGGTGAGTTACAAATGATTTACCAGTACCTCTATATGCATTCAATAAAAAATCCCCTCCATTGTTGTTACTCATTGCTTTGAACACATTGCCGCAGTTCATCCACGTTGTATCTTTTGTCCAGTTTCACTGTTTGTGTTTGAAAGACCAAAATTGATGAGATCTCTTTGAGCCAAGTTCATCATTTTGTCTTCAATTTCACAGAGAACTAAATTTGAAATTTGAGGATCCAATTCCAATCATGGATGAGCAAGTCTCAGTTGAAGAAGATGAGGTATTTAAAAGTTAGAGAATTGTGTGCCTGTAATTGAAAAAGAGTGACACGCAGGCATTTTCGCATTTATTTATATAGATTATGAAATATCATCTGCTTAGTGCACCGGACAGAGTAACGAACTCCAAAGAATCTCATGAAAACTTGGAGCAAACATTATATAATAAATTAGTGGGCATATATATTTTCAATAAAAGAGGTTAATGGAATAATAATAATAATAATAATAATAATAATAATAATAATAATGTGAATTTTCAATACACACAGACAGAACAGTCAAAGCTAATCACCCAGACATGATGATCAAAGACCACATAAAATAGAATGTGGTTTCCTTTTGACCTGACAGTCCTTGCAGATAATAATGCGACTTTGAAGATCTTCAAAAATCTATCAAAATACAAGGATCTTGAATTGGAAATCTTACAAATGTGGCACATGAGGATATCAATAATTCCAGTTGTAGTTGAAACCCTTAGATTGATAGGACTCATTGAAGAGGATTCCTGGTAGCCCAAAGCCTTACAGAAATAAAAAAAATGTACTCATAAGTACAGCTTATACATTAAGAAGAGTTTTATCTATTGTTTCGTTGTTATAAAAATTATCAGAGGAATACGACATGATGCCATTTTTTACCTTATGTCTCTGTTTAGGACTCTGAAGAAATGTGTATATAACAGAAATCCAAGGAATATAAAAACAAGTCGATAAAAACAGAATGGACTATATATATATATATATATATATATATATATATATATATATATATATATATATTCATCATGAAATGCTTCAATATATTAAGAAATCGCCTCAATAAATACAAGGATAGGCTTCCTCTACACGTCCACAACATCATAAATACATGTAAATTAATTACAAACCACTGTTTCTTTTCTTTCTGTAACATATTCTACGCACAAAAATTCGATTTACCGAAAGGGTCTCCTATCAGAGGTATTCTCGCTTACCTCTTTCTAGAATTCGTAGAATCCGCCACTCTTAAACATATAACAGGAATTATATCCTGGTTATGGGTTATATCTCTAACATATAGAATATAAACTTGAATCTACTGGAATCATACGATAGGCAACGGGGGAAAACCATGTGCATTTATCCTATCGTAAGTTGGTAAGCTCCGCCCGCTGAAGATGCTGAACAGCTTACTTTTTATGTCTGTCATATGCTGATGAACGTGTTTTGCAGTTTATCGTCGGATTGCTGAGACATGATCCGTGGCATGATAAACTATAGATTGAGGAAGACCGAGATACGCTCGTACTCCAGACGACGAAGAAAACATTCTACAGGCTGTCGGAGACGATCCAGGTATCAGCATATATTAAGTCACCATAGTATGTCGTACATCTCGAAGTACCGCATGGAGGGTACCTCAAGAGCAGCTCCTGTATCCGTATCAACGTTGTAGGTGATTGTCTGGTGGGTTCATATCGCCTCCCAGCACGTCTTACAGGCGCTACATACAGGGTCTTTATTTCGAACACACTTCCAGACCTGCTAGAGGATGTGCCTCTGCTAATACGAAGACGCATGTGGTTCATGCATGACAGAGATCCAGCACATTTTAGTCATATTGTTCGCGATGCACTAGCTGACATCTACCATGAAAGATAGATAGGTAAGGGAGAACCACTTTCATTGCCCGCACATTTCCACGACCTCAATCCTTTGGGTTTTTATCTGTGGGGCCACCTAAAACAATTGGTTTATGCAGCGGACATTGCAGAGACGCTTCATCAACGTGTCATGAGGGGGGGATCTGCGAAACTATTTGACAATCTGTGGGAGTATTTGAAAGGCTTCGCTAGTCAATGATCCGACGAGTGCATGCGTGTGTAGAAGCAAACGGAAAACATTTTGGACATTTGTTACTGTGTTGAGGTACAACGATGGCCTTTCAGACATGTATGTATAGGGACATTTTCCTTTGATTTAGTGTCAGGAACTCACTCCTAAATTTTGTAAAAAGTATTTTGGATTGTATCTTGGATTTAACAGCGTCTACCGTAAATGTTTGTTACACCACATATAATGTTTGTTACACCATATATATATATATATATATATATATATATATATATATATATATATATATATGAACGTCACTTTTTAGATGTGATGTGTATCGAGAGTTGATCTTACTCAAAAAATTGAAATCTATGCAGTACAATGAACATTTGGATAAAGAGTAACAATCGTGAATTATCTGTTGTCATTATGTACGAATATAAGAAAAGTCTGATGGATAACTTGAACTATCACGATTAGGAAGGGTTAGGTTAAATTAAAATACGATGGAATTATAGGATTGTTAGCAGTAACATAACAAAACAAGGAAATAAAAGCAAAGACAGAACAGAAATTAAAAGAAATCAAACTGTGAAAAGGCGACTACTCCAACAAGAAAAGCTGGATTGGTTATTTATTTGAACGCATTAGTCGGCTTTTAAACTGAATTTTTTTTAAATAAAAAAGATGGGAAGGTTTGATTCTACAGAAATCTTGAATAATCATAACTCAAGGGTTGGGGCAAACCAAATGTAATTTAAAATGTTACACGCCTTGGGGAAACCGTTGAAGAACTGGATATTCAATTACGTTCATGAGGAAATAAAAAAAATGAGAATAAATATTTACACATTTAATGGGCACGCAACATTTCTGAAAAGCGACAATTGATCTTAGTTTGAAAACAATTCATAAATTGATTTTATTTATTTTGATTATTTTTCGTACAAAAGATGAACTACACATGAAAATGAAAATAGGAACAGTAAATTATTCTTTACGTCAGTTTATTGTGAAGATCCAATCTTGAAGAGAAAAGAATTCAGAAATAAGGAAACTGTCACAAATCAATCTCTACTAGTCAACACGTAAATTGACAGGTGATGTGTTGTCTGAGCCTTTTTTGAATAAGAAGTCCCTTTACAGAAATGACCACGAGATTGTCAAAAGATTGAATATACCTTGCTAGAAAGTACTTTCTATAAAATTATAAAATGAAAAAATTATAATATATATATATATATATATATATATATATAAAACTGAAAGGGAGACTTAAGGCCTTAGTCCCAATAATTTACAACTGCAATAGAAACTAAAGAATAATTTTTAGAAAGTCTTTAGATTTATGTTATGATACATTGTATAAATACAGTTTTAAAACAATAATTCAAGGAAGTATTCATTTTTAAGATATTTTAAAATAATTTCATTTGAATTATTTTAATTTTTTCTTCCGAAACAAATTTTGTTTTCATTTACTAATCTAGAAAATATGTAAAATAGTAAACCGGCGAATTTTAGGAGAATCTTTGAAATTCTTTTTTTTAATTACATGTTATGTATCTACTGAAGCCACTTTCCAACACACAAAAAAATTATGTAATTTGACAGAATCGAAAATAATTGTTAACGAGTAAAGACTTGTCCACTAATTTTATGTAAAATTTTCTTCACAGATCAAACAAATCAACTACGAAAATATTTTTTCCATTGTTATTACAACCAAATTTTTTGGATGTCTGTCTTTCCTATGAAGAATGTCCTACGCCAACATTCTCCCTTTCCATTATCCGACTGTTACTAGGTTGACTTCAATTATTTTTCAGTCCAGCGAAATAATACTGTGTCTAAAAGTATTTAGACGGATTCTTTATTCATTCGCTAAATTTCACGTTGTCTTTTTTTTTTTTTTTTTGGTCAGCCGTACTTTGTTAGTTAAATGAGAAGTGTATACAAGTGCATTCTTAAACATTTCGTCACAGTGCTGACAGGTACATACTCGGAGGAAACTTGTATTTCCAAATATTTTTAAATATAAACTAGGCAATACATTGGCAAAAATTCAGTAAAATAATCATTACATACAATAATTAACGTCGATTCTTGTTTTGGTCCCTAAATTTATAAATGAATTTATGTTTAGCCAGTGTTGATTAACGGTTAATTCTTTTTACTATTGAATTAAAAACAGTCTAAATATATTATATGCAAACAAAAGTCTTATTTTACTAATTTTCTTGCAACAAAAATCCAAATTAATAATTGGAATACGTTGTAAAATGTTAATTTAAAAAAATCTACGTTCTACAAATCTATGCTAGTGTATGCAAATGACGATTAAAAGAAAGCTAGGTTTCTTTAATGGAGGCTTAAATATGCTGGTCAAGTCTCATCTAGCTTTTAACAGACTCTCCACAAATTGAACAATAGAAAACATACGAAATGAACAAACACAAGCAACCAAAAGCTATTAGGGTAACCAATATTGTGATAGTATAATGGCGCCCCCTCCTACTAACAATATAAAATCATGCCTTACATCAGCAATCCTTTTCAATCTTCGTTAGTGAAATACAAGTCGTAATTGTTTATAGCAATATGATTAGGTGTTTTTGTAATAAAAAAACATAACTAAATAAGTACCTTGACGAAGGCTTTAATAAACAGAGGAGTACACGACGGGGCTAAGATCAAATGCGAATACACATAATTTATTATTGTAAAAATACAATAATTGAGGCACAAGGTCAATAGGGGGAAATGGGGCTGGTGAACATTAACTATCCTATACCTAGCTAATCAGATTCACGACCCATCCATACATTACAATTTAAGCATATATTACAATTTAGTAATTTTCTACAAGAAGTCATCCTTCAACATTCACTCCTACATATACCACAATACCCCATATTCACTGGGAACCTACAAAAAAGCCCCATGACATAAAAATCTCTTATATACAAATATGATGGTATGAAATGAGTAGGATGTGCCCTAAAAACATATATATAATAAAACACACAAAGTAAAAATAACAGATGTTAGTACGGCCCGTCCACCCGTCAAAAATAGTGGCCGCTGTATTTTGTCTTCAAACAGAATTAAGAAGCTGTTATGGTGGAACACACCTATTCTATAGTTAATAGACTCTCCCACCTAATATAAGTAGGAGTAGTAAGAGAAACGAGGGTCAGTCGATGTCGGACGACCGACTGTTCGGTTCACCTCTCTTCCTACGGGCGGGAGGAACCCAAAGGAGGCTACGCCGAAGGGCGGAGTCTCCTTCGGGGAGGTAAAACCGGCCCAGAACCCGTTTATACGGGTTCAAATGGGCTATTTTTTTGGCCGAGCCTAATGGCTCGGAAATACCCACGTTAAAAGGCCTTGTGCACATGACGCCCTCGTGGGGGGACGACTAAATATAGTCGATGTCGGACGACAGTAGTCGACAGTCGAATACGAAAGTAGTCAGTGACCACAACAAGATTACTCTGCGTAATACCTATTATATCAATTTCCTAACGTTTTGTACGTCGAACCTATTTTAGGACCGATCTAGTACAAATACAAGCCTACACTGCGAAATAACTCGACAACAGAAGCTCACTCAGAGGGGAGGATGAAATAAATATCGGCATGGAAAAGTGCCAAACCGACCCAGTTGAAATGAAAAAGGAAGCCAAAACACACTGGGGAGGTTGGGAATCTCGATTTGGATCATAACGAAAGAGGAGGCCTGGAATAAGCGGGGAACGACACTTACTCACATTAAGTAGATACACAAATAGAGTCTATCTTAACCAGGGGTGGGTTTCATATGAAACTGCCTCGTTGTGTCCAAGGGGACTAAAAAAGTATATCAACGTTAGCCCCACCCACCTTTGGTTGAAATCTGTCGATAAAAATGCTTTCTAGCAGTTCATTTTGAGCTGATGCTCAAAGTATATGATCAGATCCTGATGAAAATAGCGTCTTTATTGCAAGATTCCTTGAATTCGCGCCGTCCAGACCACCATTCTTGCCACGGCTAGCAGTGCTAGAACATCACATGTTTTTGCACGCGTATGCAAGATCAATGAGTACGAGTTTTTTAGTAGATATACGAGTCGTCCCAGAAGGGGTACACCTGAGGACAACAGTAGAGGGCGTGCGAAGCCGTTTCCTCTAAGCCAAGGTCTCACCGATGACAGTCAGGTAAATCCGCCAATCCTTATCTAAAGGCTACAGCATTGAGAGATAGGCCATTCCAAACCAATCGCCATGTAAAGGAAAATTCAGAGTTGCCCAGGTAATCCGCCACTGCCTTCCAAGACCAAAAAGAGTGCAATTCGGCCGCCGAAAAGTCAAGCCTCCTACAGAATGGACCATTAAGTCTCCTATGCTGTAAAAGGTCACTGGACTCAGGAATAGCCTTCAAGGCCGCTCGACACACCCGGAGGAAACTCGACTGATTCCGAGGCTTACGATGCATTCAAGCGCCTTGTGTACCATCTGAATATCGCTGCGTCACGACACGAAAATGCATGTCGTCATCATCATACGTTGAAACTATGGCTCGAGCCCCACCAAGGGCAGCGATTCAACGTAGGGCCGCACTCAGTCGAGATCTTATGGCATGCACTAATACGAATAGAATAACGTCCCACTGAAATTCTCGTAGATTTCTTGATGCCAAGGCCAGTGTGACGTGCTTTCAGATAATTCCAATTTATCGTTCACACCGATCCTTTCCTTGGGGTTGTAAGGCGTTTTTCGACTTGTAGCTATACCCAAATTAGTGAAGTACTCACGCACTTCCTTAGATAGAAAAGAGGAAACCTGGTCGGAGTGGATGTAGGAAGGAGTCCCGAACACGGTGAAAAATGAGTTAATCATTTAATTAGCACACTAGTATTGGGGCAAGCAAAAGTAAAAGGAAACCAAGAGTTCTCGTCTATGACCGTTAACATATAACGGTACTGCGAATTAGAAGGAAGAAGTCCTTTAAAATCTATGCTGATTCTTTCCATTGGTTGTGTAGCCTTTATCAGCAAACTTTTTTCAGGTTTGTAGAAACGTAGTTTCCATCTTGCATAAACTGGACAGTCAGCGCATACTTTCTTTTACATCTTTCATAGAGTAAAGTAGATTCCTGACTTTGACAAAATGGGCTCACCTCAAAATTACTTTTTCTCTTCTTAACAGACCGATGATGAACATTGAAAAATTGAATGCTTTTATAGTGTGCTGTTAGTGTTTGGTGAAGCAGTTATTTGTCTATATTTCTGAGATGAGACGTTGTAATTATTTAAAGTGTTCAGACTGTTGTCCTGATCTTTGTTGCCATATTCACGACGTTCCGGTCGTTGTACGCTCCGGCCTTCTTTAGATGACTGGAATTTCGAACCGAACCATTTATTTCGTCCACCGAGGTAGATTGTTCTAGTTCCATTTGTCATGCCTCTTCCGGATGTTTCAATTATGTTCGTGACTCCAAATGTGCCTACAGGAATCATCTTAAAACCATCAACACACCATGGATCCACCACCCAAATTATCAAACCATCTCATCCTTGTTACTTGACACCATTCGGGTGGCTTCCAGTAACTATCATTTAGCCTTTACTCCAATGAAATACTATAATATACTTCAATGCAAATGAAGACATTATGCCATTCACTGGCTAAATAACCAGTTGAAAAATGGCATTCATATATTGTTTCGTTCCTTCGATTTTCATTATGGGCATCTTTTAAAGGAAACAATGATCGGTCATATTTGTCACATCTACAGCATCTGCTGCTTTCCGATATTACTTCGCTGTCACAATGCTTACATTTTCATTGTTTGATAAGGACTGATTTTATTCCTTTCCTTTTGATACAGGACCAATATTGGCAATGAAAAATTCATCATCTTGCCTTTATCAGACCTGAGACGAATTTTTCAAAGACCTTCTTCGAAATTCGTCATGCTTCAACTGCAAGTGCCTAATTTTTTTTTGTTTTTTTGTTGTTGTTTTTTTTTTTTTTTTTTAGATTTGCAATGTTGTTTTTATCTTTGGCAGATTCTAAAATTTTATCCTTAGCCACCAGATCAACATTGCGACTCATTTTAAAGCTTCAAGTGTGCAACATCGCTACTGAGTTGAGACTTCGAAGTTTAGAACAGTTCGTCAAAATGACTGATTTTTGTTTATATATGTGCAGAACGAAGTGGTGTTCATTCTAACTGCGTAGATAAATGTTGACATTAATCAGCAAGTAAATCTTTAGATTTCAATAAGCATGTATTTTATATTTCAATTAAACTTTCATTGTTTAATAATATCAGACGTAGTACGTCTCAAATTATTCAGTTATGAGAAAAACAGGAAAATCTCAGAAATCCAAATATTGTCATCAACAGTTTCACTCTTTCTCATGTGTGGTAGTCTAACTTTGAATAAAGGTATGGATACCCACCTCGTAAAAATATCTCATTGTCCTCTGCGTGCCTCATTCATAGGACTAAACAGATGAAAGTTTAGATGTTGAGATGTTGATATTTCAACTGTCATGCCAACTTACATCGCCAAAAGTCCATTGTTCATATTTAAATGTGCAAAGATTAAGTAACTCATCAAAACTTTCTTCTAATGGTTTATAACAGAAAAAGAACAAAAACAAACAAAAGGTACCAATACATTAAAAATTAAAATGCTTTTATCACAGCATGTGACACAGTTATATAGACTCATTTATTACGTTATATCACTACGTCAGGTGGTGGTATGGGAGTATAGATTGAACAAGATTGAACATTTTCGCCAATACTCTATAACAGAAAAAGTCGAGGTGGGTTACTGAAAAGCGTCATATGAAAGAAGTTACACCTACTAATATTTAATGACGTTTGATTAATGTTTACATAAATCAAAAAGTGGTTGTAAGCACAGTCCTTGGGTACACATTTCAGTAGTGTCGTCATAGGTCTGTGTAACAAAACATTAAATGAAGAGTTTCAAAATTTCATAACCAATGGTGATGATTAGAGTTCTGTATATAAAAATAGTACTATATTATTGTTATTCCCAATTATTATTTATCTTGTAATTTTCGTAGAAATGAATACGAAACATTAATTCCATTGTGTCACTCATATATAATCCTGTGTGTGTGTGCGCGCGCACGCGTGTGTGTCTGTGCGTGTCGTATTTTTCCAATTAAATATTGGATTCGAACAAGTTTCAAACTTCTGTCAATATCTTCTCTCATACCATTTCATCCATGCGATTACAATTCAAACTGAACCAACGAGCTCTTAACTGTTGCTTAAAAAAATTAGTTTATCACAGCCAATTACATACTGTTTTAATTCCATTAAAAATGGACGTTACCTCATTGAAAGCTGACCGGTATACAGGATGGGTGGAAGTGGCCTTAATGTCATCGGAGAAGGCCAAAAGTGTGTGCGACACTATGAGGACCTGGTTCTGCACATATGGAGCACCCGAAGAAATATCTTCGGACGGAGGACCCCCGTTTGAATCCCAGGAGTATAACTCCTTTTTAAAAAACTGGGGTATACGGAAACGCAGTTCATCGGCCTATTATCCTCAAAGCAATGGGCACGCAGAGTTAGCCGTTAAAACAGCAAGACGAATACTTGTCGACAATACGGACAACTGCGGACGCCTATGCCATGATTGACCTACTCGCAACACTCCCGTCCACATCTTGACATGTCCTCGGCCGTAATGCTCTACGGCCGAATCATTAGGGACCATCTTCCGGTCCTAAGGGATAAATACCAAACACGGAAACAGTGGAAGGAAATAGGAGAGCTAAGGCAGTTGACAATGACTAAAGAGGCTCATGTGAAACGAACAGCATTGCCGCCCACTCCGGGAACTTCAAGTCGGAGACTAGGTCCAGATCCAGAACCAGGATGGTAAATATCCACGTCAATGGACAAAGACGGGGAGGGTCGTAGAGACACATGATAACCGGCAATGCCAGGTGCGAGTGGATGGAAGCTGTCGGATAACGCTACGCAACGGTCGATTTCTCTGCAGAATCTACCCGGTCGTGGATGGCCCGCCTCACGCCACACAGGGAACCTCAGATCCGTCTACCAATCCAGAGTCCCCACAGGAACAACTTCCGGGGGAGCCGATGGATATTGAACGGGATATCAATGTCACGACACCAAGCCAACCCGACGAAATAGAAATAGAAATAGAAACGGGCAACACCACAGGTATGGCGGAAAGCAACACAGGAGGGTATATTCAGCCGGTCGGTCCCTCACCGTTAAGACAACCCTCATGTCGCAGAAAACAAGCGCCAAGGAGTCTGTACCCACGAATACGGGGGAAATCGCACGAATTCTCGGACGCATCCAAAGATGACCACGTTAATTCATCCCGTGGTCACGGGGTGGGGTGGGGGCATGTGTAGATGTTAACGGAGTTATCTTACCTTGGAGTGTATAAATAAAAGTGAGAAGGAAGCGGCCATTTGCTTTTTCAATATTGCTCGGAAGCATGTCAAGCGGACGTCTTCTGCACTTTGCAATTACAACCGATATCATCTTTTAAATTTCTCTTTCAGTAAAGAATGTCTGAAAATCTTTGACTGAAACAAATGAAAGATCATTCTAAATTTCTTTATCCGCATCCTATACTAAATTTTATTCCAGTATATAAATTACAATTCCAAATTGTGTTGTCTAGATTTAAGGACTAAAGCAAGAAATGAGAAAAACCATTTAAATATTTAACAAATATTTATTCCACTGGGTTAGGTAAGTATAGGAAACGTCTATCAAGTGTCACGTGAATGTTATTTAAGAAATACATCTATGCATTTCTGTGTCACAAGATTTGCTGGCAGGTTTCTCGGCTAGACTTATTTTCAAAACCAGTGTTTTCATGATCATATATGTAAATACTGATTTTGAAAATGGATTGAACTGACAACCTTTTAGCAAAGTGGCCTATGCCGTGTGTAAGATAATATTGTTTCACCTCTTAAACGTTTTCCAAGATAAGAAACTGACAAGAATAATCTGACATAATATTTTTATTTAAATTATGTCTTGTATAGGTTGACTTAATCCACTCAGGGCAATAGAACAGTCAAATTACTAAATAACGTTATTTCAAGAAACTCTCATCCATTGAAATCTAACCGACACACCACTGAACGCGGCAAGTTACGAAAATAAAATTTGAGAATTTCAATTCAAACGTTTTTCATGTCAGATTCTAATTGCAATAAAAGTGTTCCATTTGTCATGATATTTTCTAATGTTTTTAACACACTATGTATTAATTTTAGTCTAAAAATAATGAATCATGAACACGTATTCACACACAAACTATATATATATATATATATATATATATATATATATATGTAAAAATCAACACATGGTCTGTTATTTAATCGTTTCAGTGAATCTTCAGACACATGCTGACTGCCGACTTTTGAGCTTAAGGCGTAAAACAGTCACCATTGCCATTCTTATGTCCACACTGTCTATATATACGAATGCTCTACTTCCTATATTGAATCCTCTTACTTCATAAATATAGCAAATTTTAAACAATATGCGAGAGAGATGAGGTACATAAAAATGACTTCACTTTATAAATGATGATCTCCATATGTTTACCAGTACAATTTACAAACGCACCCACAAAAATCAAAAACACAAAGGGGTCTCGCACTGAGTTCTGGGATTTTTTTTATATCTCTTCCTCGTTACAGATTAGGCACCTTATCCTTGTATAATGTTTAACGAAGTTTGTCCGATTGAATATTACTGCTGAGTTTGATCCTCACTAGGTGGCATTATAACAAGATCGTAATAGATTAATTTATATTAAATGATACTATTTATCTTAAAAATGTAACCATGAAATTTAACCTATGTCTTCGAATGTTGATTTTATATATCATATATTTCATTTTAGGACTACTTATGAAAGAATATTGATATTTTTCTGCAATTGTCAGACAAATTAGTAGGTGCGTCTTGTAAATTGGTGTTGGAAAATAACGGTCTTTTGTGCCTCTTCTCAGAGCACAATTGTTGATTACTTTGACTATTTATGCATCACGTTCATGTTAATACCAGTACTTAAAGGAAAGACTTGGAAGGGGGACCTTACTTACCCGTAAGTTTGAAGATGAAAATATGACGTTAATTTATACAAAATCATTTTCAGCCAAAGTTACAATAAGATATCTAACGTGGGAACGTTTGGTGTTAGCGTCCACACGAGCCACGAACACATTGTGTAACATATTGTTTTCGTAACATATTCTGCACATACACCTAAACAAAAAATATACATGTGCATATACACACCCTTTTCAACGTTTAAATTTTGGCTTCAACGGATTTCACTGGTGTCAGTCCACTTCCTATTTATAGAATTTAGTATTATTTTTAACTGATAATTATCACCAAAGTTAATTTTCTTTATTAATCTATTAACACTTTTAAACCAATGTTTTACAGAGAAGTGTGTCGACTGGTCAAGAATTGTTCACTGCTTATTCCTCTTATTAGGAAAACTCAGGCAAACGACTGTACATATCAGCTCTAGTTAGCAGCTCTGAAGTTATCCACCATAGATATTTTTTTAATCCGTGCTTAATTAAAAATTAATTAACAACTTGCAATAAGAATGGCCGATGAACTTCTTTATTTTCTAAGTGAGAGTAGTTTCACGACATTGTGATAAACATTGTGCCTCTTTTTATGGTAGAGTAACATGCACAAACATATATGTACAAAAAATTGGATCTTTATAATAAAGATACCAGATAACTCAACATGCGTTCCTAAGTAGATAAATAGCTCTTTCGACATCTGATGTCGTTCATAATGTTGAGTTACATAGAAAGAATGCCGAATGGTAGCATTTTTGCTTCGAAATATGTTAATTAGGAGATGGAAATATTGAGTTGCATTTTGTAAAGCAGTGGCAGCCAATTCAGATGTGCGGGTGGAGAATGACGAGTTAGATGAGGTGAGTGGAGAGATATATACTGAAATCCGTGAAATGTTCGCTGTCATAACGCCGATTGATTGATTCGTTTTCTACGGCTTATCAACCATTTGCATGTTATTTAAAGCCATAAAATATACTTATATTGTAAGAATTTGGGGGAGATGATGATTTAGTGATACAAATTTTATTAATTACCCCATAGCTAGGGGAGAAGGTAGATTTACTAAGCATGAATATAACGAACCCAACTGGAAGTGGAACTCAAGTCTCTGATTAACAATTTCTAGCTATTATCTATTACTCCAATCACATATCCATTCTTACGGCACCTGCTATTCCAAAGCGGTCACCCATCTAGGTACTGACGAGTCTCGGTGTTGCTTAACTTCGGTGATCCTACGGAAACCGGTGTTTCAACGTAATATGGTGTCATGAATATTGAGTTAAGTCAATTAATGAATGACGATATATTAAAATAACCTGAATCAATATTTTGCTTTGAAATTGAGTTCAATTCTCGATTTAGTACATAAAGCCTAAAGGAAATTTGTAATGTGTGGATCTAACGCCTCCGATTAATATGGCTCTGCTCGAAAACGAGTTCAGACTCGCCCAAAGTAAAATTAATAAACATCCATTGACTCTATCAGACCAGTTTTAATGTCTTGTTGACTTCTCACAATGTTTCAGATGTGTTTCCATGTAGACAAAATAAAAACATTCTCTTCTCGAAAGGTTAACAAATGTAAATGACTCCAATGGTAGGCTGGAGACTCTCCGGTCAAAGCTATGTTAAAGAGCATCCCAAAAGAAAGAATTCGCTTCAAAAACAGAATCGGTGCAAAATAGAAACAAAAATGTTCTCAGAAAAGCAAACAAAATATTGGCCAATTAGTAAACAAAAGCAAATAATGATTTCAGTTGTTCAAATCAACTGTTTCAATGTTACATTTGAATAACAAATTATTTTAACTAGGTGTTAACACCAGCAGGGCAACCTACGCAATGGTCAACGCAAGAAAGTTTTGGGAAAATGAGAATTAGTGAGAGAGGATTCTTTCACTACAAGGGAAAGGATTCTAAAATTTCCAATTAACATTCATCTACACGCTTCCTTGCAGGTCTATCTTACTCCTCTTGTGTTTTTATTTTAGATTTTCACCCTGTACAAGGCCTGGACCCACTGAGTTATAGGCTTACAGAGTAAGCGGTACAGTTTATATATATGGGGAAGATAACGGTTATATATATATATATATATATATATATATATATATATATATATATATATATATATATATATATATATATATATATATATATAGGAAGATAACGGTTGAACCGGTTAAGGTTGTAGTGATTGCGGAAGTCATCTCATGAGAATATTTTCCACAAAAGCACTTCGTGGGAATAAACTGCTGGTTGTTTTAAAGTCAATTTTTTTACGAATAAAATGAGAATTACAAAATTTTTCTAAAAGTTCTAATTGTCATCTTTTTTATCCGTGAAATAGACATGGATACAGATAATTCACCATGTAATTATTTTCTCTCTCTTTATCTACAAATAACTTTCTTTGCGGATTATTTTCTTTCTTCAATGTTTTGGGTGATTCATAAATCCCAGCAATACAACGTAGAAACTTTTTTTTTTCTTTTTAGGTTTCATAATATTAAACAATTCATACAGCGGTCCGTCAAAAAGTAATGCCTGTTTTAATTGTGAAAATATTAGTGAGAATTCCATAAACAATCTAAAATTCCTGAAGAAGATTTGAAAAATTCGCTTTTCCTATCCAAAATATTCTTTCATCAGGGTTTCTCATCTATATACATGTTTAAAGGAATGGAATCATTTTTATAGAAGTCATCCATAAAGAACAAATATTTTAATTTTGGCCCTTCTCTTAATACGTAATATTCTAATTAGTATTATTATTATAGACACTTATCTAAGTCGGTAAGACATCCTTAGGTGGTTCTTTTCATATGATTGATGGATATGTTAGTTTGTTTTTATTAGTGTTTTATTAGTGATAAGTATAAAACCCTAAGTCTCATAATATTTTCGTCTGTTGTGTTGAACGTTTTTGTAGAAAAGGTTAATCTGTTTTGGGTTTTTTTTTTTATGTTGTACTTATTTGTATTATTGCTATTCTATTCTTTCTAAGGATAATTTAATTCTTTTTATCTATTAAGCAGTTAAGAAAATTGTTAATTTTATATTCTTGATTTCGTTATAGAATATTGTGTGCATCGAGGATATTAAATGTACTCTATTTATGAATGCTATTATAAATGTGTGGATATTCACAGTCGTTTCAGAGTAGGTTATGGGTATTGTTTTCTTTATAAACGTAAAGTTATAAAGTTATTATTGTTCGAATCGATTAGTACGTCTCAAAATGGGATTCTGTTATTAGTGTTAATTCATGTGTGAAATTAAGAATCCAGTTATTTTCATAGATTTTTCTCCAATTCCGTCTTCCCTTACTTCTTATAAATACATCGTCAACGTAAATTACTGGTTTCGAATCTTTTTAAAAAATCGTTTTCTAAGTGTGACATGTATAATTCTGTTAGTATTGGAGTGATAGGTGAACCCATTGCGATACCAGCATTTTTTTTTTTTTTGTATAGCCCGGGTGTACGGGCTCGGGCTCCCCACATTAAACCGACCTGGTGTCACAAACTGACCTCGTGGGGGTGGGTGAGTAAATACAAATTACAAAGTAGTTTGTAACACTCCTATTTATCATCTTTCAGTGGCGACTTTGGGTAGAGTAGCGGCTTCGTCAAAGGACAGAGTCGCAACTGAGGAAAATTATACTGAGACGTTCCCGGCACTGGGGAACAACTGCACAAAGCTCATTGCACTAGAGAGAGGGATCGGTGCTCGCACCTAGGCCAGCGCAACCAACGGTTACGGGGGATCGGGCAATTTTTGTTCTCAGCCCGGGTGCCTGGTCTTGGGGAACAGTTGCCCCAGGACGCGCCCTCTTATTGCACTAGAGAGAGGAATCAGTGTATGCGTTTGGGCTTCCAACATTATATCGACCTTGAGTCTTAACGCGACTTCGTGGAGGTGGGTCGAGTAAATACAAACTTACTACAACGTAGAGCTGGGGTTTTTTAATCTCAAAATTCGTGAGAAATTTGAGCTCCAATTTCGCCTATATTCATATAGATTCCACAATATAGGTTTTACTTAATTAGCTGTTAGGTTTCTTTAACTCTTAAAATGTTGAATGTATAACTAATTCTAATTTCTATTTTCCCATCTTTACACTATATTATCTTATAAATTGTCTCCTAAATTAAAAAAAAATTGTTTGCACGGAAAATAAGGATTTACGTACATCAAATCGTCTTTAAATCAAGTGGCAGCAGAAGAATTATTGTTTAACTATTAAAAAGTAAGCTTAAACATTAACTCAATGTTTAAATGCAGCGATTAGTTTTTCAGTTCTTCTGTAGTTTATTGATACTTATCGCATCTACTCCTCCATAGCTATTGTTATGATGGCCAAACCAAGAATCCTCCACAGGAGCGAGCTTAAATGCTGCTCGAAAGTGCGGCTTTTAAGCCAGTTTACAATAAACATGCACTGAAAATTTGAATACCAAATGAAAATAAGAGTTACTCCCCATGAACCATGCAAACAATGATAATGGCTAGTATAACATATTAATATATATATTTCTCACATAATCTGGTAACACTGAATCTGAGCTGAACTTCCCTGCTCCAAACTTTTATAGTGCTTTTGAATGAGCTATGAATCACTGAAATCGGACCAGTGGTAGATATTTAATACGAGCAAGTGCTGTGGTTGTAATATTGCAACCACGTATAGTCATTATTTTACATCTCGATACAAATATCGGAGTTTAATCAGAGTCCATAAATTCGGTATATGTGAGAGTAACATGCGTGCCTAGTCATGTCTATATGATTGCGGATTAACATATCCGTTAATGTTTTAAAAGTGGAAGGGCCGTACAAGAATTATCCCATGCTTTTCACTTACTTTCATGTTTATTTTATGAGATGTTAAAAGAGGTGGTCATTTTAGAAGTAGAAGTTACCAGAAAGGAGAGAGTATTTTACCACCTGCTTCCTTTAAATCATGAAGAATCAGAGTTATCCATCTCCGAGGTGAGCTACACAGTCTAACTTGCTACTTACACATAGTAATGTAGCGAGAACTGGATTCGTGCTTTTACTAAGTGAAATGTAAGCAAGAAACCTCAGTCTGAATTCGAATTCAGAATTGTTTTCTGTACGTGTAACTGTTATGCCATTCCGCATTTTCTTTTCCGTACATATGTGTGTTATGTTGAATGCAATAAAGGGTACTCTCTAACGACTTAAAAGCCGGAACTGGCCTCTTGCCACTCATGAGATCTGTTTAGTTCAAAATGTTCAATATATTTCGTATTTCCTGACACATTAGCAATCATTTCCGTGCCTCGGAGACTCGTGAATTAGAAAATTGTAATTTTAACTGTAAAATATTTCCAATACGACTGGCGATATGAGCGTCATATTTACAGACGCCGAAACAAATTTAGACACAAAGATAACTTCCTTTACTGCTTATTTCTTTTACCTATTTTCTGAAAATTGTAATTTTATGTTATAAGGAAAAATAAATTTTATACACCTACTAATCAAAATTGTAGGAAAAGCGTTATGAGTTGTAACGTTTAATTGCTTTGTTTATCTTTTAGTATAGTCAAATTCTTTCTTTCTCATTTATCATTCAAATCGTTTTTTTCTTTTATACTTTTATTTATTCATTGAATACTATTATTTAAAAATAAATTATGATAATAGCAATAATAACTTGTTCTTTAGACGACAAACTGTTTACTCCCACGTCCAGTTTAAAATATGTATGTGTGCGTGTGTGTCGCGGAGACATAGAAATATCTGGTTTGGTGTCCGGGCTCGCGTTTGAATCAATAGGAAAAGGAAAATTCTGATTTTAAACCCGCGATCACTTCAGCATCTGATATGTGGCAAACTGTGCTCCAGTACAGGCTATGCTCTTTTGACGAAGAGTGTGTGCATACTGCTGTACAAGCAATAACTATTATAAACAAGTTATGTGCAGGTTGTTCAGTAAACACCAACATGTTTTGTGCTCTTGGAATCCTCTGTCGTTGAAGAGATAATGACAGGGACAGGAAAAGTACGTCATTGAAGATTCCTAGCTTGAACTTTGCACCTGGGTGATGGCCGTTTTGAACAACGTATGCGAGTAATTGTATAACTCGTGTCCTCCTTTCATAACAAATTTTATGACGGCACTGCTTTCATCCGAGGGAGGATGGATCAAGAAAATGTGACCTAAAAAATGCTTACTCGCTCTAGTCCATGTCATTAGATAAAACTGACTGAGCATCCAAAACTGCACCAGAACGATAAAGAAGTCAAACATTAGAGATCTTTTCATTGGGTATTGGATGTTTCGTTAAAAGGTGAAAATTGATGTGTACAAGTAAGTACAATTGAGATCCCTACTTTATGGAGCAGAATCTTGGACTCTCTAGCGACGACACATCAATCAACTTGATGCCTTCCACATGTCTTGACTACGTACCACCTGAAACAGAAAACTTACTGATCGCATTAGAGACAGTGAAGTTCTGACTAAATACAACCTGGAAGGTATTGAAGCCATCCTAATGAAAGTCCAACTCAGGTAGGCAGGACATCTTTCTTATATGAGCGATAGAAGACTTCCAAAACAACTCCTCTTTGGCCAGCAGGTCACTTGGAAAGCCGCTGTTGCGTTTCAAAGGCCAATTCAAAGACAATTTGAAGTGATGCCGCATCTTATGTTCTTCCTGGCAGAACAAAGTGTCAGAGAGAGGAAGATGACACCAATCCTGCTTCTTATCTATGCAAAGGTTTGAGCGAGGCCGACTTGGACGTCGGGATCAACTGCGGGATCAAATATTAAAGCAAAATGGAAGCATGCTGCTCATCTCAATGATAGCCTTACCTGCCAGTGTGGTTTTGTCACACGTAGTAAAACAGGCCTTGCTGTCCACTCGCATAAACATTTGCCAACTGATCCTCGACCACTTGAAACATGCGTGTACATAAAAATTTAGCACATCTATTTTACTGAACTCTCATTTGTTATCTGCAACAAGAGAATTCACCATATTATATAATTGTGTATTTAGGCAGCAATCCCTCTTTTATACAAGTTTCATTAAAGACAACTGCCAAGATACTGACACAAGGCCACTATAAATGCGCATCTAACAAGTACCAAATTCTTGATTGCACCCCACACAGTATGTCTTCATTCATAGTAAATTAAAAGAGAATTTATTTTATTGATTAAAATTTTCTTGATAAGCCATGTTTATTGTCAACGGTTTATTGTAAAGGTTAAAGATGTTCACTAATTGTCTCATAATGAAAATTGTTTAAGTCAATGTAATTAGTTTTCCATAGAGAAAGTTATTTTAGTTGCTTCAAGTTATAGCGTGTCTTCGAACTGATTAACGTGATACATCCTTCACCAGAATATTTCACCTCATCGCTGAATAGTGGCTAAAACGAGTTGAAGATAAACTTTCATTGTTCAGTAGAATTGCGTCCACACTTCAATCTATATGTATGCAGAGAATTACAAATCTTAAATTCGTCTGAAATTAAGCCACAGTATATAGAGTTTATGGCAACCACAATATTTTGGTTCGATTGGCTACACGCTATAGCCCCTCCCCAATAGTGAAGAGTATTTTTCTGTAGTTTGGCCTAAATGAGTTCAGTAGAAACAAAAATAATCAGTGGTGTATCTAGAAAGGGCCGGAGGGGGCAATCGGACCCTGGTGACACTTTTACGGGGGCGACACTTTTGTGTCTGCTGTAGGCTATAAGCCTGTATAGGTTGTACTGAAATAATAGTGGTTTTAATGTCGGGACAGAACTCACAGTTGAAGGATCTTTTCGTTTTCGAGTAACTTAAACTGGCATATATGTTTGACTCTCTGCTTTCTATAGAGTGACAATTGACAGATGAAATAGTTTTTGACGATGTCATAGAATAATTTACCAAACAAAAAAGCAAGAGAAGTTATTAATTTGTAACTTTCATTTCAAAATTAAAGATGTATCTAATTTTTTACACTCCCCCCCATATTTCGTTTTTACTTTTTAACTGTTAGTGATAATGTTTGGTGTGTATTTAAAGCATACTATATTTGAGTACATGAAAGTAATATTATAATGGTACACAAATTAGTTTGATAACTTTAACAGTGACTCACTGCGCAATATGTATTTATGTGGGGACCGAGGGGGCAATCCCAGTGGCTGCCCCAGGCGGTTCACACCCTAGATATACCACTGAAAGTAATGAATAATCAAAAATAAAAGCCAAATATAAAGCAAATAAAAGCCAAATTTCTTTTATTCATTTAATAAATTCTCCAAATCGCTTCTCCCTATTAGACTAAATTCAGTTTATTTAAGGCTTAAATATCTATTTTTAATTATCTATATTTACGAGAGGGCGTTGAAATCTTCGCAAATTGACCAAAAGAATCCTACCTTTGCAACTGATAAGAAACAACCTAGTTACACATGGGTCGATAATTACGTATCTCCAACCTACACCTGGTACCATTGACTTTAAAAGATCAAATACAAATAATGCTATGAGTGATGCGCGTGGAGTTAACGACAGATGTGGCATGCACAGCACAGCATCGACACACAGACCATCACAACTCCATTATCCAGAGAGAGGCTGAAGTACAGTGTTCTTTTCATAGAGAAACACGCAAACACGCAGAGCTTAATAGATTCTCACTCCTACATGTTTTTATTCCGTAGGATGTGAAGCCACCCACCAAACCGGCTAAGCCTGATTGGAGAGCTAATTTAGTCAACGACTATGTGACCGGTAATACATGATAAAGGGGATCAGTACAAATAATTCCAATTTAAGGAATTCCGAAAGACATTCATAAAAAGAATCACACAAACAAAATAATTTAATGAAATATTTAATTCCTTTCATAAATGAACCACAAGCAACAATTAAACGAAGCCAAAAAATATTTCTGAAGCCATTATTACGCATAAAATGAATTAGACCACCAAATTAGACTATTTCTCCCCAAAGCAAGTAATAACGATAGCGAACACACAGCCAAAAATCACATTCACATTTATTACAAAAACCAAATGCATACAAACAAGACGAATCTTCTTTAAGGCTTATTATAAAGAAATATACTACTCCAATTGACCCGAATAAAAAAATCAAATTTATTATCTATTATAAAAAATTTAAGACAGCCAACCTTATCCTAAAAAATAACAACACACCAACTAAGTCAAAATTACAAAGAACGAACATTATCTATGAGTTCAAATGCCCCTTAAGGAACTGTGTTCTTGATGAAACCGGACTCATAAATAATTACATCTGTTACACAACCACATGCTTATCCAGACGTCTTACGTTACACCTATCTGATCACAGCTCCATTAGAAGCCATTTAAACACACACACAAATTTACCAGACTCCATTAGGAACATACTAGTAGAAAACAAATATATTAACTTCATCCACCTGCAAAAAAGACTAAAAATAATGGAAGCTTTAATAATAAAAAAGAAAAAGCCAACTCTTAACAACGAACAAAGCCACAATGTGCTAACCGTATTCGGAAATTAAAAACATCCCTACCACACACTAAGACAGACACAGAACGCACGCACTCAATTAAGCTGAAAAATCGAATCATCCTTGATAATGGCTAAAGGTATAGCCGAAAGCGCTCGGAAATATAAAACATTTGGACAGTTCTTACACACCCTTTGTCCAGAAAAGAAGAAAAATTAAATAAAAAGCTTAACCGTAGTACCTTGTCTGTCGTTTTTAATGAAACATGCATAAAGGAAGGATTGCTGCTTAAATATACAACTATATATATATATATATATATATATATATATATATATATATATATATATATATATATATATATTTGCAGAGGGCCGGTCACCAGATCGGGACTAAGGAAACATTCGATAATAAGGCAACATCTGATAAGAGCCTAGATGACATGACCATAACAACTACATCTGCTATTGGTTCGAGATGACTGCTAAAGGGGATTGAAAAGTACATCACTTGGGCCCAAATGAGTTTCAAACCCTCGAAATCAAGATCACTTGTTTTAAGAAAAGGAAAAATATTGGACAAGGAGCGGTTTAGACTTTCCGGGGAAAATCATACCAACAATTAAGGCCGAGCCGATAAAGGGCTTTGGAAAACACATCCAGAGAACAAAAATAAACTAGAGATGAAGTTGAAGAGAGTTGATAAGTCCAGCTTATTCTTCCCAAAGTCCTATGGCCGTTGTCCATCTATGAATTCACGACATTTCACATAAAACAACTAGAAAAGAGAATTAACGTACGATTACGGAGATGTTTAGGTCTACCGAAATGTTTGACTAGCGATGCCCTATACGTCAATTCCAATGCTCTGCAACTTCCTTTCAGAAGCCTAGTAGATGAATTTAAATCACCAAAGTTAGAACGACAATGCAGTACAAGTTATCCAAAGATCCAAAGGTGGCTGGAGCAGGCATTGAAGTCTATCCAGGAAGGAAATGGATAGCAGAAAATAGATTACTGGTAGCGAAAGAAAGACTTCGCGAAAAGGCTTTATTAGGGGCCGTAGCTACAGGACGCGCGGTCTTGGGGTATTTTCCTACCATTCAGGTGGACAGGGCAAAAGGAAAAGAACCTTTTAATACAAGAAGAAAAACGCAAGGGTGAAGAAGAGAAAAGTTTGGCAAAAATGGTGGGACTAAGCCAACAAGGATCGTGGACCAAATGGGCATCCATGACTTATAGAAAAATAAAATGGTCTGATATATGGCGTAATGACACCAGCATAAAATTCCTAATTCAGACAATATATGACACCCTTCCCAATCCAGTTAACCTGCACTTATGCTATGAAACAGAGTCGAACATATGCCCATTTGTGCTCTCGTCAAGGAACTTCAAAATAAGTAGCTGTCAAACTAACGGAAGGCAGGTAAACATGAGATATGATCAAAATTTAAAAAGGATCTAGCAGAGATAGCATGGTAATCAGCACTCATACTTTAAATCCGGATAAAACATCTTTAGAATTTCTTAAATCTGTCGAGAAACCTAACCAAAAGAAAAAGTATAAGCTGTCTGCCAATGGTAATGGGCGCAAGAGGTTTTGCTGCAAAGTCCTTATGCAAAGCCCTAATTAATATTGGCGTAGTAGGTTCTAACAAAAGGAAGGCGATTCGAACCATAGAGAATACAGCAGAAGAACAGCAAAATGGTTATGCATTAAACGTGATAATGACAAAATAGTTTAAAATAATGGAGTAGGGGGAAATGTGTAAATAATATAAACACCATTTTAAATGTTTAAATACATGACTTGAATTGGACAGGTACAGTCTATGAACATTTCATGTCAGTTTGTAAAGTGTATTATTTGTAAATCTGTATAGCATTTTTTTAATGTTATACTCAATTTTATACGCGGTAATTTTTTAAATTTATTATTTATCTTTTTGCGGTTTTAATATATCGTAAGGTGCTTTGTCTTCCATTCGTATTTGTATTTGTTTTACTTTTTATTTTTAAAAAGGGTTAAAAGCATAAAATAGATTGTATTTTTTTCCTTTCGTAATTTAGCATATTTACACCATTATTTCGCAATTTTGTGTATTTTAATCGCCATCATATCTTGTATATAGTGTTATTTAATTAGTCTATTTTTTCGTTCTCCATTTTACATTGTTGTCATGTCGTTATAATTTTTATTTTTATTTTATTTTCTTTTTTTTTCATTGGATTTGAGCAACGATAATAATAATTAAATACGAGTAAGAGACAAAAGTTTTATATCATAAGACGTCTTGTCTCTTATTCGTATTTAATTATTATTATTATTATTTTCTTTGATTTCTGGCGTTTACACATTTCTTTCCGAGTCCATATTATAAAGTCGCATCGGGTTTCCGAAGTGTCCTTAGATCTTTTTCTTTCCGCCCATTTCTTTCGTAATTTAGCATATTTACACTAGTATTTCGTAGTTTATTGTATTTTAACCGCCTTCATGATTTGTAAATAGAGTATTTAACTAATCTATTTTAATTTTTCCTCTTCTACCACCAACTACTAATAGTTGACTTCAATAATCAAATGATAATTCAAATAATACAATGATTAGAAGTAGTTTTAAGATATAGAATTTTATAGTAGAATTTAACAGATCAAAACAGTAAATTTTTAAAGTAAGGCACCAAACAGTATTTGGGGAATAACATAGAGGGTTAAGTTTAAGAACGTTAAATTACCTCCTCGGTTACCCACTGAAGCTGCTATTCACCGAAAAAAAAAGAAAGAAAAGAAGCCAGTCCCCTCGTGAATCATTTAAAAATCAGTTCGCGCAGTGGATTGGTTGTTACAAACATCCAATCGGGTGCGCGGAAAACGTGGTCTATTTTCGTCCAATTTATTAAAAAGGCCAGGGTCTCTGTTAGCGTTTGATTGCGAGGGGGAATCAGAGATAGATCGCACCTGATTGGGTCGGCTTGATGATGGGGGAAATGATCTAGATAAAGCGATATGATCAAACATATATGTAAGCGATTACGTAGTTTGTGAATTGATTACTATATTACTACTGTGGGGACTTAGATATACTTTTGATAGCAACAACACTGGTCTGTACAGAGATGACGGAGTTATCCTCCTACGAAATACCAACCCACAAACAACGACTTATTAAATTCTTCAAGGATCATGGACTAAATATCACCACTAACACCTGTGCAAAAGTGATTAACTTTCTAGAGACATCTTTCGACCTATCCAAGGGAATCTACAAGCCTTTCACTAAAGACTTTTATGATCATAAACACATTAGCAAATAATCTAACCATCCCACAGGAATTTTACATAATTTTCACAAATCCGTGCAACATAGGTGTTGTGAATATGGATTATCTCCTCTTAGATAATCCAAGCTATAAAAGCTGTATACTTCCACTGTCAAGTCAGATGAGTAGTATTATTAGCAGAGCCGAGATTGACGAAGTCAGCAAAGAAATAAGTGGGTATGAGATGGTAACAGGGGCCAGGATCAACCGCGATAAGTCTGTGGGCTTGCGGTTGGGTGCGTGGAAGGGAGTTTCTCTTCCCGGACATTTCCTCTGGACGGATGGGCCGATCAAGATACTCGGCGTCTGGTTCGGTCCTGATCTCCAGTTGGAAATGAACTGGTCGGAGGTACAAGGGAAGGCCGAGATCGCGGTTAATCTGTGGTCTCGGAGGAGACTTTCCCTGAAGGGAAGGGCGGAAGTATGTGTTTCACACATCTATCCGATCCTCCTCTACCGACTCTCTGTGCTTCCACTCCCGTATGCCCGACTAATGTCATTAGTCCGGACCTTGTTCTCTTTCTTGTGGAGAGGCAAGGTCCCTATGGTATCTCGCGAGGTCTGTTGCCTCCATCCCTCTGAGAGCGGTCTGGGGATGCCTAGCATTGAGATTCGTCAATATATGCTTCGCATTACCTTTTTAGACCGAATGTGTCGTGGGTCGAATGAGGAGGGTGCCTTTTGGAAAGAAGACGTCCAGAAACATTTTCCGTCCCTGAAAAGTGTGCACTCGTGCGAAGAAGAGGCCGGCCGTACACCACGTGCCGAGTGCTCTTTTATCGTGAATGTCGTCGCGCTCTGAAGCTCCTCTTACGGGCTTCGGATGGCCTCTCCAACGCCCAGGCGTTGTCTCGCAAGGCATTATATCAAGTTTTAGTTGGGGGTCCGTACAAGATGATCTGATTGGCGAGCTCGGTCTTACGAAGCAGGAGGCTCGCTCGATATGGCCTTGGGCGCCCGGGTTGAAATGCCTCAATAACGATGAGGCATCACTAACCTGGCTGGTGATTCGTGAAGCCCTCTGGGTCAGCAAGAGACTTTGTTCAGCAGGCTTGGAGAAATATCCAAACTGTTGTCGCTGTGCGGGGGAAGTCGAGACTATTGGTCACGCCTTCTTTCAGTGCAAGGCGGTAGTGCCGTTGTGCAAGTTTGTTGAAGGCCTCATGGTTCGCATGCTGCAGGAAAAGTTTTTTGTCCTGGAAGCCAGTTCTGTTTGTAGCAATGTGGTGCCGCAGATGACGAAGGCTGAACACTATGTGTTCTGTTGCTTACTAGGGGTTATGAGAGTCGTGATTTGGACGACACGTCAGAAGGGATTCCATGAGGGCGAGAAGTTCACTTCTTCCCAACTGATCTTGTTCTTTAAGCATCAGCTTAAAGTCAAGATCAGGACGGAAAGGCGGCGGCTCACCTCATCGGAATTCAACAAAAGGTGGGTGAATCTTGCGCGTATGTGCCGAGTAAAAGGGCTGACCTTGAGTGGCATCTGGATGCCGGTTAGGCATTAAGGATATTGTTTTCCTGGGTTCAACATGGGCAACCCATCCCGGAGTTAGGTTAGATTAGGTTTTGTATTTTTTCTTTTAGTTTTTCTATTCTGGTAAACTTAGCTAGGTGTATTTGCTCATTGGTCCCCTTTATTTCTGTCCCCATTTTTTTTTCCTTTAGTTTAACTCCACATCCCCTCCCTCGTTTTTTAGGTGGTCAGTGATGTCAGTTCTCTCTGGTAGATGCGGGGCGCCTTTCGTTTCGTGTGTGTGTTTTTCGTATTTTTGTTGTGTATGAATGAGTGTGTGCCTGTGTGAATGCTTGGGAAGAATGAGTGTGGCCTTTATTTTCATAAGTCCCGCATCGATTTCGTCCGGTTAACTGATATTTCTGCCACATTCAAAAGTTTGTGGGGTTTTATTACTAACACTAGTTTTATTTGGTTTCTTGTAAATATATTTTGTCATTTTGTATATATTCATTGGGGATCATTTTAGAAGTTGTTGTTTTTATGCCCTCCCCCACAGACAATATTTGTACATATGGGGATTATTTAGGTTTTTCATGGAGTCAAAGAGGCATTTTGGTGTATGTAGTAAGAAAGGTATGGATAAATGTGTTGTTTTGGTGAAAGGAATATTGTTCTGTATGATAGGGTCAGTGGTTGTGGCTAGCTAAGTTTTAATCTAAGACAAGTGATGACCGTCCTTTACCCCAACCCCCTTTTCGGCCTTGTGCCACATTTGTACATAGTACAATAAATAATGATGAGTAGTATTATTCTAACCCATCTGACCGTTGTTAGACATTTTTTCTGTCTTCCAAAGGATTACTTTTTGAACTTTTTGACTGCCTTAATTTTTTTTTATTTATTTTTACCATTTTTCTAACGTGATTTTTTGACTTTTTGTTAAATTTGTCTTTTTTCTAACGTTCTTATTTTGACCATTTGTTTTTTCCTTTTCATTTCCTTTCCCTCTTATTTACCGTTACTTCATTTTTGTTATTAATTATTTCTTTTTTTTAATTTTTATTTTCTACTTTTTCCTTGTTAAATTTATTTTCTTCCAGTTTTTACACCCCGGAGTTTATCTGTTTATTTTTCGTTTCTCGTCCGACTTTTTTATTTAATTGTTTATTTATTACGTGTTATTTATTTCTGTGTTTTTTATTTTTACCCGTTAAAAGTCTACGTTTTATCTGTTAATTACGTGTTTATAATATTTGTGTTTAATTTGTAATTTCTGTCCTCCTTTTTTTGTTTATTTATTTAACGTTTTTTTTGTTGGGTTGACCGTTTTTAGCGGCAGCCATTTTGTAAATTGTTACATTTTAGTTTCGTACTTTATTTTGTATAGCGTTTTCATTTTTTTTTTCCGTTTATAACTATTAGTTTTATTGTGTAATTTTGGCTTGTCTGTTGTCCTTTAAATTTTGTTCTTTCTTCGTTTTTGTGAACCTTGTTCACATTTTATCTGTCCATTTGTTTTATTTTTTTCGTTTTACCTGTTTACATTTGTGGTTATAATTTTTGCACACGTCCTTCTGTTTTTATTTTTGTCTGTTGATATTTGTTTGTTAGTTTAAATTGTTGTCTTGCTGATAAGCAAAACTTTTTTTTACCCTCCTTTTTTTTTTTGTTCCTCCGCCTATAAGGCGGTTCCCACCCGTATTTACCCCCCCTTCCTTCTTATTATTTAAAAATGGAAAAAAAGGAAAAAAAAAAACACCTTCATTTTTAGCGAAAAAAAAGCCCAATTTAGCGGATTATAGAAACGGACGATACGTAAGCATCTATTTAACCCAAAAAAAGGACCCCCCGGATAAAAGACAATTTAAATGAATTTCCTGCTCTTGAGAGCACTTCCCCTAGCAACGTTGAAACTGCTGGGAAAAATGAAAAAGAATAAGAAAATACTACGGAAGCCAATAAAGGCAATAACAAGGAAATACCTATGGAGGCCAATAATGGCCAAAATTCTGAAAAAGTTGAAGAAACCGGAAATGAACCGCAAGCTAAGCCTGAGGCCGGGGAATCGCCCTCTTGTTGGAAGTCCCCTCCAAAGTGCATAATCAATTTAGTGGAGTTCTTGGAGCGTGCCAAGAGTTACGCCCACCTTGTTGTTGAAGGTGGACTTTTGGAAGACCCCCAAGAATTAAAGAAAATTGATAAAAGAATAGTGTCAGTTTTCGTCGTGGACAAGCGTACGCGCAAAATTTGTCGCTCGACGAAAAACACAGTGTTGAAAGCACTAGAATCCTTCGGGTTCAAGCCCTTAGAATAGTTAAGGGTGCTAAATTTTTCATAATGGGACGTACTGTTGCCCACACCAGAAGACTGCGTCGCCGCGGCTAGCCGCGAACTAATTAACAATGAGTTGATACTGCGTACAGAATACGAAGGCCGACGAAGGACCAAAGTAACAGTATACGAGGTCCCTCCTCAGGTTATCGGGGAACATCTCGCCGCGTTCTTCTCCCAGTATGGCGAAATTCTGGGAGCTTCCTGTGATAGCCTGAGCGGGGGGTGGAGTTTTGACATCATGTTGGACGAGAAAGCCTTCCGCTCCATCCCCAACTGTCTGGATGTTGGTAGCTTGAAGTTACCGGTCATTGTGACGGGTCGAAGACCGGTATGCTGGAGGTGTGGAGTGACTGGTCATCTCTCCTCCTCCTGCCCAGAGAAGAAGGCCTCTGGAAGTCAAGCGCCAGTTGTACAAGATCCCCCTCTGACCGCGTCTCTAAATTCCGCCTCGCCTGTAATGGGCGTACCAGCCTCCGGGACCGGGTCGGTTAATCCTCCGGTCGGCGTGTCACCAAAAGCCACATTCCCCAAAGAGCCTTCGCCCGCTGCCGGTGCAGTTGTGGAGAAGGGGGAGGGGGAATGGCTGGTTGCTGGTAAGGCCAGAGGGAAGCGCCGGACAGCGGGTCCTCAGTCCCCTGAAGCCCCAAGGAAGAAAGGCACATACAGCCCCACTCCCTCTAACAACGTTAAGGGCGATGCCCCGGCCTCTGATCTGACATTTCAAGAAATGCAGAAAAAATTCGACCCCGGATACGAAAAGTCGGAAAAATAAAAGAATTAAAAAAACAACTGGATTCCAAAAGGAAAGACCCAATCCCTTCAACGTCCTCTGCGAGACCCACCCCTTCACTGAAGAAACAACCTTCACCTTCGCCTGCTATTTCGCCATCCAAAGCCACATCCCACAGTAGAGATCCCAGCCCCTATAGACATAGATCATTTTATACCCCTCTACATACACCCACTCCTTCCCCCGTTAAACAAATTTCCACCCCCCTCCATACCCCCAAGCAATCACCGGTAAAAAATACCGATATGCCTCCTCCTGCTCCGAAGCGCCAAAGAAGTCCCACCCAAGATCCCAAAGAGCAGAGAAAAAAAAGATTTATTTTCCACTCAGGAGAGGAGGTGTGCCGTATTTCCCCTGCCCAGGCCGAGAGAGCCCGGGACTATGGAAATAGGGTCAAAGATCTTAAATACCTGCTCTCAATCAAGCAATTTGCTGATTTAGATATTGAGGATCCCAAAAACTTCCCAAATGCCCAGAGGGTCCTGACAGTTATTAGATCAGGACCTGCGGCTAAACAAACTTGGGCTATGGTGGATGAAGCCATTAATGCATGTAAGATGGCTTTGCCCATTGCCATAATAGAGAATGAGCAGTTAAAAAAGTTAAAACAGTTCTGTGCAGGGAGGGTCCCTGTTTTAGTTCACCCCTCCCTATATAGAGCTCTTAAATTGACCTTCCCCTGGGATATCGGCGGTATCTCCCAAGACGGCACCATCAAGACTGAGATGGGCCATGGGTCTATGGGAGAGGCGGTCGGTATCCTTACCCCGTCCATGTTTAATGCAGGTAAACAACCCTAATCGGACTTCTCAATGGCTCTCTGGTTAGCTACGTTAAATGTGCGGGGCCTGAGGTCCGAGTCTCGCAGGGCGAAGCTCTCTCGTGACCTTCAGTTTGTTGTGTGCAAGAGACCCGGTTTTCTTCTCATGACCATGAGGATATACTGTCTAAGGGGTTCGCCCTTTATTCAGCATGTTTTGATGGTCGTTCGAGGGGTGTCTCTTGGCTAGTCTTTGAAGGCTGCATGTACCCTTGTCTTCGCAGATCCGGCGGGCAGGCTTTGTGTGCTGGATGCAAGATTAGGACGGAAAGGCGGCGGCTCTCCTCATCGGAATTCAGCAAAAGGTGGGTGAATCTTGCGCGTTTGTGCCGTGTGAAAGGGGCTGACTTGGAGTGGCATTTTGATGTCGGTTAGGCATCAGGATATTGTTTTATTGGGTTGAAAATGGGCAACCCATCCCGAAATTAGGTTAGAATAGGAGTTTGTATTTTTCCTTTAGTTTTTTCTTTTCTGTTCTGATAAACTTAGCTCGGGGTTGTGTTTGCTCATTGGTCCCTTTTTATTTCTGTCCCCATTTTTTCTTCCTTTAGTTTAACTCCCCGTCCCCTCCCTCGTTTAGGGTGGTCAGTGATGTCAGTTCTCTGGTGGATGCGGAGCGCCTTTTCGTTTCGTGTGTGTGCTTTCGTAATTGTTGTTGTGTATGAATGAAGTGTGTGCTTGTGTGAGTGCTTGACGGTATGAATGTGTCCTTATTTTCATAGTCCCGCATCGATTTCGTCCGGTTAACTGATATTTCTGCCACATTCAAAAGTTTGTGGGGTTCTAATACTAACAGATGATTTTGTTTAGTTTCTTGTAAATATATTTTGACATATTGTATATACTCATTGGGGATTTTTAAAAGTTGTTGTTTTATGCCCCCCCCAGACAATATTTGTATATAAGGGGTGTATTTAGGATTTTCATGGAGTCAAAGAGGCATTTTGGTGGATGTAGTAAGAAAGGTATGGATAAATGTGTTGTTTTGGTGATAGGAATATTGTTTAGTATGATAGGGTCAGTGGTTGTGCCTAGCTAAGTTTTATTCTAAGACAAGTGATGACCGTCCTTTCGACCCCAGCCCCTTTTCGGCCTTTGTGCCACATTTGTACATAGTACAATAAATCGGAAATATTCTAACCTGAAGGACTGTGCCGAAGGGCGGAGTCTCCTTCAAGGGGAGGTGGACTTGACCTGTCGAACCCGTTTATACGGGTTCAAATGCAGCTATTTTTGGCCGAGCCTAATGGCTCGGGAATGCCTCAACGTTAAAAAGGCCTTGTGCCACATGACACCCTCGTGGGGGGGGGTGACTCAATATCGATGAGTAGTAGTATTCTTAATTGAATAAACGATTACTAGACAGAATCTCTTGTCCTGTTTTCATTACATTTTATTCAATTAAGAATGGAACAATTTATGCGACCTGAGCGACTTACCACAGATCCAGAAAGCGATTCAGCCGACAAGTGCTGGAAACATTGGCGGGAGACATTTACAAATTTCATCGAGGTTCTACATTCAGAAAGACCGGGACGTCCCATCAATAAGCGTGCGCTCCTAACCAACTACCTGTCTCACACAGTCAACGAAATTATCTCGGATTGCGTTACCTACGAAGAAGCAATCGATGTACTGAACGCTACATACATAAAGCCCCAAAATGAGATATTTTCTAGACACCTACTTGCGACTCGCCGACAAGAACCAGGCGAGACATTGGACCATTTCCTTAAGAGCCTTCGGACACTGAGCAAAGATTGCAACTTCTGCCCAATGACGGCATTAGAGGCCCAAGAGCTACACATTTTGGACGCCTTCATTAACGGCTTACGCAATACTCAGATAAGACAACGTCTGGTTTGAGAATAAGACCCTTACACTTAGAACAGCTTACGAGCAAGCCTATATCTTCGAAAGTGCTATACAGCAGTCTAGTTCTTATTTACAGCCAGACACCGTGGGCGCCGCGTTAAACCCACCTGTTCTTACTGTCCCCCTCATGACGATAGTCCGACGAAGCTTCAAGAACAATCGGTCACTGCCGCTTTAAAAAAGGACACTTGCTATTTTTGTGGCTTATCTAAACACCTCAGTGCCCTGCCAGAGATACTCGTTGTCATAAATGTGGAAAACTTGGTCATTTTTCAAAGGTATGCAAGTCTTCTAAAACTCTATACAAATCCACTCGTCAAAATACTTCTGCAACTTTAGCCGCCTCCCCCGACTGCCTTTCAAAAACTATTGTAAAAGTGAAAATTAACGGGAGGTCTACAAATGCCCTGCTCGATACCGGGAGCTCAGGAAATTTTATCAAAGAAAGCTTGGTAAAAACCAACAAATTGTATTTTGTACCCTCCCCCAGCAGAGTAACAATGGCAAACGTGTCATTGTCTGCGCAAGTATGTGGTTATTGTTTGGTGGACTTACTATTTAATGACGTCTCCTATAAAACCACTAAATTATCCGTAATGAAAAACCTTTGTTGCGAAATAATACTGCGACACGATTTTTTGCAGCAACACTCACAGGTTGAAATTTGTTTGGCGGTTCAATGCCCGCATTGAAAATTTGTGGATTGGCGACAGCAAAAATCCAGTACCCGTCACTTTTCGAAAACCTAACTGAAAACTGCAAACCCATAGCAGTGAGAAGCAGACGTTTTTCTTATAATAATAAAAATTCATTGACTCTGAGATAAAAAAGACTACTTGAGGAAGGTATAATTGAGCCTAGCAAATCACCCTGGAGGGCTCAGGTAGTTATAACCACTTCTAGCAACCATAAAAAGAGAATGGTTATAGATTACTCCCAAACCATAAATAGATTTACTCTTTTGGACGCCTTCCCACTACCCAGGATAGATGAAATGATAGGCGAAATAGCTAAATATCGTATGTTTAGCACTCTGGACTTGAAAAGCGCGTACCATCAGATCGCCATTAGACCTAGAGACAAGCCATACACTGCATTCGAGGCGAACGGCCGACTATATCAATTTCGCAGGATTCCTTTTGGCGTTACGAATGGGGTAGCCAGCTTCCAAAGGATAGTCGACCAAATCATAACGGATGAGAAACTGGAAGGCACATTTGCGTACATCGACAACGTCACAGTATGTGGCCATAATAGAAAGGAATACGACGAAAATCTCAGACGGTTCATGTCCGCCGTCGATAAATACAACCCTAAACGACGACAAATGCTCGTTTGGACTGGACAAAATAAACCTACTGGGGTATACCATAAGCAAAGGTTTTATGGCACCGGACGCAGATCGATTGAAACCTTTACTCCAGATGCCTGTCCCTCACAACCAGCCTTCCCTTCGACGTGCTATGGGCATGTTTGCTCATTACTCTCAATGGATTGCTTCGTTCTCAGAAAAGATACATCCATTGACACAAGTAGAGACATTTCCTCTGTCCCATCAAGCCGTTGAGGCATTCGAGGGACTGAAAAGGATATTGCGAAATCTGCAATTACAACAATAGACCAAAATATTCCTCTGGTTGTTGAAACGGATGCGTCAGACTATGCTATTGCTGCTTCTTTGAAACAAGCTGATCGTCCTGTAGCCTTCTTTTCAAGGACCCTCTCACAGGCTGAACGACGACACCCCGCAATTGAAAAGGAAGCCTACGCCATAGTCGAGGCATTAAGAAAATGGCGACACTACCTGATCGGACGCCACTTTAAACTTATTACTGACCAGAAATCAGTTGCTTTTATGTTCAACTCTAAAACTACGAGTAAAATAAAGAATGAGAAAATAGCGAGGTGGAGAATTGAGCTATCTTGTTTCTCCTTTGACGTCAGCTACCGACCTGGCAAGGAGAACTTAACAGCTGATACACTGTCAAGAGCATGCTGTACGGCATCAAGCGGGGACGAACTCCGAACGCTACATAACAATCTCTGTCACCCGGGCATTACTCGAATGGTTCATGCTGTGAGGTGTAGAAACTTGCCTTTCTCAGTGGAGGAGGTAAAAAGAATTACAAATTCTTGTCGAACGTGTGCTGAAATAAAGCCTCGGTTTTATAAACCCCAAACTGGCGTTTTAATAAAAGCATCACAACCGTTTTTGAGACCTTTGTGGACTGTTTTTCTTGACTTCCGTGTTGATTGTTGAACGTCATTTTTTGAATTTTTTTTTTAGTACTGCTGTGTGGCGAGCCTGTTTCTGGTCCGCGATTGTTTGCTCCTCTGATCTGTCTATCTATTTAGAAGAACTTTACTGAAATTTCAAGTTTTTTCTGATAAGTTATTGATTTAAGTTTTTATTCTTTTAATTTTTTCCATTTCTTTTGTTTGTTTTTAATTTGTTTTTGGGCTTCGGCCCACATTTTTTCTTTTTTTTAGTCCGGTTTGACAAAGTCTTACCGGACGACTGCTTTCTTATTTTTGTTTATTTCTTTTCAGTTTTAAAAATTTAAGAACAGTTTAAGACAAAAGAAAAAGAAAGCTTTGTTTTTATTTCCGTTTTTCTCTTTTTTTTTTTTTTAGCGATTTCGGTCGCTTTCTTCCTTTTGGTTTGACTAGTTTGTTTTTACTTTTAATTTATTTTCTTTATCGGCTTCGGCCGAAAACCTTTATTTTTATTTTCTTTTTCCTTTTTGTACTTTTTTGAATTTTTTGAAAAAAAAAAAGAGAGGAGTTTCATTTTTTCGGCTGCCTTCGGGCGCCATTTTTATTTTTTTTTTTTTAAAAAAAAAGTCTTACCTATTTATTTTCTTTCTGTCATTTATTTTATTTTACTTTTAGTTTATTTTTAATTTTTTTTTCCTGGGTTATCCAGGCTTTCTTTATTTGTTTTATTTTTTTCCCCAACTCCTCCCCCCGTGTTTGTGGAAAATTTCCCGCTAGTGGTAGTCTCCACGCTCTAGCAACATGGCCGACGAAAAAAGTCGGTCGGTTGTTAAAAAAGACCTTTTTGGCCGACCCGCCTGAGAAAACTGCGAAAAAGCGGGCTGACGTTAGCCCAAAATCTGCGCAGTCAAGTATCTCCAAGAAAGGAGATATTTCTAAAACTGACGAGGTTCCAAAAGAAGTTAAGACGTCCGAGGAGTTGCCCTCTTGCTGAAAGTCCCCACCTAGTTGTATTCTGAACATGGCGGATTTCCTGGATAAGGCGAAAGGATACGCCCATCTTGTTAATAAAGATGGGTTCGTCGATACTGTCCAGGAACTCGATATGTTCTCAAAGAGAATGGTGACCGTTTTTGTGGTCGACAAGAAAACCCGAAAGATTTGTCGCTCCACAAAAGACACTGTGATCAAATCACTTTTGTCCCTGGGGATAAAACCCCAAAGAATTATTAAGGATACGGGTTTCTTCATGTGGGACATTCTGCTGACCACACCGGAAGATTGCCTGGCCATGGCCAAAAAAGAATTAATTACGAAAGATTTAATAATAAGAACCGAGTATGAATGCCGCAGGCGGACCAGGGTGGCCGTTTTTGAGGTTCTTCCTCAAATTTCGGGAGAGCTCCTGGCTGCATTTTTTATGCAGTACGGCCAAATTTTAGGGGCTCTCTTAGACAATTTGAACGGGGGATGGACTTTCGATATAATGCTCGATCAAGAGGCCTTCAAGTCCGTCCCCAACTGTTTGGTGTTAGGCGACCGGAAAATGCCGGTCATAGTGACTGGTAGGCGACCAACTTGCTGGAGGTGTGGAGAGACTGGTCACCTTTCCTCCTCCTGCCCAGGGAAGAAGGCCCCTGGAGTTCCGGTCGTAGGTGACCAAAATCCCCCCTTGGCCGATAAGGAAAAATCCGCGGCGCCTGTAATGGGCCTAGCTGCGAGGCGGACCGATGGGCAAAATCCCTCGGTTGGGTCCAATCCCTCATTACCCCCGAAACCAACGCCTGCCACTAGTGTGGTTAAGGAGAAGGATGAGGGGAATGGCGCCTTGTAGTTAGGGGCAAGGGAAGACCCAAACAGCGGTTCCTCAGTCCCAACATGACACCAGGGACAAAGTCACCTACAGCCCCATTCCCTCTGTCAGCTCTGAGGGCGACGCCTCGGCGTCTTATGAAAAAAAAACGCCAGCGATACCCAGAAAGCTAACGAGCCGAGTTGGAAAAAAATACTTGACTTAAAAAAATTAAAAGAGCAATTGGAGGCTAAGCGGGGGAAAAACCAAAAATCGCTGGGGGCACCGGCCCCTCTATTCTCTGCCCCGTCTTCATCGAAAAAACCCTTCATGAAACCTCATCCACCAAAATCTTTGTCAAATTCAACATCTAAAACTTTTCACTCAGCAAAACCCTCTCCTGTCAAGACGCCTTCGGGCATGACACCCTCCACCACTCCAAACATCACACCCATTCCAACACCTATCCAGTCTCCACAAAAGAAAAGGGTAAGGAGCCCAGACTCCCAAACTGCTACGGAGAAAAAAAAGAAAAAAATCAAGCCACCATATCTCACAGGGGAAGACGTCTGCCGCGTATCCCGGGAGCAGGCGGAAAGGGTCTTCGGGCAAACGAAGAACCCGAAGCCCTTGAAAATCTTGTGGAATTTCCGGCACATCAAGGGTGTGGATGTGGAGGTGCCGGAAAACTTCCACAAGGCCCGAAACCAACTAACCGTCATAAGAACTGGCCTGGGTACGCGGGAGATCTGGGGCATGGTAGAGGAGGCAAAAACGTCCTTGAAAGTGGTGCCCCCAGCTGTCGTCCTGCTGGAGGAAAACTTGGATGAGACAAAAAAATGTAAAGGGAGGGTCCCTATTTATGTTCACCCATCCCTATATAGAGCCCTTAAACTAACCTATCCTGCGGACATCGGCGGCTTGTCCCAGGATGACACGCTCGATACTGAGATGATGTCTGGTTCTTTGGGACAGGCTGTCGGTGTCCTCACCCCAGCCATGTTCTATCCTGAAGGGCAACCCTAATCGGTTTCACAATGGCACTTTGGTTAGCTAGTTTGAATGCCCGGGGCCTGAGGTCCGAGTCTCGCAGGGCGAGGCTCTCTCGTGACCTTCAGCGCCTCGGGGTGAATATATGTTGTTTACAAGAGACCCGGTTTTCTTCTCATGATCGTGAGGACATACTGTCTAGGGGGTTCGCCCTTTATTCAGCATGTTTTGATGGTTGTTCGAGGGGTGTCTCTTGGCTAGTGAGCAGGTCTTTGAAGGCTGCATGTACCCTTGTCTTCGCGGATCCGGCGGGCAGGCTTTGCATGCTGGATGTTACCATAAAGGATAAGTTTCTACGTCTCATTGGGGTTTATTCGCCCAATACCAATTCCGAGCGGCCTGCTTTGTTTCGGCAGATCGCGCCGTTCTTGACGACGTCTCGTCGGGTAGTTTTAGCGGGGGATTGGAATGCCGTCCTTGACCCCGATATAGATCGTATAGGGCACAAAAGGTATTAACAAAAGGTAGTAACAACCCGGATGTGAAACCATTTCGGGACTTTGTCGATGGGTTTGATCTCGTCGATAAGTTCCGGAATGAACACCTTCGGGAGGTAGCATGGACTTGGACAACTAGTGGCAACTCGGCTCCTGGCTCGCGTGCGAGCTACCTGGACCGAGTCTTAGTTAGGAGAGTCGATGTAGGGCTCTTAGGGTGTCCAAGTTTCCATTATATAGTTTATACGGATCATAGGCTTGTCCGGGTCCGTGTGAACTTAGATAAGTCTAAGGTTAGGTTGGCTGGTTACTGGAAATTGAACTGTTCGCTTTTCAGTGATCAGGGTTTCCGGGACCAGCTGTTACTAACGATCCAAAGGGAATTGACGGGAACGGTTGTGGGAAATGCCTGGTGGGGCAATTTAAAATCTAAGATTCGAACGTTTGCTGCCGATTTTAGTCGTCGACTCAATCTAGATAGATTAGCGGCGCAAACTGCTTTAGAAGATAAAGTTGATCGGGCCGTGAAATCCCGTATTAGTGGGGACATAGTCTTAGCTAAGGCAGAGTTGGCCTCCTTGCTTATCAAGAAGGATCAAGCTCTGGTAGTTAGGGCTAGGTTAAAAAGAATGTCTTCTGAGGCAACGAATATGGCCGCTGAACTGCGTGCAGAGGAAAATCGAAACGCGGCCAGGCGACATATAGCGTGCGTCACATTACCGGATAAGCGGACCGTGACTACAAACGCGGGCATATGTGAGGTCTTTCGAGATTACTTTCAGGAGCTTTTCACCAGGGAGCCCGGTCTGAGCTCTGCTCAGTTCGACGCCTATTTAGCTGACTTTCCCTGCCTCTCGGCAGCTGAAGTGGCTAGGTGCGAGGGTCCCATAACAGAGTCGGAAATCTGGGAAGCGCTGAAGCAGGTTGGCCTGGATAAGTCTCCGGGATTAGATGGTCTTCCCTACGAAGTTTACTTGAGGTTGTCGCACGTTTTTGTTCCTTTGCTGGAACTGATGTACAACCACTGGATGAGGCAGGGGTCTTTACCTCAACGCTTCACCAGGAGTGTCATCAAGTTGCTGCGTAAGGTCAAGGACGGTGGGGATGGGTTGGGGGAACTTTCGCCCTTTAACGATGTTAAACACTGACTTAAAGATTTTGGCGAAGATCTTAGCCAACCGTTTGCAGCTTGTCCTGTCTAGTCTGATTGGCCCTGAACAGACTTGTGCTGTGTAGGGCAGGACTATTCAGGATAACCTTCATATGGTACGCTTGATCTTAGAACAAGTCGACAGTGAAACCGCTCAATTTAGATCAGCCCAAGGCCTTCGATAGGGTTGACCATCGATTTCTGGAGGCTGTCCTTTCGGCGGCCGGTTTCGGAGCCGACTTTCGCTCCTGGATCCGACTCTTGTATGCGACCCCCGGTGCGCTGGTGGAAGTGAATGGGGTAAGATCGAAGCCTTTCGTATTGTCTCGCTCCATTCGTCAAGGTTGTCCGCTATCGCCTCTGCTTTACGTTCTTGCCTTGGAGCCATTCCTTCGCAAGTTAAAGGCGAATCCGGTCCTACGCGGAATTTCGCTGCCTGGTGCTTCCACCTCGGCCAGGTATTCTGCCTATGCTGACGACGTTTCGGTTCTTGTGTCGAGCAGAGCCGAGATTAACGAAGTCAGCAAGCAGATCAGTGGGTATGAGATGGTGACAGGGGCCAAGATCAACCGCGATAAGTCTGTGGGCTTGCGGTTGGGTGGATTCTCTTCCCGGACCTTTTCTCTGGACGGCTGGGCCGATCAAGATACTCGGCGTCTGGTTCGGTCCTGATCTCCAGTTGGAAATGAATTGGTCGGAGGTACAAGGGCGGGCCGAGGCCGCGGGTAATCTGTGGTCTCGGAGGAAACTTTCCCTGAAGGGAAGGGCGGAAGTTTGTGTTTCACACATCTATCCGATCCTCCTCTACCGACTCTCTGTGCTTCCACTCCCGTATGCCCGACTAATGTCATTAGTCAAGGCCTTGTTCTCTTTCTTGTGGAGAGGCAAGTCCCATATGGTATCTCGCGAGATCTGTTGCCTTCATCCCTCTGAGGGCGGTCTGGGTATGCCTAGCATTGAGATTCGTCAATATATGCTTCGCATTACCTTTCTAGACCGAATGTGTCGTGGTTTGGATGAGGTGGGCACCTTTTGGAAAGAAGATGTCCGAAAACATTTCCCATCCCTGAGAAGTGTGCACTCGTGCGAGGAGGAGGCCGGCCGTACACCTCGTGTCGAGTGCTCCTTCTACCGCGAATGTCGTCGTGCTTTGAAGCTCCTCTTGCGGACGTCGGATGGCCTCTCCGACGCCCAAGCGTTGTCTCGTAAGGCATTATATCGTTTGTTAGTTAGGGGGTCCGTTCAAGATGGTCTGATCGACGAGCTCGGTCTTACGAAGCAGGAGGCTCGCTCGATATGGCCTTGGGCGCCTGGGTTGAAATGTCTCAATAACGATGAGGCATCACTCACCTGGCTGATGATTCGTGGGGCCCTCTGGGTCGGCAAAAGACTTTGTTCAGCAGGCTTGGAGAAATATCCAAACTGTCGTCGCTGTACTGGGAATGTCGAGACCATTGGTCACGCCTTTTTTCAGTGCAAGACGGTAGTGCCGTTGTGCAAGTTTGTTGAAGGCCTCATGGTTCGCATGCTGCAGGGAAAGTTTTTTTTGTCCTGGAAGCCAGTTCTGTTTGTAGCAATGTGGTATCGCAATTGACGAAGGATGAACACTATGTGTTCTGTTGCTTACTAGGGGTTATGCGAGTCGTGATTTGGACGACGACAGAAGGATTCTATGAAGGCGAGAAGTTCACCTCTTCCCAACTGATCTTGTACTTTAAGCATCAGCTTAAAGTCAAGATTAGGACGGAAAGGCGGCGGCTCCCATCATCAGAATTCGGCAAAAGGTGGGTGAATCTTGCGCGAATGTGTAGAGTGAAAGGGGCTGACCTAGAGTGGCATTTGGATGTCGGTTAGGTACAGAATTTTGTCCTAACAGGGTTGAACATAGGCAACCCACCCAGATATTAGGCTAGACTAGGTTTTCGTTTTTGAATTTTTAGTTTCCCTTTTTTTTCCCGGTTAACTTACCTAGGGTATGTAAGCTCATTGGTCCCTTTTATTTCTGTCCCTATTTTCTTTTGTTTAATTCCCCATCCCCTCCCTCGTTAGGTGGTTAGTGATGTCAGTTTTCTGGTGGATGCGGGGCGCCTTTCGTTTCGTGTGTGTGTTTTCGTATTTGTTGTTGTGTATGAATGAGTGAGTGTTTGTGTGAATGCTTGATGGTTTGAATGTTTTCTTATTTTCTTAAGTCCCGCATCGATTTCGTCCGGTTAACTGATATTTCTGCCACATTCATAGTTTGTGGGGGGTTTTATTACTAACTTAATTTTGTTTAGTTTATTGTAAATATTTAATTCACTTTGTAAATATTCATTTGGGGATTTTAAAAGTTGTTATTTTATGACCCTCCCCCCATGAACAATATCTGTAAATAAGGGGACTAGTTAGGACTTCATAGAGAAACTGAGGTATTATGGTGGACGTAGTAAGAAAGGTAGGAGTGAATGTGTTGTTTTGGTGATTGGATTATTGTTGGCATGTTTGGGTCAGTGTCTGCGACTAGCTAAGTTTAGATTTAAGACAGATGAAGACCGTCATTCCCCATCCCCTTTTCGGCCTTGTGCCACATTTTGTATTTTAAATGCAAATAAATATTGCAACACAACCGTTTGAAAGACTCAATCTTGATTTTAAAGGACCGCTACCAAGTAAAACAAAGGAACAGATATATATTAACGGTTATCGACGAATATTCACGGTTTCCTTTTGCCTTCCCTTGTTCAGACATATCGGCTGCTGCAATTATACAATGCCTCTCACTGTTGCCATCTTTGGAGCCCTGCCTATATACATTCGGACCGAGGGGCTTCTTTCATGTCAGAGCAGCTTCGGACAATTTCTACAGGAACGAGGAGTAGCTATAAGCCGGACAACTCCCTACAACCCTAAGGGTAACGGCCAATGCGAAAGATATAACGGCATTATTTGGAAGACCGTTCAATTGGCTGCCTCAAATAACGGATGTTCAATTGATAATTGGGAAAATCTCCTTCCTGTCGCATTATACGCCATTCGTTCCCTATTGTGTACCACCACGAATGCCACCCCACACGAAAGGTTTCTACCTTTTCAGCGACGGAGTTCGGCGGGAGCTTCGCTTCCATCTTGGCTCTCTCGACCCGGTACTGTGTTTCTGAGACGACATGCACGTTACACCAAGAACGATCCCTTGGTGGACGAGGTAGAGCTTATAGAGGCGAACCCTCATTACGCGCTAGTACGACATGCAGATGGTAGAGAGTCTAATGTGTCTCTCAGGGACCTAGCACCGGCCGGAGATAGCCCCTGAGGACAGACCAACTACCCCTGACACTGAAGCCCCTGCGGAAGATCATGGCACTGAAATTGTTCCTGACACGCCGTCTGATGACACTGTCTCCGTTGAGGCCCCGTCAGACACTTCGGATGGGCCAACACCTGAAACCCTGACAGATGAAGGGCTAGCACCGAATAAACGTGTTCATCCAGAGACTGACTCTGACGCGGAACGGCCTGCTCCTCTGAGAAGGAAACATTTCGGAGCAAGGTATTTTAGAGCCCACAGACAGGCTCGCACTGAAGAGCCTCCCTGTTCGAGTACTCCGACCACGAATCATGGACTGACGAGGCGGCCACTGCGAACTCGTAGGGAGCCTGGACATTTAAGGGACTTTCTTCCCTATCAGTGAGAAATTTGGTAGGGGAAAATGTTGTGAATATGGATTATCTCCTCTTAGATAATCCAAGCTATAAAAGCTGTATACTTCCGCTGTCAAGTCAGATGAGTAGTAGTATTCTTAATTGAATAAACGATTACTAGACAGAATCTCTTGTCATGTTTTCATTACAATAGGCTCTTTATTAACTCTAGTAATAAAGATATTTGGACAAATATAAAACAGAATATGTAGATGCACCGATAATAAGCAAACACAAAGTTAATCTAGAATAACTCGACAATATTAAAACTGACAACAAAACGCATAACCACAGAAATAATAAAAATAATTTGGTTTAACTCACCATTTAACAGTAATGTCAAAACTAATATAGGTAAAATTTTAATCCAAACATTTTAGTCATATTCAATTGTTTAACAAGATTTTCAACAAGAGCAATATTAAAATTAGCTACAAAAACCTCGAGCGATACATAGAACAGCATAATAATTTAATATTAAATACATATTTAAACAACTTCAATAGTAATAATAGTACCAACAAAAATTTAATTGTCGATGAAACAGTACCTGCCCACTAAATTCTAAATGCATGAATAAAGGCGTTATTTACAAAGCTATAGGGGACTGGCTTCTTTTCTTTTGGTGAGACCAATTTTTATTTTGCTCCAACCATTGGAAAACACGATATTTCCATCATAAAATGAATCTTTCCAATAAGAAATATTCAAATACCACGGTACTCTTTAAATATTTCTGGGAAATTAAGACAGGTAACTACACACCTGTAGTAAATTGGGATCACATCGCTAAAACCAAACCTTTTAACCTCAACAAAGAAGAATGTACTTTGTGTGCTTAGAAAAACGAACTATTTTCAAACATCATTAATTATCATGTGCTGAACAAGCAAAGTGAGCTCATGATCTCACGCAGTCACAGAAAGAACTCTCTTCTCGGATATTTCACTGTTGGCTAGAGCAATTAATCTAACCTCTGCTGTAATATTTTTATTATTTAATTTGTATTATAATTTTTTTTTTATAATTGTTTATATTTTTTACTTTTCCTTACCTTATATTCTATTTTGCATACCCACGATTTTATTTGGTAACAGTCAATTTTTTAAATCATATTATAATAATAAGAAGCTGATTAAATTCCTCATCTCGGACAATTACGCGTAAAAATCCTTGCAGAAAATACTTTTGTTGGTTTCCTGTCCAGTTACCGGGTCAACCTGAGGCAGACAAAACTTATAACCGTCTTCTCCATGTAGAAACATCAAAGGATACTAAAAGCAGTCATATGACCTGTGTCTCCCTTTAATGGACGATAAGAGTTTGTTATGGTTCTTCAGGACGATTTCATATTTGCCGTGCTTTTCTCCAACCAGAATGATTGCTATCTCATTGATTGCAGGCGTATTGAACCACCGGTCATGCTCACCAGCAGGCCCTCTGTCGGCTTTGATAATCACTTTAAGGTCTGGCATTAGCCCCATCCCTTCCAAAGCACACTTGAAACTGTGGAAATAGGAGTGAGCGGTATGCAGCATTGTCTGGAGCTCTGGTATTACCTTTCTGTCGTGGCCTTATGCTGCCCAAATGGTGATAGCATTGACCCTAGATCTTATAGGAGGTGAAGAAACCTCGGTCTGTTAGGTCTGTCTGCTCCAAAGGATGTCATCATGACTGATGCATTGTACTTCCAGATGGTACCACAAAAATGCTTGGCGTTCGGGGTGATTTGGCTAAACAGTTGCATCAAATACGTCTGGTGGAGCTTTCAATGCATCTAGTCTCACCTTTCCTCTTGAGTAGCACTAGCTGGTACCTCATCTGGCCACTTAATGGTCCTGCAGTATTTGCAGATTTTTTTCCATTCTGCCACTTGATAGGTTCCTCTAGTGAAGTCCTAGCGGAAGGCAGCTTTGAGCCAGAAAATGTTCCTATCTGCTTTGGCTGCTGCTCTCAAAGTCCTATCAAGTCTCTGTCTTAGCCTTTTTGCGTATGTCTTCAATTTCTCTCTTGAGTCGGTGTGACCGTCTGCAGTTAGGAGAGCTTCTATTTGTGTTGCCGTCTCTGCTTGCCTTACTCTTTCCAGGTATACTCTCTGTGCAGTAAGGCGAGTTTTCTCTCTCTCTCTCTCTCTCTCTCTCTCTCTCTCTCTCTCTCTGAAGCATTCTCTGCTTGCCCTGCCCTTGTTCTTGATTTGTAACTATATTCTTTGCATTTGTTCATCTGAACCCGATATAGATTTTTATAAGAAAAAACACAATTAGTCTAGTAACAAACTGGATGTTAGTTTAACATACGTCTACCGAATTAGTGAAGATACCTAAGGTTTAAAAAGAATTTTAAAAAATGAAAAGCTTTCTTGAAGCTTATTTTTAGCTTTAATTAATTTACTATTTCCAGTATGCAAAATACTGGAGCGCATTTCAAACAGAAATTATATTGACCGGAATCTATTTTTTTCAGTAAGATCTATCAAAACAGCCATTTTTTGATACATTTGTAAACAAAAGTTATAATGTCGATTTTAAAAATATTACAAAAATAAAATATATATATTTCTGAAACATTATCTGAGGAAAATTAGAAAATTTAAAGTCAAATTAATCTGATTTTAAACAAATATTAGTATAAAATGTTGTACACAAACATTGCTTAACTACATCTTGATTTTCTGGCGTGTTAATCGATTTATTGAGAGCCGAACGTGTTCATAGTTAAGTATGTTGCAGCAGACGAAAAATTTTATAAGGGGGACAACCCTTAAAACATATGACCTTTCAATGATAGATTTATCGTTTTGTACATCTATACTTCAGAAATTCAGCACGCCATAAAACATACAAATACAAATGGAAATTCTTTTAAAAATATTCGGAATAGTCAGATTGTAATAAGCTTTACAATATATGTTTAGTAAATATAATTTTACTTAACAATATTTTTCAAAAATTATTACATTAAAAGTGAATTTTAAAATATTTAAAAACTTTATAAATTATTCAGTTTAAAATTGTAAAAAAAATGAAAACAAAATCTTTAAAAAATGCATTTTTCGTCGAATTTTTTTTTCTTCAGACAATATTGTCTTTAATATATATTATTCATAAAACAATTAAAAGCTTCTCTAATTAAATAATGCCTTATTGCGTTTTTTTTTGTTTTTTTCGATTAAGAACAGACTTTCGATAAGACGGTTTATTTAAATTCTTCAAAGAATTCTGCTTTTAACTGATATATTTACTAAAAATGATCTCATTGAATTTCTCAAGTATTCATAAAATTAAGTAAGGGACTGAAACACATTAAAAATATATTTTTACCTAGATTTTCTAATAAATGAAATTTCAAAAATAATTTCATTCAGAAGAATACGAGATGTATTAAATGACATACATTTTCGCGCACATACAGGTCGGGAACTCAGATTTGCTCGCTTTCGCAGTGGCATTGTGGTCTTATAGTTCAAAGCTATTAGGTTAAGAGGAGAAGGCGCGCCATTTATGAGAAATTTCAGCTGGTTGAACATATATCGTCTGCTTTTTTGAGAGAAAGCAGATGGACTTTTTGGACTTAGTTTTTGAATTTCAAAAATAATTTTAGATAAAAAAGAGCATAGTATAATAAAAACGGCATCATACTTGAAAAAGATTTATCGTCAAAATGTTTATGTTATTATTAAGAGGAAAAACTAAAGTACTTTTTGATTGTCTTATTAAATTTTTCCATCCTTTTTAGAACATTAACTTTTGATTAAAAATCTTGTTCCTCTTGCGTCAGCGGAAGTATCAATAAATTAAAACAGCAATTTAGCGGCTTCTTTATAGTGAAAGGCACATTAATTTGGAAATTCTTACATAAATCAATTAATCGTCGGATTTTGATGAAACTTTCACAAGCTATTCACAAATAAATTAAATTATTTTAAATGCGTTTTTTTTTTAGTTCTTGCGAAGGGGCGTATGCTTTTTCGGCGGTCACTTGATATGCGCAAATGGTTGACCTGGGCATTCTTATTTGGCCACTAAGGTAGGTTGATTTTAGACTTTTTTTTAATATCAAAAAGTATCACCCGAGGAAAGTTGGGTATTGGTATCATAAGTACTGACACCAAAAAGTAGATTTGTAACTTGCACCAATTTTTGAGAATTTAGTTTAAAATATCTAATATGAAGCACCAGAAAATCTTTGTTTTTGGTTCATTTAGATATGAAATGTCTTGAAATATTTATAATTTAAATCCAGAAAAGTTTGTCCATTTATATTATTCAAATGAAATGAATACAATATATCAAAAAGTAGCAATTAAATTGAAATTGTAAACACCAACCGCGCCCACTCCAACAGCTCAGATAAGCTGCATTAATAATGTTAGTAATCACGTTGCGAGATATTGTAAAACAGTTAATTTTTCTGTTATCAATGAAACAAAAGCAAACAAGTATGAACTTTGCTAGGAACAAATTAAGGGATAATGATTTTAATATAAACTACCATTGTAATTTGAACACTCCTCTAAAACCTACTGGTTATTAATAGTGGGTCTTTTAAGCTTCTATTTTATATAATAATTGTAAGGCATAAAGTTATAAAAGACATGACAAAAACATGAATGTTGTGAGAATATCAATTTTTATTATTGCATCATATTAAACTGCTCCACATAAGAGTCCTTTGAAGCAAAGGAAGGCCTCATTTCATGGCATAAAACTTTTGTAATTATGTGCCTATGCCTTGCTTCAATTTCATAGACTGATTGGGAAGCTGCAGTTGTTAAATTTACTGCCCTTTCAACACTTTAGGAGTGTGAAGGCAAATCAGGTAACTCTAATTTTATCCCACTCATTGATGACTCCAGAAGTTCATAATCAGAAAATTCCTCTGTGAATCCAGGCTCACAAACTCCATTTTGGGACAGGTCAATCAAATGAGACCAATGTATTGTATCAAAATTTATCTTTGATATTTTTAACCTCTTTCTGGTTGGCTCTCTACTCCTGAAAAAATTTAAAAAATAAGTCAAAATAAAAATTTAACCTTACTTGTTTTTTATACTGAAATTAAAACGAAACTATAAATCGATGAAATCATTTTAATCAATATTATGTGAATTAATTACATAATTTAATGGCTAAAATTCTTTTTATAGCTTCTTCCCTCACTTACAGTTCATCTGGTTTCAGCATTGCATAAAACATATTTTCTGATAGGACACCAAAATCATTATGTTGAATATTTTCAAATGCAATCTCCTGAATTTCCTTAATTCTTTGAAACATATTGAAAATATACAATTGCTGGTTATGAAATTTATTGTCCCTTTTAATTTAAAACCAGCTAACTGCAACAATAAACTGGATATGGTTGTGTAGTTTGGAAAATATGTTTTTAGAGTAAATGCCTCGAGTCCACAAACATATTAGTTTGGTGGCTAACACTGCGAGTAGAAAGTACAGTTCGTTTTTCAACCATTTTAATAAAAATATCTGAAAAAAATGTTTATTCTGTTATTATAAAAAATTAAACAAATTAAATTATAAATTTCAAAGTAAAATAAAAACAAAAGCTGGAAAAAAATGTAATAATAGTTATTCTCCAAGCATAGCTGTGGAACAAGGCCGAAAGTATGGGGTATCTAGTGAGGATCGAACTCACTTTTCAGTTGTAACTGATCTAGCGAGACAAGCTTGCTAACCATTACACCACGCCGAGGTGCCCAAAGATGAAATAATAAGTATGTATTTACTTACCTTACGAAATAAATGTATATCACTTCTTACGCTAATGCAAAAAAAAAACTCGCGAATGAAAAATAATGTCTTCAAAAATAAAAAAAATTAAATATCACAGTGAATATAAAGTTCTTTCTTTCATTCTTTTAATAATTAAGTTTATTAAAATAAAAAAGAACAGACTTAATTATTTTTATGTTTTAAATCAGCTCAATAAACTTGAAACTAAACTTGAAAATAACCGCCTAAAACAAACTCAAATTTGTTTAGTTTATAGAATCTTAAATGAAATATTTTTGTAGTGTTTCCTTTTTAATTTACTTTTCTTTAATTTACCCAGAACTGCACGATTCTGAATAAAATAAAATATTTTTAAGGCTATTTTCTACATTTTTTTTTCTTCAAAAGTCGGTGTTAATTTGACTTACTTACCTTTTCGAGTAACACCGGGCGAAATTCAGAATATTCGATTATGTTACTATTTAAATGCATTTGCGCAAAAATTGGTAAACTTTTAGAGAAAAATGTTTTGTGCAGTTATTATTTATATTAATTAGCAACTTTCTCTGGGTAGAGTTAGTTGTGGTTTCAAAATCGACCTACTCAATTGGACACCGAAAAAGCATATACTCCCCTGCAAGAATTCTACACATTTAAACTACTATATAGAAGTTAACACACGTAAATTCACCATCCAAAAATTCACTATCCTTGGTAATGGCTATAGAACCCTGCCGAAAGCGGTCGGAACAATTATAACTATGGACAATTTCTATATACTGAAAAACGGAAAAATCTTAGAAGGTTGGAAAAAATGAAACAGTCAATTGTGCCTTACTATTAGGTCAATGCTAACACCTTAAAAGTCGTTTCTCTGATGGAAAAAAAGAGCACAATTTCTGTTCCTGTTCTTTCTGTTGTAAGACGCTTGAGCTCTAGGTATTAATATGTTGAAAAGCAGGGGGCGTATCTACTCAAACACGTCTATCCACTAAATGTAGGATTTGTCGCCGTTACTTCCAAAATTGTTACAAGAATAAACATCAGAATTTTTCTTGAAATCCTTTCTTTAATAAGTTGGTATTTGGTTAAAAACATAAAAGCAATTAAAATATGGCCTTTTATTTAAAATCATGAGAAATGGACAACTGATGACTGGTGTAAATGTATTCTCATGAAAATAGCCAACAAATATTACTTAGGACACAATACGAGACCAAGTGGGGATTGGAACTAGAATTGTAGGTTGAAGTCCAAGATGACCGCAGAGAGTTATTGTAAGTTATTTTATCAGACATTTTTGAAAGATACAGGCTAAAACGAAGAAGCTTTAACTTGATTAGATTAATGAAAGGGAAAGTTTCTTCACATTTTGCAAAGCTAACTATTGTCTACATTATCCAAAAGAATTTCAAAAGGAAGCAAATTAATAAAGTGGGCCGCCGTCCTCTCCTGATATTAATGTAATAGAACACTTGTGATACATTAAAAGATGTATATGGCAATAGAAATCACTGGTCAAAGATGGTATCAAAACTAGTGAAAGTCGGAACAGATGAAAAGTTAAAATGAACGCATAAAAGTATATGAAAGAGTCCATATTAAAGTGTTAATCAAAGATATTTTTGTATCATGTAACTTTTGAATTTTATTATAAATTAAAAATTCTTACTCATTTTTAACAAGGATAAACATCCAATCTTTTTAATTAACCTGAAACTTAAATTGTACTTTTTTTTTTTTTAAATAGATTTTAATTGAAATGAAAAAACACATAAAATGCGGCATAAAATTATCAGTGATATCCGCTGATGGTTTTATTGAACGTTTCAGGTTTTACACATATTCGCTTCAGGTAACCCGGCCTACTTTGGAAGAAAGCAGACCATACACACACAAAAGAATTAATATAAGATAAAAATACTAAATATCTAGGATTTGGAAGAGAAATAAACAGTTATTTTCTAATTTTGTAGAAAAATCGAATCGATTTATGAATTCCATTATTTTATTGAAAAATATTAAAACATCAAATCATTTTTTTTTAAGATTTGATGAAGATACGGAAACCCTTTCGTGAAATTTGAACACCAAAACAGATCAAGGCCATGGAAACAGCATTGCTTATATTTGCAATATATTGACTGTTGCGGGTAAGGGACCTTTTATATTGAATAATACGAGCATTTATTGAAGCGTTTGAATATCTCATGAATAAATACAGGTAGAATAAAGTCCTGCAATTTGGAATTGACAACAGCGAATGGAAATTATTCCGAGGTTATTCTTAAATACAAATTTTGATACACGCGAGGAAAGTTATTTTGTGTCAGTAAAAACGCGAGTTTTGTTGGACATTTCGTATTTGTACTCTTAAGACAATAAAAATCATGTTGGTCACCAAGAGGTAAATCAATTGAAAGCAGCATATCCTATATCCAGTCTATTCAGATTCATTTATAAACTGAAGGATGAAAGGAAAAAATGACAGACTGTCGAGACGCAAGACGCCCCAAAAAGTTTTTTACTGATTCATGCGTTTATGACTGAATTATCGAATACAGTTATTGATATATGTTATGTTTTTCCAGTATATATAAATGTGGAAAAGTCGATTAAATGTAATTTAACCACCCATCACTTAGGTTTTAGAAAAATAAACTGTCATTTCGATTCAATTTATGAAAAAATATTAGAATTGTGTGAATACGCAACAAAAGACAACACTAATAAAAAAAGAACAGATTTGAAGTGCAAGATAAAAATGTAGATAAACTATAAAATGATACAGAAAACAGAAATAACTATTCATCTTGTGCCCTTGTGTTGTAAGATAGATTCATATAACAATCGACAAATTTATTTTGCTCGAATATATTTGCACATTGACTTTTCCATTAATCAATTGTGTATATTTATATCTGCTCAATATAAAATTCAGTAAGTGATATAACGAATTAATTTATACATGAGATATTTTGACAAGAATATCTAATGGCGATGATCCTCATTCAAGATTTTAATAAAAGTATTCAATTCCATCGAACTTTCAAGGTCGATTGTGTCAACGGGTCTCCGGTGATTAACATCAGACATTTGGCTTGTAAACTATTCCTAACATTGTCAGATTAACATATTAAAGTACTAGAAAATTTTACATTTTAAAACATTTTGCATTTGATAAGTGTAGCAATGTCCGATGGTTCGAAATTCGTGCCAGTTTTTGGTGGGATTTTCAATTTGTCTCCATAAAATGGCACAAATATCGAACCATCTGACATTGCTACACCGATGCAGAGACCTACAACTAATGAGTTTTGGCACCAAGTCTTCCCGTCAAGGAGAACCCGTCTAGTCGCAGAAAAAGCGGGACACGCCCTTGTCCGAGAGAGAATCCCGTACAATCGTTGGATAAAACAGAGTCTACAAGCTCATATCTCACAGAGGCTCGAGGATTTCTTCAACAGAATTACTAATGAAGAAGACCAGAAAAGGATCCAAAATGACCTGGATAAATCTTTCGGACATGAATTCGATGTAGTCAAGGCTCGCCAAGTACAAAACTTAAATAGATTGAAAGATCAGAAGGTGACGCACAAGGTCCATCACCCACCAGTGAAAGCAGTAGTCAACAATATCAGCTGAGTGCCTCTGAGGAGTCAGTATTGAATAAGGGTCTCAACTTCGCCACAGCCATCAGGCGAGTGCTATACTTGGACATCATTGCCAGAATCAAGGAGGTGGCCTTGAACATCCCTCAGGCTCAGGCGGATGAACTGAGATGGAAGGTGAAACAGACCTTGGAGAAGGCCAAGCCGCCCAGGTCTAACATAACAAAACTGGAGAGGCTGGCGATCGGATTCCTACAGAGGAACGAAAACATCATCATACTACCGGCTGACAAAGGCAATGCGACTCTAGTGATAGACAAATCAGATTATGCAAGAAAGCTGGAAGACCTCATTAGCAATGGTAACTACAGCAGAGTAAAAAAGGATCCTACAATGAAAACGGAACGCAAACTGTCACAGATACTAATCAAGAACAAGGATCACTTCGCACCTAAAACGTATAGGCAGTTATTGCAGCATTACACTAAGCTACCTCATATATACGGTCTCCGTAAGATTCACAAAGACGGTATTCTGCTCAGGCAGATTGTTACTTGTCAAGGCTCTGTGTGTCACCCTCTGAGTCGCCTCTTTGTAGATATAATTGACCCATTGATCGGAAAGTCTCCTTCATATGTCCGAAACTCCGCCCACTTCGTGGAAATAATCAAAGATGTTCCCATCCTATCCAACCAGATGTTGAGCTTGGACGTGGTGAGTTTGTTCACCAAGTTACCCACGGAGGAGGCACTCTCAGTAGTCAGAGAAAGATTGGCCTCTGACTCATCCCTAGAAGAACGGACCAGTATTCCAATAGATAATCTGATGGAGATGTTGACTTTCTGTACACACTTCGGAATGGGATCACGCATATATCGAGAGGATAAGGGCTCAGCAATGGGCTCGCCATTATCACCAGCAATGGCGAATATATACATGGAATACTTTGAGGAAATATCATTAGAATCTATATCTCTAAAGCCAACTATATGGTTATGGTACGTAGATGGCACCTTCATACTCTGGCCAGACCAGGAAGATGCTCATGTTCTACTGGATCATGTGAACTCAATAAGACCTTCGATACAGTTCACAATGGAGAAAGATTCACAATGGAGAGAGATATTAGAACATCCATTCCTGGATGTTCTAATATCTCGAACAGAGCATGGGTTCAAGACATCGGTATACATTCACCGAACAGTACCTCAATTTCAACCCCACCATCCATACAGCGTAAAGAAAGTGATCGTCCGCTGCTTACAATATCGAGCAAAAGTCATAAGTGGCGACCGAGAGACATTAGATAAAGAATTAATCAGCTACAACCCTGGGTACATGGCAGCAGCCCCAAAAAACTGGGATAGGCGGGTACAAGAGGAGGACAACAACACTCAGAAAACAGTCTGCCTGCCTTATGTGAAAAGGTTATCAGAGAAAATACAAAGGGTCTGCGGCCCATATAACATCAGGATAACCTTCAAAAGCTTGACGACACTTCGCAGATATCTCTCCCGAGTAAGACCCCCCCATAGAGGAGAACATGACTAAAGATTGTGTGTACCCTATCCCGTGCAGCTGCGAGAAGCAATATAAAGGTAAGGCTTCAAGAACACCAGAAAGCTGTAACACAAGGGGAAGTAGAAAAATCAGGCGTGGCTGACCACATATGGAGAAAGAAGGGAGATCACCGTCCCCTGTGGGATCATGTTGAGATCATAGACAGGGAACACTATTGCAAAATTAGTAAACCTAAGGAATCAGCACATATGCTAGGCCACAAAAATCTCCTGAGCCAACCAAGCATAGAAATGAATACAATATGGGAACCAGTAATAAGGAGTGCCAGAGAAAAGCGATAATAACAACAAAAGTTGCAATATGAGCACTGGTAAAAATGGTTGCTGAAGACATTAGGTTTATAATACCCAGAAATTCATACACAGATGTCCTCAAGGACACATGGCACAGTGGATAAAGGCATTGGTTAGACCCAGTGACAGGACCCAAAGAGTGTGAGTTCAATACCCGGTTAAGGCAGTGGAGAACTTTCAGAGGGAGATAACTGATAACTTACATCCATTAAACATGGCATGTGGAACTAGAACAGTCTACCCCAGTGAAATAAAGGGTTCGACATTCCAAGAAGGCCGGAGCGTACAATGGCCGAAACGTTGTAATAAATATGGCGACAAAGAAGAGGACAATAGTCCAAAGAATGTAAATAATGTACATAATACCTCATCTCAGAAATATATATATATATATATGTATGTGTGTGTGTGTGTTTGTTTGTACATATATATATATATATATATGTGTGTGTGTGTGTGTGTGTGTGTGTGTGTGTTTGTTTGTGTGTGTGTATTTCTTCATCCTTTGGTCACGATGCTTTTCAAAAGAAATTCACAGAGCCTACCATTCCGCTTGTGACTGACTGGATGAGAGTTTCAGTCTTTATTTCTGTATTATATGACAGCGTTTATCAACAAGACCAAGCATTCTGTTGTCGATATACCATAAACGAGATAAATGATTAATATAGTCATTTATATTTGTGACAATGCATGTTCACTTTCACACTTTTTTGTCACACAATCGATTCAATGATATTGCTCCAAGATTGAAGAATGAAGAACCTTACTCAATTTCGAGCGGTGAAATGATTAGAAATTAATTTAAGTGATTCTATGATGTTGTTAAACATATTTTCAGATATATTTCCAATTTAATCTGGAATTGTGAGTGGCAGATATTCCGTTAGCCATTATCTCCCTTGTCTTTAGAGAGCCTCCTGTGCATGTTAATCGAGTGAATGAGTGTCAATTGTGAGATAAATTCAGTCATTCAATTATATTGATATACTGTTCTTTTGGAAAATTTTTCCCAAATGAAAGTATATGCAACAGAGAGTGGATAAAGAAATGGGATTTTTTTTTAAAAATATACAATAAGAACCGAAAAAGAAGAAAGATTAATAAGAGACCCCGGACCTGATTCGAAACACCTTAGTAGAGGGAAATTAAGTAATAAACATTTAACTGCGTACATATTCTTAACTGGGAATAGTGTTCTGTGTCAAAATCCAGATAAGAAAACCAGATTTGCGAAGGCTTCCGAGCTTGACTGGCCCTTCCCTATTTGAAGGTTTGGCACAACGCATTCTCGCCATATGTATTCTTACTTATTGAGCCTTCTACTTCAATACGCCCAACAAAGCTAATGCCAAGTCTTCATAGAAACATGGAAGTTTGAACTTTTTTCATTTGAGAAGCTGACTGTTTTTTTCTTTTATTTTTTTTCTTGTTTTTTTTGTCAGGAGGATTGTGCTTCGAACCCGATATTTATAATATTTACCAAGTTCAGTAAACACGTCACACCTAGTGAGAACCATGCCCATTATAATAAAATAAATATTCGGTTTTCCTTGTCGCTTTATATCGGTTTAATATTTTGGCATCCACTTATAACCGAATATTTATTACGTTTACCCAAGTAATGCACAACATTGTGAATCAAATATATTTGAGCAGAACTCATTAAGACAGCTCCACGGTGGAGCAGACTTAACATATTCCTTCAGTCAACTTCAGTTTAATTAAGTTTCGTTGGTTTTGCGTGAATTTTTGTTAGATTCTTTTATCCTGTATGGAAATATATCTTTGTACAGTATCCATATAAAATCCAAGCCCAGTGGTTAGACACCTTTTCTGTTTTCACAAAATATCAAAAGGAAGCTGCTGGTGGAAAGATGTTTTTATTTTTGAAAAGTCTAATCTAATTGTCTCGCCTTCTCTTTCTGTCTGTCTTTGCCGATCTTGAAGTCTCAAAGGAAATTACTATACAATCCACTTTCGCCGTTAACTGTCTGCTGATAACTTATTACTTTTTTTCTCTTCTTATTTCTTCTCATTCGCTCAGTCAGCTCAAGTGCGTATGAAATCTGATTCTGCTGTTGACTGTCTACTTAAGTATATCCTAAGCAAGAAAGTCTTGTCTGCGGCACAGCGACACTATTTTTGGGTCATAAAGGACTTTTGTAATTCCACGAATATGATCATTTAACTGTAGTTCAATTCAGAATTCTGGCAAATGCTTTCAACATAAAATGCCCACTTGAACTGATTTGATTAGTGAATTACGGCTATAAATAGTTCCATTGCGTAGTGTTTCGTAAGAATTTGTAAGAAACAATCTATGTTTATTGAAAGATTAGACGAAAAATCATAATTGACTGACTGTCGTTGTTTTTCGAAGGCAAAATGCATTGTCGTATGAAAAATGGCAGACATTTTCTGCGTATTTACTTGTATTTGTAACAAGATCAAGATTTCCCCTAAATTTGGTATCTGTACGCGTTTCTTTCAACTGACTGATTTCTATCTTATTATAATGTTTACTTTTGTTTCCACTGCATGACTAGAGAATACAAATTAATGAATATCAATTTTTATGTAGAATTCATGCTTAGCTCCAAAAAGCAGTTTGTATGCAAAAGCTGCACATAAAATTTGTTTATCATACGTGATATTGTCATAATCGAATACAGCAAATTTGCTCTGACTAAAAGAAATAGATTTGACTGAGTAGAACATGCGACATTCTGGGAATTGTGCAAACAATTGGAATTTGATTAAGAAAAACATCTGGTATAAAACAGAATCTGTCACTAAAAATTATCTATGAAATTCAACCGCGTCGCACCATACAAAACATGAGATCGGAACTCGTTATTTTTCCTGATGATAGGGCCGCGAGATTCATGCGAACGTGTTGTCAGGCGAACGCGTGAAAGATGGAGTACGAAGCGGGGGTCGATGTCGGAATTGGAAACGAAATATAAAAACAAGGATTCGTTTGATTCTGTTTTGGATTCCGTGAAAGTAATCCTGCACAAATAAATAAACAACGTCAGTAATTGAGATAGAAAAATAAGTGTATTAACCGTAAGAATACAGACTTGAAGTGAAGATTAGTAGTCCAGGAATGCGGGTTAGTAGAAAGTATATGTACAAGTCTCTGTAAGTAAAACCGTAATCATCTCTCTTTCTGGACTCTTGTATAACTTTCTGTCTCTGTGTCTGTCTCCGTATCTCTCAACGTATCTCAACGTATCTCGATATTTAACAGTCCACCCACGATGAATGTGGCACAAGGCCGAGTTTAACGTGGGTTTCTCCGAGCCCGTAGGCTCAGCCAAAAAATATCCCCTTTGAACCCGCATAAGCTCCCTTCGGCAAAGCTTCGTCCGGGTTCCTCTCTAGCAAAGCAGAGAGTTCGACAGACGTCGCACACAGAGACTGAGTCTCAACGTAGTCTCTCTGTCAGTATAAGTATACTTTGGATGAATCCATCTTATGTAAAAAGGGGAGAACCCCACCACAGATTCCCATAGAGGTCAGGCTGGCGAGAAACTCGGATGAGTAAGTTTTACTTTAAAGTCTGCGAACTTCCGCTTTCTTTGTATCCCATTTTCTTCCTCTCGATTTTTTATCTCTTAAATGACTCTACAAAGTACATGTTATGGTTTGTTATGTGTTATGGTGCAATTTAACGCTTCTGTCTAAAACTGAATAAAAAATAATAAATTTCCTGTTGCTGCACAAGGCATGGCTCCCAGATTTTGATCTGGATAATACTTTCTTGGTGAATTAGAATTGGCTAGCTTATTAAGATGACGTTCAGAAAGACCAATTTGCTTGTTAGTAGGACATTTATAATGAAGTGGTCTGCCGATTAAATGATACTAGAATCTCCATAACTTAACATTTTATTCACTGCAATATTAGTGTTTTTATTATAGTGGATATTCCTATTTGAAATAGACGGCGCATATTTATTTTAAATGGGGTATTACGTCTATCGGTCTTTGCATTCAAGAAATCTTAAAGAAAATTTACCGTCAGGGATCGATGGATTTATATTTAATCCGACATTTATTACTTCAAAGTTTTAGTAAACATAATAACGTTTAGTAAACATAATAACGTTTAGTAAACATAATAACGTTTGAAGTAATAAAAATGTCGGATTAAAAATAAGATCCATTAATTCTTTAGAATTTGCTTTATTTACGTTTTGAATTCGAAATGGAGCAGATATGGGCTTTTCAAGAAAATTCTGTATGAAGAAGTGCGCTTTCCTTAGAAGTTTGAAGGATGAAGCAGAAAATGCGACTCTGAAGTCACGTCTAGATACATGGAAATACCCTCAATCGCACAAAGTGTGAACAAACTGGGTTACCCAACCAGAATGTATTTCTATCTGAGTCCCATCTGCAAGGTTATAACGTAGTCTTTATGAAAAAATCTCATTTGTCTGAGATACCTGCAATATCCATTTATATCAGTGAAATTGTGTGTCGTATAATTTGTATTCCAGCGTCCATTCTTTCAATAATAATAAATCAAAGATAAAATGACAATTATTGAAATAAGAAACGAAATTGATCTGTTATAACGTAATATACGCTGCAGCAATATAAAACCGAGAAAAACTACGGCAATCAAGATATGGAAAGAGATTGAAATTCTTTGAAAAAAAGCTTTCACTTGTGGCTGAAATATCGAAAGAAATAAAAGCGAAAGAAATAAAAGCGAAAGAATAAAAATATAGCGTAAACATCAAATAAAAGAAAATGACATACCAAATATAACGGAGATAAACCAACGCATCGCTTACATAGCAAAGAAGGAAATGAGTAAAAGCTATTTTTGCAAACAAAACATTTTTAAATATAAGAAAAAATCTATAAAGAAATGGGGAAAATATGAAGCAAATGTATTCAGGTGACGATTTAAGATAATTCTGGAATATATTCTGAGGCAATGAACAGAATTATAAGAATGGATTAAAAATAAGTGAAAGTACAAATAAAACAGGAATGTAGCAACATAGAAAGGAAGGAAATACTAGACGCTCTAACAAGAAAAAATGAAATGGACATTCCCAAGAATAAAAATAATTACTTGTTAAATGTATTTTCATCCATACGTTCATATATACAAACCATTCGTAAAATCTTTTGATATCATCAACAATCAGAATGAGCAAAAACCCGAATGATCAAATTCATTAAATATTTAATCCCCAAAAACTAATGACACTACTGACCCCAAATTACCGATTATCCTATCCCCGTTCTACAATGAGCTGACATCAATTATGGATGAGAGGATTTCAATTCCTTGACAGTAATTGTATTCACCCTTAAAATAAAGAGATTAACAAGAAAGGTTCTTGGGCTGAAAATATCAACTGGACGAATTTTTGAACTGATTCAGTCTTTATTAAATCACGAAATGTGTCATCCTTCAGTAATGCAGGTGTCCCCCAGGGCTCTATCCTTGGACCTACGCTGTACCTAATTTTCTTCAATTAACTTCATGATGGCATCAGTTCTCAACTCGGTAGATATACTGATGGCACAACTATTTACACCTGTCTTAATGGTATGTCTGATCAGTTTGATAAGGTCAAATTGGCAGCTGATCTCAAAGATGATTTACAATGTGTTGTTAACAGGGACAAGGAATGGCTTGTTAATTTTAAAGCTTCTAAAGCGAAACCGTTCTATCAATTATCTGATAGACCCCTTTCTACCATCCATCAGCTTGGCTGATGTTAACCTCCAGAAAAGAGACTCGTTGTGGCTTCTCGTGCTAAAATTCTCTGCCGACATGAAGGGGGGGGAGAAGTATTATATTGAATCAATTGCTTGGTCTACTGCTAAGAAATTTAGTTCACCTTGTCGTGCTAGATATTTTTTTTATCTCCAGAATATGTCTACCATTTGCCCATCCTTTAAATATTGCTGCCATATATGGTCTGGTGCACCTGCTATGCAATTAGAGATTCTTGACAAAGAGCCTGCAATGTTATCTCGCCTGCAGTCACTTTCCCCATCGCCGTAATGCCGCTTCCCTGTACCTTTTCTATAAATAATTGGTAATTGTTCTGAAACTCTCCCCTCTATGTCACCTATTTTTAAGCGCAGTACTAGATTCGCGGTAAGGTCATTTTACAAGGGAATTGGCACGATGTAATCCTAAGTTTTATACTAAAAGTTTCTATCGCACTTCTCACTTTTGGAATTCTTCCAGCTTCTTGCTTCCCAGTCAACGTTGATCTTCAAAAATTTGAATGCAACATCATTCGTTATCTTCTTTCTTAAGTCTTGTTCTTTTATTGTTCTCTCTCCTTAATACTATGTTAACATACTGCCTAAACTCAGTAACCACCTCCCCCGCGCTATAGTGGTTTTATTGATACTAAAGAGGAAAGCTCATCAGAACAATCAGTAGGAAATTATTTATAGAAAAGTCACAGGGAAGGTATATTACGACAATGGAAAAGTAACTGAAGCCGAAATACCAGGTGAGGACCAATAACATTGGAGATTCTTTGTATTTTATCAAGGATTCCTAGATGCATAGAAGCACCAGTCCAAAAGTGACAGCAATATTCAAAGCATGTAGACATATGTGTATAACATGCGTGAAATACCAAAATCAGAAGCCCAAAATAAACAAAGCCAATAATAAAGTCCTAACTTAACAATTACATTGAGAGAAAAACCCATATCTGGTTGATACCCATTGCAAGCACACACCATTTCGATAAAGATCTGACAGATCAGTGTGTACGGAGCTCCGAGTTAAAATCGGAAGCATCAAGATTCATTGTAACCCTGAAAACCTGTCAACAACATCTTACAAGGCACATATTTTAATGAATGCGACAAATGTCGCTTTTTTCCTTTTTACAAACGGTGAGGAAATTATTAATCATTTGTGCTCTAACGTAGTTCCAAATGAATGTAAATATAGATATGATGGGGTGTGGGAATAACTATATTGATTGATATATTCTATACGCAAGAAATTGTATGAATACAAACCATCACTATTGATAGATGAAAATGTTACAGGGCCTCTGAAATTTTTTCCGTATACACCGATAGCATTATACAAGCCAAGAAATCAGATATATTAATAAGACTTCAAAAACATCGGCACTATGTCAAAGACGTAGTCATCCCGTCTGATAAAACCATTTCAAAATAATGCGACAAATTTACAAAACAAGGATCTTGAAATAAAAATTGCAAGAATATGGCATTTAAACAAACCCACGATTCCAAGAATAGTAGAACTAGGAATGATGAAGAGAATACTGATACATTAAGAAAATTCCAGGAAGCACCTCACTGTGGTACAAAAGATCTTGATCGTTATTTTCACCGAGAAAAATAAATTCTCAATAACTTTCTAAGAAAACTTCTACCTGACGTCTTATTTAAAAGACTTTGTAAAGGATTGTATCAAACAGTAAATCAGGAAGAAGGAAAATGATAAGTTATGTACTGCTACTTGACGAATAAGCAATCTCTTAAAGAAACAGAAAATGAACGCTAATATGCAAAGAAAAGTCTCGTAAAAGAATTAAAGCGACTTGCTGACAAATTGTGAAGGAAAATTTGATATCAGATCTACAGATGTAAGAAAAAATAAAACTGAAAATGGCCGAATTCTGTTAACGAAAAATTCCCCAAAGCTATAATCACAATGAGAATCCGATAAAAAGTAATTATCAGACTGAAAATGAAAACTAAAAGGACGACGTAAAAAAAAAACAGTCACTGGTGAAAAATGTCAAATAGGCATTAAGGGAAAATAAGTCTAGATACTTGGAAATACTGTCCAACGGAGACTGCTTGAACGAAGTGAGTTATCCAAACAGAATGTATTTCTAACCTTCAAGGTTATACGCAAATAATGAAATTAGGAAGAAATTACTACGCTCTGTCCTGGGAAAATAAATGTAAAAACTGAAAATGCCAACTATAGCATACTGAATGAAACAATGAGAGCTGAAGGACCCGAGATATACAGGCACAAGTGTCAGATTTGTTAGTCGGTAGAGAATCACTTCGGGCAAGAACAACAAATTCCCGTGAAAAATTCGATTAGAAAGGAACGTAAATTACAAGAATCGACTTAGCAGCAACAGATATAAAGTAGAGCAAAATGTGTTGAGGTTGGGAGAAACACCTAACCGATTGCTCTCCCAACAAATATGGGGCTAATAGGCAGAGACGGGAAAGAAACGGGCGGTACCAAAAATAACACTATCTCAGGAACCACAGCAACTTGAAACAAAAATGTCAACATGAACGACTTCACAAGACAACTTAACTTGCCGACTGCAGGTTTTTTCCCCATGTTTTTATTGGCATCTTACAAAGACCTGGATCTTCACCAGTTACAGAGAGACCCATATTTAGACATGCCAAACTGTCCCGCTGCAAACGCGGAAAGTCCGGATGTAACAAACATGTGTGCATACTATTCCTAGGCCTCTTGCGTCTGTATTAACGTACGTTCGCCACATCATACCCGCACACTAGATTATGGTATGTATACATGATAAAATAAAGAATACTGTTGCAGTAAAAGAAGTCAATGAAAAGATGGTCAAAAGTAAAAATGTACAAACAGGGGATTTCACAATACACGCAGAACCACACTTAGCAAAAGAAAACAGATAATTTTACAGGGATATAAAAAAGCTAAGATAAAATCAGAGGCTACAGAAGTAAAATTAATTTCTAGGAAAAAATGTGGAGATGATTAAAATAAATCAAGCGCGGTGACTGATAAAAATTGAAATATACCTTCTGAATATGGAAGTGAAAAGTCATCGATTTAAATTCATCTACTCTGACAAAATTGAATCCTGAAATCACTTGATCCAGCCAGCACTCACAGATACTGAGACAGAAAAGTCAACACACACACACACACACACACACACACACACACACACTACATGAGAGACTGGCCCAGCAATTACAAAGCTGCTTGAAGGTTAAAGTTAATTCCAGAATCGATGAGAAAAGGCAGAAAACCAATTATCTAAAAAGACGAAAAAAAAGACTCACCGGCAACCAGCTATCGACCTATCAGATTTTGTGACAAAAATGTGACTGGACATATTAGAGGAAATCTCTCACCCTAGATAAAAAGGGATTCAGAAGAGGAGCCTTAGAATAGATGGTTATGTGAATTGCTTGTCTTAGATTTGACCATAGAGACAGAGTACAAAGCAGACACTTTTTGAAAAACAAATAAAATACTTTAATACCTGAACCAATCAAATTATCCAAGCAAAAATAGCGCCCGCGTGATGCTGGATAAGAAAAATGATCTGACAGTGTCGGCCGTTGACAGAGTGAAAGTGAAGATGAGCGAGCGAGAAATTAGAAAATACGATGATCAAAATCGGGAGCTGAGAAAAGCAAAATATGAAAGTTATAAATATGTTCATAATAGTAAAATACAGTTGGAAAAACATTAGAAACGTTAGCGGATGATTTGAAATGATTTAAACCGTTTTTGGGTCTGCAAGAATACTGAGAAAGAAGTTTTGGAGTTTTGAAGAGACTTTCCGTCATTCTGTCATCAGCGATGACCACCACATGATGGAAAATGTATCAGGGAGAAAGAAGATATTCAAATCTAAAAAACGGAGAAATGAAAAACAAAGCTAGAAAAATATTCCTGTTTCTCTCTCCATGTCACACAAACACACAAAATTCCTGTAGCCGTATAAATAAAACGAATTCACCTCAGTGGAGTAATCTCTTTGAATAGATATTGTCACGTAAAAGAATTGTTATTGCAAAAGAAAGAGGAGGAAAAAGGAAAATTACAACCTGTTTATCCAATAGCGTCTGCTTTCATCTTTTCATTCGTAAAATTTCTCCGGGACGCTTCTGAGAATTTCCTACTACAACCTCGACTTAAAAGCGTTAATAGATTCCGAAGAATTTATCCGAAATTGATTTGCAGTAGCCGGAGTTTCAACGACTAGCTTAAGTTTTACAGCTAATTAGGAAGAGCAAGAAAAATCTTTCAATTAATTAAGACGAAGAAAAAATCGGTTAACTTCCGGGCACAGACGCTTTAATATTTTGGCAAGAAAGACTGACGATTATTGATCATTTTTCTTTACCAGAATGTGCATATAAGAAAATCCGACAGCCAACGGGTGGATATATATATATATATATATATATATATATATATATATATATATATATATATATATATATTAATGCATACATCTACATGCATTTGAACATCTATGTACTAATGGATATTTAACCTCGGTTCGACACAGGGATACATGTACGCTATGATAGTTGCGTGGACGAGTTGCACAAATCTTGTAACCGGTGATAAACTTCATTTCTACTTGGTAGAAAAATTTGTCTACTGGTACTGGCGGGAAACGAGCAACTTCTTTAGCCGCTACACATTATATATATATATATATATATATATATATATATATATATATATATATATATATATATATATTAAGACATTTTATGTTTATACATTCTTTTTATAGATACAAATATTTACGTAAATGCTCTGTTTTATAATAAACAGTATTCATAAAACAGTATTATAAAACAGAGCATTTACTTAAATATCTGTATCTATAAAAAGAATGTATAAACAAATATATATATATATATATATATATAATTGTTTGTTTCACTATATATATATATATATATATATATATATATATATATATATATATATATTATTAAATGGACAAAGTACGACAATTATTTTAAGACAATTGTTTTAAGACATATATATATAGTGAAACTAACAATTATCGATGCCGATACTGTTTCAAAAAGGAAATACAGGCCTATTTTAAAGCTTCTTAATGAACCAAAATTGAACAGAAAAACCTAATTAAATTTATTTAGAGACAAGATCATAAGTAGCCTGGTTCCCAATGAGGAACGAACGAGAGAATCAGTATGAGCGGCTCATATGCAAGTTTTCACCATATTTTCAAGTATGTACAAAATGTAGGCATCACACAAAAATGTGAACGGAGATTTGTGCAAACAATCCATAAAGATTTTAGCGGAAATTTCCACGGTAAATGGGTGATGCAATTATTTCGTTTTGTCTATTTTATTTATGAATGTGTGCATGTACCCGTATGCGTTAGTATCCATGTTACTTTACGGGTTATGACATATATATATATATATATATATATATATGTATGTATGTATGTATGTGTGTGTGTATGCTTGTGTTTAAGCCTTGATTTATTCATGTTAGAGTTAACGCATTTTTAACAGCACGAACAGGACAAGCACACAGACTGAAATTGAATAGCATCAACTTTTCGAAAATTGACGAGGTTTAGACAATCAAATAAAAAGGTCAATTTCATGATTATCGACGATCTCAGGATTCGCTACTCCAAAATTAAATCAAGTATTCTTACATATTATATAATAGCCCTTCCTATCAAGCTGTAAACCTTTTATCACAATTTTATATCAGAATTTATTATGCAAGTCATTGTTTCCACAATTGGTATTAGCCAACCATCAGATCCATCAAAGATAGCTCACTAATCATCGCTATGAATTAATGTTTCCCAACATTATATTCTCATTGCTCTATAACTTTATAAGATCTTGTTCCTTCCTCGTTCTTATGACAACAGCGTCAATTCAGTTTTTAAAATTTAGTGGCGAAAACCGGAAAGTTGTTTATATTTCCTATCAATTTTTCTTGTAGCATTTTTTCCATATTTTAGTGTTCGTGAAACTTGTTATATTTCAGCTAGAGTCCCTCATTGTCAAAAATAAAAGAAACGAAATTGAAATACCGTTTGACGAGCAGTTGCTTTGTGGCTATTTTGAATTTGAAGTTTTGATTGCTTGTAACATCACTTAAACTTGGTGATATTTTTAGTTTTACAACGTCGTGGCATCGCAATTCAACCATGTTTTCTGAGAATTACATTTTAGAACGCAGATTCCGGATTAAAAGTGTGATATATATATATATATATATATATATATATATATATATATATATATGTGTGTGTGTGTCTGTGTGTGTGTGTGTGTCTTATTAAACCCCGGTATATATATATATATATATATATATGTGTGTGTGTGTGTGTGTGTGTGTGTGTGTGTGTTTTACCTTTAGTCTGCGTAATTAATGTTGTAACGTGGTATGTACAAATGCACGTATATTTTTCTACGCGTACCTGTTTATGTGGATATGAATATCTAAATTCATATTTATTAAAAATACAAGAGTTGTATTTTTGTGTGTGTCTGTGCTTGTGCGCGTGTGTGTCTGTGTGTGTGTATAAAAATTTTATATACAGTGGAACAATTAAAAAATATTCCGCATTGTTTTTATTTTTCTATTTTTGTAATAGAACTTTTTTCAGTTTGATAATTTTAAATATTTACTTGAATATACTTTTCATAATCATTGTTATATAGACAAAATTTGAAGCTAACACTAACAAATTCAGTTCAACCCTGTGAAAAGTAATAGACAAGATGTCAATCATCCTTCTCATAACATGAATCGAGTTAAGAAATTCCTGACTCATCTCTTAAGACTAATGTTAAAATTTTTCTAATGGTTTTAACTTGTTTCTTCAACATATATCGTTCTCTTTCAACTTTATAACTAAAGTTGACTAAATTTTGCGCTTCATAATATTTGCTGTATGAACAAAATTTAACGAGTTTAATTCATTGAATTTATCCCCACAGGGAAATGAAAATTAAAATTAAAAATTTACCCAATTAATATTTACAATTATTAAAATATCATTACAAAACAAAAAATGTTAGTAAATAAAAAGTTAAAAAGAAAAAACAAAAATTAAACAAAACTAACCTCGTCGCGATATGTTGCCAATGCAAAAGAACAAAAATCTTGACTCCAAATGTTACTCTTGAATGAAGTTCTTGAATTTTGGTTTGATCTGTTTGATTTTGGGGTGGGGTTTTTTACCCAATGAAAGTAAGGTTTACAGTTTCTACGGTCACCGTGTGCTTGTTTAATGCAGTTAGCATTTCCCTTGGTTTAAATATGAGTAGCTTAAAAGTGACAAGGCGGATAATTCGCTTTTTTTTCTCTTTTTTAAAATAAAAATAAAACAAAATATATCTTGTTTCTTTAGGTACTTGTCGGATTTTTTATTTTTATATGTATAATAATTTTACCGATATTTACGAACTAATTTTAATGTTCATCCGTTAAAAAAGGTTGCAATAACTAGGTTTTGAGTTTCCTATATTATTTGAAATAGTGACCGTAATGAAATGCATTTGTTATGGACAGAATTCAGTGAAAGGTGGATAATAGTAGCATGCCTGGTTCTTGTGGACGTGGCTATCCTTGAATTTCTTTTTTGCCTTAGCTCACTTCCCCTTCGGCCTTGTGCCACAATTTCTGTAAAATCAGAAATAAATAAGCTTTATCATCGTGTTGATTCTTTAGGTATTTGTTAACTTTAGGTAATTTGTAATTAAATATAAAAAATAATTATGCAAGAATTATACTTTTTTGAGTTATTTGCGAATTAATTTTAATGTTCATATATTAAAGAAATGTTACAATAATTACGTTTGCTTTGAGCTCGCTGTACTATTTGAGATAGTGACCCTATATTGGAAAAAAAATCGACTATACTTTACGGATAATTCTACAAGCTGTTCAATGTTTGTGTGGGTAAATTTCCAGCATTTGTATTTAAAAAAAAAAAAGTTAAATTAATACATCTTGTGACGTATGTTCATATCCTTGTTTTCGTGTCATTTGAGCACCATTCACGAAATCTTTTAATCCATATCCACCGTGATGCGATTCATACAGTTTGATAGCGATTTTATTTTTGTTCTCCTTAATGTCAATATTATTTCATGCTGCATTTAAATATTTTCTCATAGATCCTCTTCACTCTTCCATTTACACGCAAGAGTTACTGAGAGTGAAAGAAAAGACTTTAGAGAGGAGAAATTAAAAAGCGGTTTGCAGGAAGACAGACCATGGCGATTGACATTGTATTTAAATTTTTGAAGATCATAGGTGGCAAGAGAAGCAAGAATCTGGAAGTATTTAACAGCCGAGAAGTACGAGAAAAAAGAATTATTCGAATAGTACTTACGGCTACATCAGATGAAACCTCGTTGCTTAGTTGAATGCTTAAATACATGTAGTCAAAATAGCAAGGTGGGAAAGGCATTAGAAATATTGCCATGAGAATATATATATATATATATAAAATAGAGAACCCAAGTCACGGTGGTGGCGAAAGTGACTGAAGTTCAGAGGTCAGGATTTGTTACATTAGAGATTCTTTGGTTTTTGTCGAGTATCTCGAGATATATTGCAGGGGCACCAGACCAGTTCTGACAAGCAACAATATTCAATACGTAGACGAATGATGGATTTATAAATGTGTGAGAAGTATCGTTTGGCACGACCCGACCAACTTTCCTAGCAGCAGACTAACAATAAAAATATCAGAGGAAAACGCAGGACCAAGAAGATCCAGCTATCTTACATATTCAGAAGTTTACCATTTGTCTTTGTTTGAATATTCCTGCCACATCTTGTCTGGTTCTCCTGCTATATATACTTGATAAAATCCAAAGAAGAATCTTCACTGGCATTAGTCCTGACCTGGCATCTCGGCTTCAGTCACTTTTCTACTGCCGTAATGTAGCTTCCCTTTGCATTTTTTATAAATACTTTCATGGTAATTATTCTCTATGGAACGTAGATTTTATGAATTTACGTGCAGTACTAGATTGGAGGCAAGGTCTCATTTTACAGTTGAAATGGCAAGATGTAAGCCGTAAGTTCTATGCTTGTGGAAATTTCTTCCGGCTTATTACTTCCCAGTCAACTTTGATCTTCAAAAATTTAAATACAATGTCAATCGTTATTTTCAACCTTAATTCTTGTTTTTATTGTTCTCTCTTTTTAATAATATTTTTCTTATTTTCTAAACTCAGTAAATCTCGCATTTTAGTTGTGTTATTGCCTTACTTGGTGAAATGATTTAAAAAAAATTTAGCATCTTTCTGATGACTACATGAGAAATTTGGTTTTGGAGGCTTTAAAAATTATAATTTCCTTATTCGAGGTCATATTTGAGATCAGATACCAGTTCTACTTTATCGGGGCTATCGAACTATTAAAACTGGAGTAAACAGTTATCGGCATAAATAACTAGTTAGGAACTGATGACATCAGGAAGGTCGTTGATGGAAATAAGAAACAATGTATGTCCTATGATAGAGTTCTGCAAAACCCCCGCATTAATGTGTGGAAAGGTCGTTCAACACGACTTTTCTCACGAGTCTCGTATCCCACTAGGGTCGTATGGGTATCACATGTATTAGTACCAGCACAGTAGCAGTGGAGATTCGTGGGCAAGGTAGCATGATAGAGCCCAACCCTCTCCAAGCTGGTTTGAATTCATTTTTCCTTTTAGATTTAGTCGCCAACCAAGGCTCTGCTGATATTCATCCAGAGCTATGGAAGTCGAACTCGGCTCATTACACTATTTAAGAAAGATTGGATCGTCAAATATTCTACCAGAGGCACCATATCCCTTCAACTTGTGAAGAAAGCCAGCATGCAAAACCCTGTCAAACAACTTCGAATTATCTAAAGCCACAGTCCGAGCCCTGAAATTCTCATCTGAAACTTGATAGACAAATTTAGTAATGACCGTTAACAGATCGGTAGTTTACATAGAGAAGCGAAAGACATATTGTTTATCTGAATGAAAGTTATGCAAACTGAGGTGTGAAATGCTTTTTCTATCGGGGTCAAGTTGTTTCGATAACATTCTAGGAATCGTTTCCTTGATCTCCTTTAAGTTATCAATCGGCTCCAGTTTAATATGTTTGATTTCTTTTTTGCAACAATTTTACCTTTTCATTCGACTTTCAACGATTTTTTCTTCCCCAGTTTATATTAGTTCTCTTGAATTAGCTTTTTTTTACTACCATTGCAATTGTTTTTTTATAAATGCACTGGAAATGAAAGATGAAAGTAATTTGCTAATAGTCAACACCATACTAAACAATTATAGTTATTACAGTGTTCTGTATTTTGAAAATGGTGAAATCGGTTAAATTAAAAGCAAGCAAATTTGAATTATTTTCAGTCTGTAATAAATTGCCTTGAGAACCAATTTAATAATTTTACTGGGGATACCTAATAATTTAGCATTAAAAAGTAAGACAATAAGTCTTTAATTTGTTTACTAGCGCACAAAAAGTATTTATATTTACTATGTTAACGCAAGTCGGTGTTGCCAGTGTTTGTGCTCAATTATTTATTCTTTCTTTCATGAAACTATTTATAATCATAAACCTTTTTTCATTACAATTTGGCACATGCATGCATAATTTTGTGGATGTATTTCGAATTCATGCGTATATACATGCGTATCTCTGTCGATGTATTATATCTATCTATCTATCTATCTATCTATCTGTGTGTGTGTGTGTGTGTGTGTGTGTGTGTGTGTGTGTGTGTGTGTGTGTGTGCATTTTCTACTATCATGTGTCTGGAATTATTTTTATCTGAACTGAAAAAAATGAATTTGTAAACCGTGGAAGCGAAATGAGTAACTCAACGCGGAAAAATCCCTGAATTAATATAAAGCCTTTGCCAGAACTTTTTTTCTTTGTTAAACGGGCGTCGTGTGGACGAGCATTCTTCAGCTGGAAGCGCAGATCACATTTCTGTTGATGAAATGACAGAAGAACGGATTGAGCAATATTCTGGAACAATATATAACAATATATCCCCGTGGATTAAATAACGGTTTCAGTTCGAAATTCCCTGTAAGTCACTTGATTCGATATATATCTGATGATAGACAGACGGCACAACGACTGAAATTTAATAACAAAAATGCAGGCAAGTTTACATTCCAAAAATTCAGACAGAAAGAAGTTAAAGAAAAAAATCCCAATAGTAAACTTGGTCTATCATATTTAATCAATCAAGTCACTTATTTTCCTGAAATCCACGACTTTTCTCGTTCAAATTTCTATACAACGTCATATTTCTGAAACTAATTTGTGTATAATTTCATCTTTTTATCATCAGTTTTTCTTTGTGCCATTCCTTCTACTTATTCCACTGCATAACGAAGAATTAAATTCTCAAGAGATGTTTTGCTTATTTGTTTAGGGATAATATTTGACATTATTCTCCATAACCTTATTTTATTTTATTTTATTTCATTTAATTATTTTTTCAATTTCTAAATTACGATTTGAAATAAATATTAGTTTTAATTTATGACTATTCAGTCTTTGAAATCGTGATGTGGTTGTAGGTGGTGGAGTAACATATTCATCAGATTAATTGACAGATTCCCCGAAAAGATGCACAAACCACTTACTTGAAATCTTCTAAAAACATGTCTACACCTGCAATGAAAATTATATTATGTTATATGCTTTGTCATCAATGTCAGATGTAAGCCGGTCATTCCATTTTAATGATTTTAAAATATACACCCAAATGATATTTCCACAATCTCTGTTTCGCGTGGGCGCGCACACACACACACACACACACACACACACACACAAAACAAAGCATAATATTTTTTCTAAATAAATCCACATTACAACCAAAAACGTTTGCGGCACCTCTCTTCTCTTCTTTTTTAATATACATACTTTTCTCTCGTTGGAACCACTACAACCTCTTTCTTTTTATATATATATATATATATATATATATATATATATATATATATATATATATATATATATATACTAGCAGTAGAGCCCGGCGTTGCCTGGGGATATAACAGTAAGAGATAGATCAAGTATCCACTATTATAAAGACTGAAAAATAAAATTGACTAAGATTATTGTTTAAGGTTGACGGACACACGCATGTCTTAATTATTTTTTTTTTTTTTTTTTTTTTTACGAATTGGTCAAACCCAAACTCAAACAAAAACATTGTTTTCAATCGTTATGAGTCTACTGATTGAATAGAATTTTATTATAAATAATTGTCTTGTAAATGGAATTTTTAAAGCATTCTGAATGTTAAAAATAAAGAAAAAAGTGTGCAAGAGAATAAGAAACACTACCTGCCCCCCCAAAAAAGTGAAATTTTGTTTTATCGGCTGAAAAATATAGGAAATCCGCTCCCATATTTAAAGTAACCCACACACAAACAACCTGATGTGAGTTGTCCCCCTTCCATTTTCACGATGTCTCTTAATCGTGTTTTCAAATTGATTTTGTGCAAAAACAATTATATTTTTCCCATTTTTGGTGCTGTTAGAACCACCACAAGGTAATTTTATGTAGTCCTGTGAAGTTTTGTTGAAATCGGTTGAAAAATGTAGGAAATCCGATCCAATATATAAACGTTACAGACACACACACACACACACACACACACACACACAATCTGCGTTTTATAATAAGTAAGATATATATATATATATATATATATATATATATATATATATATATATATATATATATCAAAATAAAAAGAAATAACACATTTATAATCCACAGTTCTTTAGCATTTATTTTTAAAACCAGTGCTCGATACACATTAGGGCATAATATTATAATATTATCATTTAAAAATGTGTATTCATTGCGACTCAGAAATTACTATGTTTCGGAACTGAAAACTAAGCTTTAAATTAAAATTAAATTTTTTGTTCTATTCTCAAGTGATGTTGAATAACTTTAAGTTAAAAACTTTAATTTTAATTTAAAGTTTACTTTTTAGTTCTGAAACATGGTAATTTCTGTGCAAATATTGTAACTATTGTAAACAAACTCTCAATTTTAGGGTCTTTTTAAAAACAAAAAGAAATGCAGAATGTCTCCCAAACATTTTGCCTGTAATGTATAAATGTTCTAGTGTTGCTTTAACACAAAAGCTGAATTTAATTTGAAAAGAACCATGGAAATAATCACTTTACTGGTGAATACTGAGGACATTTGGAAAGAGAAAATAAATCTTTATATCGAAGGCATATATACTAGACAAACCAATAAATGCTATCGAGGAATGAAATGCTATATCCCATAAGCGCAACAATTCATTAAAGAATATAAAAGTAGCTGCGACATTGTACAATGATTTACAAAGAATTGTGTAAACGTTTCGCGTTCGGCCATACAAAAAGGACGCAAAAATTACACAGGAAAAATGAAAGCAAAATGCAGCACAAGCTACAAGAGCAAACCCAATCTTTTTATAAAACTAATGTGCATACTTTTTGAAGCGGACTAAAACATGAAAAAATAAAAGTTGACTCTTTTGCATAAGCAGTAGAACTCAATAAATAGTACAAAGTAGCCTTTGCGAAATTGGGAAGGAATCTAATTAAGACGACAATATTAATGGATTACTCGAACTTCCAGAACAAAGTGCAACGATGGTCTACACCGAAGAATTAGGGGAAAATAATGTTGGCAGGAATTTTTTTCCTTCAGCTACATTCTTGTCCCCAATAAATGATCATTCTGATGTTTTAAAATTGAAGGTGAAGTTCAGATGCTTAATGTCAGCGCTGAAGAAAAACGCTCTTTTGATATGTTATTCATTCATGTAGGTGAAAGCTATCATGAGCAAAGAAAGACCAAATAAACTTTTATTTACTAACATCTTTGCCTTCAAGGCATGAACAATTCAGTGTTTTCCTATTAAAATTTGAAGAGGTTCCAAACTTTCGCGATTTCTGATTTTTCCTATACGTCATATTGGCAGCATTTTTATTCAGCGGGGAAATTAAATTGAAAACGCAATTCGCATCAGTCAATATCCCTCTCTCGTTGTATGCGTGTCTCTCTCTCTGTGTGTGTGTGTGTGTTTCTCTCTATCTGTCTGTCTTTCTGCCTCTCTATCTTTTTCTCTATCTGTCTGTCTGTCTCTGTCTGTCTGCCTGCCTCTCTCTCTCTCTCTCCCTCTCTCTCTATGTGATTTTTTCTGTCTATCTAGAGAGAAAACAACAAATTCTTAAAGGTACTCAAAATCATTATGAAGGAAGTAGATAAAAAATACTAAACTAATGTCGTTTTGTACATGTAGTAAATAGTATTATTAGTTGGAACATGGCTTAGTTGAAACGTTCCAACTGACTCCTCTTGAAAAGCCCTGGCTAGTTCTGTGTACTAATATCAATGCAGGAATCAATTTAAAACCAAAAGAAAAGACAATTTAATGACATATTTCTATTACTTTCTGATAAATAATCAACAGAGTAAACATTTGTTTTGTTTATATGCATAAAGAGTGAATCTTTCTGATAAGGACGAAATAAAAATGCAGAAACGTCCTCAGTGATTTGATACTAATATGGTACAAAAGTCATTCAGTAGATGGCTGCAAAATGCTAATCAGTACTACTTCCGCTCAAATAGTGAGGTTTCAATTTATTCGCTGTTCCATATGTCCTTTCTCCCTATATATATATATATATATATATATATATATATATATATATATATATATAATAAAAAGGCTTAAACACTAATATTCCATGGTCATAATTTATTCCATTGGAATCGTAAATACTATGGTGTGTGTATGTCACCACGAAATGTATCTTTATGCATTAGACATCCGTCAACATTCATTTTTTTCTCTTAATTAAACCACTTCCACCCATCTCTCCTAAAATTCTCTCTGTTAAGGTTTAATCTCCCTCCTCCTCATACTTACACTTTCTCTAAATTCTGTTTTTATTTCCGGAGTGGTTTTTTTCTGTTTTCTTTTTGAATTTGTAGGTCTGATGAATTGGATCGTATTTACGATTCCAATGGAATAAATTATGACCATGGAATATTAGTGTTTAAGCCTTTTTATTATATCCTTACTCTGTCCTAGACATTGAGTTCTACCTGGATTCTTCCTCTTGGAATTTTTTTCTAAAAATATACATGTATGGGTATTTATATATTTTGCATATGTATGTATATTTTCCACTAATATTATCTATCTATCTATCTATCTATCTATCTATCTATCTATATATATATATATATATATATATATATATATATATATATATATGTGTGTGTGTGTGTGTGTGTGTGTGTGTGTGTGTGTGTGTGTGTTTGTGTGTGTGTAAAAATGTATATATATATATATATATATATATATATATATATATATATGCAATTTTTTATATATATTATTTATATATTATATATGCGCAGTACTTATCGGAAATCGCTCAATATCTTTGATAGACATAACATATTTAGTTGGATTGATGCGAGTTTGTGACTCTGGGTTTCACGCTATTTGCGATCGTCAGACAAACTCATTAATTTTTAAATTTTGGTTTTATACATGGTTGCGTATATCGGTGTTTTTATGGAAGTGGGAGGAAAAATTGTCGTCGGAACGCCACTCATACTTATGCAAACATACATACACACACGTGCACTTATTGACGTACGCAGACAGACACACGCGCGCGCTCACTCACTGGAGCTCACACAAACATAAACATATGTGAACAGTGTGGAACTGGGCGTATATGTATATCCATGTGTCATTGCGTATATACGTACGCATTTGGTCGCTGTATTCAATGTTGGATTGTGTAGCGAATATTTCTATTCTATTTCTATTCTTCTATTTTGTTCGATGAATAATGTTTTCTCGCACACACGTATATACGTATGATGGGGTCTGTGTTAGGTAAAAATTGCTATTATTTTTAATTTTTTTAAGGCTGTTTTGTTATTATTTTAAAGCCGGTTATTTGCTTGTTTTTGTCGATTGCGCATATGTAAATGTTAGAAACTCCAATTTGTAATACTTATTAGTATTTATGCGGTGGTATTAATTTTGCTGGGGTAGGGAAAAGTAAGTATAATTGTGGACTGATACATTAATGGTAATTGTGGTGCTGTAGTAATAGTAGCAACTAATGCGGCAATGGTAATTTTGATGTGTTAGTAATATATATATATATATATATATATAGAGAGAGAGAGAGAGAGAGAGACAGAGAGAGATTCTATGGTAAAAAATATACATATACACAGATATACTTGCACATACATATATATATTTTTAGTCAGATGTTATAAAAATCAGTGTTCAATATTATATAACAGGGCTATTAAGTATATATTTGTGAATACATATAATCTCTCATAATCATCGTACTAAAGCACCTGAGGATTGTGTAACCGCGGATATTACGGGGATATTATGTGTATTCACACCCACACATACACACACACACACACACACATATATATATATATATATATATATATATATATATATATATATATATATATATATATATACAAATTATTCGCTAACAAAGAAATTTTGGAAGCAGATGCCACTGAGGAATTTTTTATAATTTTCATTTAGCGACAAATCCACTTAATTTTTTATGATTAATCATCCTAGCGATAGAAACCGTATAATCTGACAATTTCATAATCTTTCCACATTGGTTCCTGATTATATGTGTTCTTCCGATCTACTTCCCAAAAATTGACAAAATAACAATTTTACTTTGTTTTCGATGCCCGTGCACATGTAATATTTAGCCATTCTTGTTACTGAGATGCTAACGCTTATTTCGAATCGATTCCTCATAAACTAGAACCAGCTTTTATTCTTGCTACTACCTGGCTATACCTTTCCCCATTTATCTCCGGCGTTTTCAGTGAAATGGAATTGTATATTTACATGGTTACCTGTTAAAATATTATTCTTTTCCTCCCCATTATGTGTGAACAAGTGTATATTTAAATCTCGGTCGAAAACGATTTTCGCACACGCATTTACTGTGAAACGACTAAATTAATTTAACGTGTGTTTGTTTCTTTTCTTTTGTTCCTGGACTTTCTAACGCATCTTGCCGTGTCCAGATGTACCAATGAAGAACTGTTTTAACTGGAATTATTTCATTAATGTTCGCAAAGGTATTACTTTTTAATGTCTGCTTAAACAAAATTTCTTTTGGCATTTCCAAAGTATCTATATGGAAAGGAGTAAACGTTTATTTTTACTTGAGTCGGTCAAACTGTAAGCATTTCCGACTTTTCAAAGGATATTAATTTGTCATATTTGGATAACGACTACATTGTGCACCAACTGACTGAAACTGAATTCATAAAACAAAAATTGTCATACTTTAAATATTTCGTTTACTTCACCTTAATACAGAATGAAATCCTAAAATAAAAATTAGGTTGACGCAAACGATAACAAAGCAATCTTAGAATTGTATTTTTAATTCTGAAACTAATAAAATTGCAAAAAACAAAAAGTCAGTTTAAAAGCTTCTTTACATATTACGTACATCATGAGAGTTCAGGTTTTAAACAATTACAGCCTTATTTTTTCTGAATGAAACGATTTGGGATGGGGTGCCTATTTTGATCATTTCAGTGTAGAAAACATTTTAAAGTTTGAGCCTTTTTTAGAGCTATTTTTAATCAATTCACCCCAAACAAGGTGATAACGCCACTAAAACTCAAGGAGCTACTAGAAATGAAATTAGGGAGGTACCTTAGAAGTAACGGAAAAGCTAATCCTAAAAAAGAAACAAGAGATAAACCTCTATTCATGTTCAAAAGCCTCGAGAGAAGTGTCAACCTATTTCCACTTAATTTTCGTTTCTTTTTCCAGTTTTTACTCCCTCCCCTTTTCACCCAAAACAACACTCCAATATATAATAATAATAAAAATTGACATAACTCAAATCAGAAGAGTAGCAATGGATTGACTCAACTGCATATCTTTTGTCAGAAGTGAAATAGGGATCAGGCAGTAGATTATATTTTATTTTTTTTTAAATTCGGAGATATTGTAACTTATACTATCAGGATGAAATGAAGCGGAATTGCCCTAATTACCACTTGTTTTACAACTAGTTCCAAATCTCTGTCTGTCTCTCTCTCTCAATATATATATAGATCTCGCTCTCTCTCTCTCTCTCTCTCTCTCTCTTTATATATATATATATATATATATATATATATAGTACGATAGGTAAATTGTCACCATTTTATATTTTTAATTTCGCGCATGCGCGTTTGTTCTTGTTATAGATTTTGGCGACTGCATAGAGTTTAGTAAGATCAACTGGGTACCGTCTGTGATGAAAAAAGACCATCATGAGGCAATTCACTCCACCAGAAATTTGGAATCGAAACGCGGTACTGCTTGACATTCACGCCGGAAGCTCTAATACGAAAACTTCAGTGTTTTTATGTGTCAATCTGAAGACAGTGTAGAGCATTCGGAAAGAATTAGATTAATCTAACGGTGATTACGAAGGTACGCCAACTCGGAAAACTCACTCTTCTTTCTCATAAGAAAAGAACTCCCAAATTTGTTGGTGAGGGGCTCAAACTCAACACGGTAGCCTACACCAAGCTCCTTGAGTAGGTAGTGCTGACCTGGGTCAAGAGGGTGGCTTCTGGAAGACACTATGTCTGGCACCATGTCCGACAAGTATGAAAATCCAGTCATGACTGTCAAACAATTTCTATGACCACATCACCCCTTACATCTGGCCACCTAACTCACCAGACTGCAACTCCTTGATTATTATGTGTGGGACGCAATTGAGTGAGAGACCAACAAAACTCCTTGTAACACCAATGATGAACTGAAGGTAAGGATTATCGCAGCATTCACAACAAAGAGACCGTCCAGAAAAAGTGCAGGAAATTCCGAAGTCTTATGGAGGCTATGGTTGAATCCAATGGCGATGTAACTAATTATTTTTCTCTTTAGTATTTCAAGATAATAATTGATGTGTAGGGTACCTTGAAGACTAAGCTTCTGCTCCAGATTATTGTTTTGGTGAAAAGGTTGAAGGTAACCACAAGGTTATCTTTTGCTCTCTAGAGGGCAATTATGTATGGTATCCAGGCACACAGTCAAGAATTTGTGGTGCATCTATTTTTATTTAGCATTGAGACTGTAATTGAAAATATTAGCCAAATTATTCATGAATTTTATTTTTGCATTAATACAAATATTTAAGCCTGAGCTTTTTTGCAGCAATATTGCAAGTTTTACTTGCTCACCATGTAAAAAAACTGGTTGTTCTAATGAAGAGTGCTAAGACTTGAGGTTTGATGTCAGCCGATATTCAGTTAACAGATATTTGAATAATCACCAGCAAAAGAAATGACATAATACATTTGACGAGATGAACTGAGAGTGTCAAAACGACGTTATTTCTCAGATCTGCAAGGATACTGAGGAAGGATACTTTGTCATTCAACCCTCGGCGATAAAAAAAAATTAATAGGATATAAAATTTTTATCTCTTCACTAAATCATTAAAAAGTTCCTCCAATGGAATCAGGCTTCAAATCATTGTTCTTTGCTACATATTTATTTACATGTACACATGTTGGAGATCAAAATCACCATCACGTTTATTGCAAATCAAGTAAGCAATATAAGTACTAACTTGAAGAATAACAAATGCTCTCCTTCACCGATAACCGCGTCTCTCAGTGTTGCTAATGGGACGAGACATCCCTTTTCTTAGCTGCCTTCGTTTTCGTTTCTTGCTTTAATAGTTGCAAACGTTTAAGTATCGAAGTGACAAAATCATTCTTTGTCAACACCGATTTACAAAAGAACACGGATTCTGCTTTATTCTTTGTTTTAGACATTTGCAAATAACAGGCATTTTTCCAAAAAATATACTTTTTTTCCATTAAATCGGTCAATAAGCGCAGTTGATTGAATAGAAACACATTCTCCAAGTTGATACGCTTTCACTACTGCTACTGCCAAGAGATGAAAACACTGAATACTGCTATTCAAATGCTTCGCACACACAAAAACCATTACTATTTCGTCTTTAATCTTACAGGAGGTGCGAAGACGCGTAACCGTGATCTACGCCGAAAAGAAAAACGACAAAACGAGTTCAGTTCCAACTGAAACTGTCTATAATCACTTCTAAAGCACCTTCTCAGAATTCTAATGTGAACCAACCAACAATTTATGATTGGTAAGTATCATAAATTCCAGGATTTTCAGACTCGAAAGAAAAACTGAATTTTACTTAGTATTTTCTTCCTTATCACTTAGTTTTTGTACCATTCCTTCTAAGACATGTTGTGTATGCCAATAAATACTACCCGAAATCCTTTCCTTTCAATTCTTTCTCTTCACCGCTTGCATTAACATCCATTTAGTAAGATAATGTGTTTAAATATGGAAATCGCAGAATCCATTGAATAAGCGATCGTTCAATAATACATTTTTTTCTGAATAATATCGCCAAAACAACTGAGTCTGAATAATTAGTTCGATTTTCTAGATTTCACCATTTCCATACCCACTTCAGAAAAAAAAACTAATTTTCTTCATATCTTCACATAAACAATGTTTGTTTTAATTGTCTGGTCATTACCTAGTTATTTTTTCTGTTATTATTGTTTTTCTTTACGGGAACTATTTTGAAGAAACACTGCAATACATTTCGCAGATGTAAGCGAAATTAGTCGCTGGAATAATGATTCGAGAGTTGTTTTAAGAGCTCCTTTCATGAGATTCATTATGAGAGAATACATCAATTAATCTTTTCATTTGAAGCATTAAAATGATACCAATTGTTTACAAACTTGCTCCCGAAACGATTCATAAGGATAGTGAAAGAAAACAAAAATCTTCACAGATTCCAAAAAGTGATTCAGAAAGAAGATAAATACTGCAAAAAAGGAGTTTAATAAAGTGGAGGTTTATTTTCAGGCAGTTTCTCTTCTGAAGTCAAAACAAACTGAACATATTGTCAAATGGAACAATATTTTCTCTTTTTCATTTTTTTTTTAATCGTTTTGCTCTTCTTATTTCCATTTTGGCAATATGGGAACTGACCTAATGGTTATCAGGTAGTAAAAGCTATCAAAAAAAAGTTCAAGTATGCAGTCGAGGTGGAGGTGTGTTTTTCTTTGCCCTCATAGGTTCACGTACAACACACTTTCTAAGCATATCACAATGATGGAATCGGAAGTGGGTACAAAATTGGAAAGTCTGATACAATTGCGTTTCACATAACTGAGAGATGAATGTCAAGAAATAACCCTTCTAACCATTGATCTGACATAGAGAATTCGAGGACCTCCGAGATCAAAAGACCAATTAATCGGTGCTGATCCTTAAGTGACTCAATTTTATCGGGATCGGTATTGTTTTTCACCCCACTATGGTTTAAAAAGCAGGATACATTAGGCGCTCTAGCATTTGATAGTAACTAGTCTATGACATGTCTGCATTCAAAATAGTAGAGAAGGCGATGAGAAACCACTCCACTATCTTTACCAAGATATAATGACAACAGTTAAGAAATGTAGAAACAAAGAAAATCCGAAGTGACATGGGATTTGTAAAAATTGTTTTTTGTTTTGTTTTGGTGTTTTTTTTGGGTTTTTTTTTTTTTTTTTTTTTTGGTGTGGGGGGGGGTATTTCCTGCATATCGCCTTGTTTCTGTTAAAGGAAATATTCTTTTATTTTACGGGCAAGCTTATTTGCTTCCTTGTTGAGTGGAGATTCTCGTCAAAGTGAATGTGTATTTCCTTTAAGGAGTCTTCCCAAACACTCAATGGACCTAGCAGCAGACAATGAAAACCTTCCTCACATTTTATTTTCTTCTTTTTTTCGGACAATCCTAATAAAGATTCTTAAATTAGACAGAGTGCATTTTCGCTTTCTAATAATCACTTAGATACACAGAGATTTGTATTAAATAGATGTACACCGTCTTTTCACTTAGTCCACCCCTCTAAGGAAGACTTGTATATCATTTAATGGATTCCAAATCAACTGACTTGTCAGATGTGGCAGGGTTAAACATTTGAAATGAGAAATATTTGCAATATATCGAATAGTTTTGTTTTGTGGATTTTGGGGGTTTTTTTCCCTTTAGTTTGCCACAAATGGGAATTAATAGAAGTTTATTCCATTAGTTTTTTTCTCTTTTCCCAAGATCAGGGATTAAGCTATTTTTTTTTCATGGGAGGAAGTCTTATTAGAAAAAGAAACAATAAAACAGAATTTGAATGATGTTTTGAGAAAAAGAAAATGAACAAACACACACATGCGTGTTTTCTTCTTTAATTATGACTTTTGGTATTAACTAACGAAAAAGGCGCCGATTCCGATCTTCCTTACTTATCTCGTATATAAAACTACTAGATGTACCCCAAATTCCGTGTTACTTTAATAGTTTATTAATGTATTATGCTACCAACCGAAGAAAGAGTCAGTTTTGTAAGTTGCATATAAGGAAGTGTAGAGCCTGGTAAGTGTGATCCCCATTAAATGTGCAAGTGTCGCAAGTGATTATTAGTAAGTCGGATTCTAAGCAGGTACCCGAATAATACGTTTGGCCTTTTTGCATGTACAGGGGGCCGACACTATTTTTGGGACACTTTGAAAAGTGTGCTTAAAGGTGTTTTTTTGCCGCCGAGAGTTTTTGTGTTGATGAGTAGGTAGTTCAGCAGTAACTGTCCATTAATGGTATGAGCATTGATTGATGGGTTTGTCTTTGGTTTCATGTTTCATGTTTTCTTTATTTTTACTTCAATTTAGGCGACACTATTTTTCAGACATGGCACAAATTCCGGGTTTTTTAATGATTTAGTCGTCGAACGTCTACAATATGCAAATTTTCTGCAGGTAAATTGTACACTGACCATTACATTTGAGTATCTTTACCATTCACTGAAGAAGAATGCATTCAAAAGAAGTCATCAGTTTGGTCCAAAAGAAGAGAGAAGACGGGCTCAGCATCCGAAAGATCGCCGCTGAGATGAAGCTACCGAAGTCAACAGTTGAATACATGTTAAGTACAGACTATGAGCGGAAGAAGAAGAGAGGACGGAAAAAAAAACAATTTCCAAGAGAACAGAAAGAAGAATGAAGAGGAGTGTTACGAGGTTGTTATCATCTGGAGAAAAGGTGACAGCGAAGAAAGTAAAGGAGAAGTGTGAACTTGACGTCAGTGTTCGAACTGTACAAAGAAATCTACACGAAATTGGACTTAAGTATGTTAAAATCAAGAAAAGACTGACACTAACGAGAAAATACAAGGAGGCAAGGCTGGGAAGCGCCAAAAGATGGATAACAAACCATGTCGACTTCAAGAAAGTGATATTTACTTATGAAAAACGTTCGATGGACCTGACGGGTGGTGTACATGGTCGAGGAAGGGTGAACCTGTTATTCTCAACAAGACAGATGGGAGGGGGAGGAGTCATGGTTTGGGGTATGGTATTTCCGAATGGAAACTTGTGGCTCGAGTGGTTAAAAGGACGTCAAAATAGCTTGAGCTACAGAGAACATTTGGAAAAGAGAGCCCTACCACTCGTAGAAAAATAAATTTTATTTTGCAGCAAGATAACTGCAGCATCCATGTGGCCAAATCAGTGAAAAATTGGATGTGTGAAGCAAATATAACTACTCTGGAATGGCCTGCAAGAAGTCCAGACTTAAATTTAATTGAAAACATATGGGAAATGCTTGCAGAGCTTGTTTACGACGGGCCAGAAATAACCAGAGAGGCTGAACTCTGGCAGCGCATACAAGATGCTAAAAGTAAACTACTAGAAACACGAAGAGATGTTATTATCAATATCTACGAACATTATGAAGATAGACTGATAGAAGTCATTGAAAAAAAGGTGAAAAATGATAGAAATCGACGATAATGAATCAATAGTCAAATAAACAAACAAATGGGACCATGTCGGTGAGATGACGGCTCGTCTCACTCGCGAAAAGCTTGTGCTCATTGATCGCGCATACGCGTGTGGCAATGTGTCGCCCCCGTATTCCGGGGTGAAACGGATGGTGTTTCTGGCGCTGCTGGCCACGGCTCGAATGGTGATTTTGACGACGCAACAGGAAGAAGTCTTGCGGGGTATCCGTCTTTCTCATCAGGTTCTGATCCGATTCTTTGAACATCAGCTCAAGAAGATTAGAACTGATAGAGAACGCTTGCATTCGACAGTCTTCAGTAAAAGGTGGGTGACTGAGGCGAGCTTGGTTCGTTTGAACAGGGATAGCCTTGATTTTCTCTTTTCGGTCAAGCCTACGTCACATCGGAGTGGTTTCCTGTGGAGCCCTCCCCTTGGTTAGGTTAGACAAGCTTTTGTGTACCTAGTTAATGTGAGTAAGTGTTGTTCCCGGCCCGTCCGCGGCCACATCTTTGGTTATGATCCAGGTTGAGATTCCCAACCTCCCCAGTTTGTTTTTGGCGCCCTTTTTATCTCGTCTGGGTCAGCTTTATATTTTCCCATGCCCGTATGATTTTTAATCCTTCCCCCACTCCCTTAGAGAGAGTGTTCCTTGATTTTGTCCAAATGGGCAGAATACAGCAGCGTCTCTGTTTTGAGGGTTGGATGGGTCATAACATCAGTTTAATTTGATTTGTGTTAACTTTTTAGTTTGTTATTGGGTTCATCTCCCCCCCTCTCATTTTTTCATCATAAATTTATATATATATATCTTTTAGTATCATTAAATTTTTATGACACGGGGCGCGTTTTGTAGGTCTCCCTAGAGAGAATGTGGTATTATGGTGTATGTAGAATTGATTGGTGACGGACGAGTTCTTGTGGTGAATGTGGAAATTGTAATGTATGAATGGGTCGTGAATCGGATTAGCTAGGTATAGGATAGTTAGTTAAGACCAGCCTCAACCCTTCCCCTTTTTCGGCCTTGTGCCACAATTTTGTACTTTTACAAAATAAATATCAAAGCATTTACTATAGACTTTAGAGATAACAGGGTCTAGTTGAGGAGTACACGTTTAAGGACTATTGCAGTAATTATGTGGCATCAAATATTTACAGTTTGTCTTGTAGCTAAGATAGCTTCGTTTCGTTCCCACTAGTACTAGAGTTTGGTGTCAGAGTTCTGATAAGAAAAAGTTCTAAAAACAGTATTGCTTTATTCGAATCTTTTTACAGTCATTTATCCGAATAGTATAATCAAACTAATTCACATCTTCTCTTCTCTCTCTCTCTCTTTACACACACACACACACACACACACGTGTGTATTAAGCTACCTAACCCCCCTGTCAAAAAGACCGTTTTATTGCTTGTCCGTGAAAAAGGGTAAAAATAAAATCTCAGTTTATTTAATTAACAGGCAAAACCCTACCAGTTTCAAATAAATTCTTCTAATATCTTTCTCTCGATTTCTCTCTAGATAAAAAGGCTAGAACCCCCATGTACCACGAACATATTTTATTTCCTCTGGGCGTCAAATTAGAGTAATGATTGGTAAGTTTATCTGATGAGTCATGACGCTTGACGCTTCATTGGGGTTGCTATACTTGTGGTTTTGTGCTACTTGTGGTAGAAAAAAAAGCAATATAGGGTCAAATCATTCTGAATGTATAAGTTCTGGACAACTTGCTAAAGTTAAGCATCAATAAGATCGCTTAGTATTAGATGAGTCCTTCAGAACCTCTAATGTAAGTAGTATGAGTAAATATATACAGTAAAACGCAAGCACGTGACCAACAGGTTGATTATATCAGGCAAATGATGTCTTTTTTATCACTACTAACAACGGTCCCTTTACAAATAAGTCGAGGTTGTTGACGCACATAACTCTGCACAGATCAAATAACCAACAGAATATGATACTCCGATACAAGTAATCGATTATCGATAATATCAATTATCATTTGCTAACGCAATTCCTTACACACGCATATTTACTTATATATGAAAGCATAAACAAAAATAAGGCGTTGATAAAAGCGTTCAAAGAACATCAGAAAAGTTCATAGACCGAACTGAAATATGCACACAATAAGACAATTATTTAAAATATGACTGATTTTAGATTTGTCATATACGTACATAAAAAGTAAAAAGCGTATAAATAGAAATTATGTCTTTATTCTTATAAAGAATATTCTTTTTCTCGTTCTTTTTTATATATAGTGCTCAATATAAAAAAATATTAAAATAATATTAAAAATATAGCATTAATATTATATAAAAAGAGATTACTTAACTTTTAAATATCAATTTTACCCGAACTTTGAAGTTCCCTGGCAAGATATCCGATCTTCGGAAGGGTTCGGTTTTAATTGGAAATATCATATAAAATCGAACCCTTCACTAAAATTATCACACCCTCTGTTATTTACGAGGTGCTCACATATGGTGGAACCATAGGTATTTGGGACACGTCCATTCAAAGAAAATGTGTGATTCCTTATCCTAGTGGGAATATGTTGTTTAATTCTCATGTCAAGGCGTTGAGTGGTTCTCCCTATGTAGTCAGCACTGCAACTACAATTAAATTTTTAAAGAATAGAATTAATTTGATGGGGAGGGAGAACATCCTTACACCCAGAACGAAACATAGGCCGGGTTTGAAAAACTAAACGAACCTCAGCCGAGAAAAACAACGACGAACATTAGCTGAAATCTGCTTAATCATATTATCACACTTGCATCCAATCCAGGGCAATCTAAGATAAACAGGGCACTTTTTGACAGTACAAAGTTTGACCTTTCTGAAATCCTCAATCGGATAACCGAATGAACAGTATCATGGGGATACCCTAACCCACATAGGGTTTCCTTCCCAAAATTGATTTCATCGTCCAAGAAAGACTCTGAACCTATCATTAATGCCCTATGAACTAGGGTTCTAATTATGTTTATCTTACGTTTTCTAGGACAAAAGGAATCCCAATGCGTATATAACCCCGCAAATGTTGGTTTCCTATAAACAGAGGTGAGAAAAATTGTCGGTGTCCGATGTACTAAGACATCCAAGAAAGCAAGTTGAAAATTAAATTCCTTCTCGACCGTAAACCTCAGAGCTGGATGGATACCATTCAGGAAAGAGAGAAACTGATCAGCCTCAACCTCATCATTAAATAAACAAAAGTATCGTCGACATATCGACAATACAGTTGAGGCATAAGTGCATTACTACGTATTCTCTCCTTATGAAAGCCAACAAAAATTTTGGCAAGTGCCGGACCTAAAGGGAAACCCATAGCGACCCCGTCAATCTGTCGATACATGGTGTTATTAAAACTAAATTCCACAGACGACATGGAAAATTTCATTAAGTCCACAAATACAGACTCAGGAATACTGGCTGGAGACAAAGAACTGCGATAAAGCATATCACAGCAAATATTAATTGTTTCCAACAAAGGGACACAGGTAAATAAGCAACAGACATCGACGGAACACATGAACTTAACCGATGAAGACAAATTTCTGATACGGTCAACACAGAGGCGACTGTTTTAGGATAGACGCAATATTGCGTCCAGCCTGAAACAGCCCGTCGTTTCTGAGTGTTGACTTCAATATTCACTTATATATAGATATATATATATATATATATATATATATATATATCAGCTAAAATACCTATTTCTATTAGAAATATTTGCAATCACATTTTTAAATGAATTGAAAATTAGGCAAGATATGAACTAAAATAAGAGTTTAATATTAGCGTAAAAGTTTTGAGAAATAATAAGAAATAATTATTTAATAAGCAAGAATTGGCTGTGAAGAAATTTTGAGTAAGAGATAAAACCTGGTGATGTGAATTTAAAAAGAATCAGACGATGTAAGAAAATTTACATTGGGTGAAAAATAATCTGAGACCTTTAAGGACATATCACAATCAAGAAAAAGGTTTTCAGTTAGCTCTTATGAGCCAAACACAGATATGAATGTATGTATATAATGCTATGTAAGGAGGACGTGTATGCCTTATCAGTATTCAAAGTTTTTACTTTATTTTTTAATCTGCACTTAAGCCCTAACCACTGACACAAGAGTAGAATGCACAACTATACTAGCCTCTTGACATATCTATTCCATCCGTAGACATGTGAAATGACGCACATACATGCACACACACAAGCAAATGTCAATGATTACGTTGAGAAATTTGTGCAGTGATCGGTAGAAGTAGAAAGATTAGTATCGTCACACGTACTTCCCGTTTTGTCTGCTCTCTCTCTCTCTCTCTCTCTCTCTCTCTCTCTCCCTCCCTCCATCTGTATATATATATATATATATATATATATATATATTAAAGTAAAGGAAAAACTTGTTGAAAGTTTTCATGTTTCAACAATAAGTTTTGCCTCTTCAGGAGATGGTAAATATTTACCAATTTATTTATTTATTCTTGTTTCGATATTCCAAGAGAATTCAATGGACACAGTGCTTTAATATTAAGACTATCTATCAGACTAGGCTTAGCTACGGAAATATGTTGGTACCTATCGTAGAATGATGGTTAGAGAGCTAGTATGGTAAACAATCGTCCTTCTTGATCCAAATCGAGTGCCCCTCTATTGCGACTTTATATTTAAAAATGCAAAAAACATCGTAAAGAAGATCGAAAGACTTCTATACAATTTGATATTACCCAATCAATCAATCTTAGCTTATCGATCTATCATAGTCAATTGATTTATCTACTTTTCAGACGACAGTATAACAATGTAAAAGTAGTAACCTGCCCCATCCACATTCCCTGTATCGACATCACACACACACACACACGTTTGCGAACGTGCGCACATCTATGCACATTTATAGAACACATCCGTTTATGTGATGATAGCGTAGAAATTGTGCTGAATTCAATTAGATAAATTAATGGAAAAAAAGACTTCTATTGTTTTCCATCTGCACACTAAGATGCATGGATATATGCAGCAAATGATGCACTAAAACCATAGAATCAAAATCATATGTGTATCTTTTTATTCAATATTTCAAACTCGCCCTTATGAGGCACGAAACTCTTCAACGTGCCAATCTGTTGTTAAATGCATTTACAATCCTCACGCATGATTGCCGCAAATCAGAAGTAAAAAGTCAAATTTATGTTCTATTTAAACTTTATATTATATTTATGGGAAAATGATATATAAATTTTTATATATCAAGAACCATTTTAGGGAAAAAGGACAATGAAAAAAGTTTTCCCAAGACGCGTTTCGTACTTTAAAGTGATATTTATATTGAGGTGAATCTGAAAATGAACCTTTTTTCGACCAAGGTTGCGACATGGCTTTCTAGCTTCACAGACGAGCAGAGTTTCTCTTTGCAAACAGATATGCTTTAAGCACACACTTTCCTATTGCATATACACTTGATAAATAAAAGTGAAGTGAGATGCATGCATGTTTAGCTGCATGTGTTTATACATTCAAGATTTGATGACAACTTTGATGGAATATTGGAAGAGCTTGTCCTTACACAACTACACGTCATTATTGATTTGTAGTTAATTAGACAGGTTCAAAAAGTATCTTTTCTGATCTTTTTATATTGTTGCTATTACAATTTAAAGAAGTTAAAATAATCCCGAAGAAAAGCTGACATTTCAAATAGAAGTTTTTTTTAATATACTTCAATAATATATGTTATAAACAATGGATATATTGTGTTGATTAATTTTTATGGTCGATTTTTAAATTATGAATAATCGTTCTCAGACCTGGAGGCAATCCCGTCAAAAATTATCCGAAGATCAATTTGGAAGAAAATTACAAGAAATATGGTTGAAACTTTCAACTCAAGCTCGAGACAATTGAAGCTTTTTTTTAGAACTAGTGTGGTGTTGGGAAGTAGGCATATTTATAGATGGTTGTTTTGTTATATCACTATTACTTTAAGGACCATAAGTCAGTTTTTATTATTTGATTTTGCTAGTATTTTAATATTATTTTTGAGTAGCTGTCTGATGCTACTGTGATCCTCATAATGCTTAATAAAGTTATTTCATGGTATTCTCGTCCTATATTCTTGCCAAATTTCTCAATCTTTCGAACATACAACTTATCGAATATCAAAAAATCTTTTTAAATCCTCGACCAATCTGCCACACAACATACATACAACAATATTACCAAACAAACTGAAATAGAAATCTTGTACAACAATATTGTAAACTTACAAATAGATTACGTTATTACATCCCACCCAGGACTAAAAAATATTGAATGCCGAATTTATCAAAAAAAGATATTTTATAAGCACTAATTCACTTTTAAACAATCCAAACTTGAAATAAGCCACACACGATCACAAAAATTATCCCACTATTATTAGAAGAAAATCTCATAAATCGATTATTTTTGTCGTATTAAATAAGTATGAATACCACAAAAAGTACAGTTAATAAAAATTTTAAAAATACACAAACCTCCCAGTTAAAAACCCATGTAAATCAAATACTATGAACAACGCCGAAATCGGCAGGGTTAAAACTTTAAGAAAATTCACCGGTGAATATCATCCTTGTTATTTATACGCGAATGTTAAAATCCATAAATCAGGCAAACCACTGCAACCTATAATATCACAAGTTCTTACACGTATATATCAATCATAAAAAAACTTTAAACCAGTTAATCATACCTACCAAATATTGTATCACCTCTACTAACGATTTTCTTAAATTTTTTCATTCCAACAAACCTCAGAATGAAATCTTATCATCCTTAGACGTTAAAAATTTGTTTACTAACGTTCCAGTTCACTAAAGAAGACACTATTTTAAATAAAATTTGTCACCACTCTTCTCTGCCACCTCTGCAAGTTAATCTCACAATATTAAAATAACTTTTATTAGCGTCCACAGCATAAGTCCCTTTCCGCGATTACAATATTTAAACCCAAATTAACGGCGTCGCTATCGGCAGCATTATCGGGCCTTTATTTTGAAAGTTTTATATGCCCAACGTAGAAAACAAATACCCGATAAAATAAATAATCCTTCCTTTATACCAGAATATTGACATCTTCATCCAAACCAAATCTCTTAATTACATTATAGAACTTGGAAAAGATTTTGAAAAAATTCCGTTTTAAAGTTCACCTATGAAGTAAAAATATCAATAGAAAAAATCTCATTTCTAGATATTCTTATTGATAATTTTACTACATTTTTATATAAAAAGTCACGACTAATTCTCGTCGGCTAAGATAAGTTTTCTTTCTAGCTGTATTAATATTGTCCTTTTACAGATATACATTTTAATTCTATCTGAAAATTTTATACAAAAACACACCGTTGTCGTCGGCTTTTTCTCGTATCCAAGAACTTCTTTGCTCATCGCTTCTTTTATGATAATGGCGTTGATGACGAAATTAGCCGCCAACATGCAGCTTCAGGACTAAAAGCTTACAAATTCACCAAAACCTGCTTCCGTCATCCATAATGTCAGAGATAATAGATAAACTAATGTTTGTAATTCAAAATTTGAAACGCGGAAAAGCATTTGATGTGCATAGACCTTTTGAACAATAGAGAAGAATCCAAAAATGATTAGCACAATAGTTTTCCGAGTGTATATGGAAAAACATGAAGAACTTAGCAGCTATCGCCCTATTACATACATACTGAACATATATAAAATATTTAAATAATACAGATTATCAAACATCACAGGATTATAATAAATATCAAAACAGCAAAACTCCTATAATAAACTATATTTTCAAATATGTTAAAACGTTTTGATCAAAAATCCTTTCCAATTCAAAGAAAGATGAACTATAAGACTTGTAGAATGGTTTGCTTAATCACTGAGTCACTCATAAAATTAAAATATCTCGTTCTGACGTCTTTTTAGATACTAATTGCAAAAAATATTGATTTCCAATTTACACAATAGCAACTTCGTTGGTGCCTCAAAATTTGCTTTCTTGAATATTTTCTACATTTTTAGACGGACAAATTTGGTTGAAATTCTATCAAAGCCAGAATCTGAATGTGATTCGTCTCTTAGTAGAGATAAGACAATTTCGTGTATTGATTTCACTCAGCTGTTAATCAATCTTTCAAAGATTTTCTGCGGACTTGAGATTGTCAATTGTTTCTTAGAAAATGGCTTGCTAATATTCCCAGCCGAAAGTTTTCCTTTTGTTTTCTCCGTTCTTTTTTCTATCCAAGTGTTTCGTATTTTAACTTTTAATGACAAAATTCTAAATTTTTTCTTTCTTAAAATGTAAATATTTTAGCCTGTTCTTTCTCTTTTCCCCTTCTTCCCTTTCCTTTCTTTCATTTCTTTGTCTTTTCTTTTTTTCTCCTCCCTTCCTTCATTACTTTTTTTTCCCTTCAGTTTTTCTTTATTTTTCTTTCTTTCTGTTTTTTATTTTCTTATCTTTATTTTCTTCTTTTTGGCTTTCTTTCCTTTTTCATTTTTTCTTTACTTTCTGTTCTTTTCTCAATTTTCTTCATCCCTTCTTTTTTCCTTCTGTTTCTTTTTATTTCCTTCACTTTCATTTACTTTTCATCTTTCTTTTCTCATTGTCTTTTTTTCGTCCACCTACTCAGTTTCTTACTTTTGTTTTGTTTTCCTTTGAGAATCTTATTTCAGCGATTTTCCGAAGGAAAGAACAAAAAAATATGCTTCGTTCTCTTCTGATTCCGTTCTCTATACTAATCTACCACCTCCTGCTCCTTTTTTATATCATTCTGTCCAAATCACAAATAGACGAACATTTTACTTGTCTCTTGATGACAAACAATGCCTAAACATGAAATAGTAATAACTTATGACCCATCCGAAAAGCGATTTTACAGCAACGGCCATGATGATATCATATATTTTGGGGATTATGATTAGAAACGCTTCGTCATTTCCCTTCTCCTTAGACAATAAATACGTTGTTAATAATGTCTGCACAATTCAAGAACAAGAAATAAGATACTGAAGATCGGTTCAATGATGAGTAAGATATTCACTTTTATTTGGTTATATCAGATTTGAACAAAATGATTTGTGATGCAAATAAATGACGGCGATTTGAACAAAAGTATCTCGTTGTAACGATGTTACAGAAGTATTTTCTTGATAGTTAATAGTACTCTGTGAATTTTCACATTAGTAACATATTTAAGTAATTTTCACTCGCCCTATTTTCAATTTTATTCCCTGTTTTGCTGTAAGGGTAACATTATGAGGATAATAGATACATTGAAGATTACGAGAACGAATAGAAAGATGGAGGAGATGATGAAATTATTAGTAGTTTTCGTAGTATTTTACTGTACGCTATAAAGATATTTTTTCTGATTAAGTTATCGAAGAGGATAAGACACGACATGATTTCAGTTTGTTGTTCGTTTTGCTTTCTAGTTGTAGTGATGATGACGACAACGATGATAGTGATAATTTTCTTTTTTCTTTCCGTTACCAAGCATACAACATTGACTGTCTTTTTTCGGGAAATGTCAATCCGAAATGAATGGTGTCTGAGTAAAAAAAAATAATTGACTAAAAACGCAGCGATCGTAATGCTTTCTAGCAAAAAATAAGCAACAGAGAAAAACAATAACAAGAAAAAAAAATCAATGAAAAATAAAAGTAACAAAAACGTCCGGAACTCCAAATTGAAAGCAGAAGAAAAAATAGATTCCTTTCCATGAAATCCTACGTATTTTAAACGATAATTCCAATCGTCATTCGAGATTCCTTTCAGATTTAATCCTGTTAAATGTCGAATGTTTTCTTTCTTGCACTTTTCTTCTATTTCCGTTCTTCTTCATTTCTCGAAGAAAATCTATCGGAAAAAACGTACAAATAAAAATCAAACGACCCTGATCTGCGTACGTGGGTTTCATTAAAACTCTTCAACGCATCGCATCCAATCGGGCAATTTGCCCTTTGCCGTTTTTGTTTTGTTTGCTTCTTTTTTAACCCTTTCCTGGTACAAAGCCAACTAATGTCTCATTGTCATGTTTAAACGTTAACGTTAAGTCTTAAGCAAATGGAGCTCCAACATTTCAAGCATTACACGATACTTTCTCCAGACACTTAGATGTTTAGTATGAAGCTCTCTATGAGATAAATGAGATAAAACTTATATATCGTCCTTAGGATTATACTCTCAGTATACAGGTACAAGAAGGTGGGAAAATGCTGCAGAGTTTACATGAAACGCATTAATCAAACAATGCTACGCGTAATAAATGATTATTGGTAACCTTTGTGATTATAAATCTGACTAGGAGGCTTTCTAGAAACTGGATCAAACTTCGATTAATCTAGACAAGGGCTTCGATTAATCTAGACAAAGGCTTCGATTAATCTAGACAAAGGCTTCGGTTAATCTAGACAAAGGCTTCTGTTAATCTAGACAAAGGTAACTATCACTAAATGATCAGCCAAAATCAGAAGCATTTTCCTTAAAGTTTTTCACGCGCTTTACAAAATGACAATTGGAAAAAAATCAAAGAAATATATTCCCATACACACACACACACACCAACACACACACACACGCACGCACTCATGCATATTGGCAGAAATCCTTTTATGCATGCTTCGTTGAATATGGTGGGCAAGGAATATTTTTTATTTTGTTTTATTCAGCTTTTTTCGTGTCCTTACAATGTTTTTTGGTGTGTGTACATATGTTATTATTTTGCTGTCCTCTTTTTCGCTTTGTTTTCAGTTTAAAGATGACCATTCCGAATTTATTCCTTTCAATAACTGTTCCCTTTGTTTCCATTTTCTCAAATTCCTTCTTGGAATTCATACAATACAGAATTTTATAATTGGAATATGTTGAATATGTTTTCAAAGAAATCACATTTTCTTAAACCATGCGATCGATGATTCTGAAGATGATACTCTCGTTTTTCCTCCATCCCTACACAATCAGATTTACGTTTGCTTTATGAAATATTTCTTCTTAAATGAATTTAGGAATTTTTCTTTAGCTATTTACACTAAGCCTGTATATTGTGTTCTTGACGAACACAATATATATCACTGGTGAGGCTCAAACTCGGGATAATAACTATGCTCTGCGTGATTAACTTACTGACCATTGCGCCATGACATAACCTCCACGTTATTTTTATTCATAGCTATAATAACGTTTGTAAATGTGAATCCTTGATCATCTTTTTGTGAATTGAAATAATTTCTTATTTCAGAACGTCTGCTGTTTAGTACCAGATTTTGAACAGTAAACTTGGCGTTGTTTGATTTGATTAGTTTACTGCTAAACAATTCTCCAGTTATAACTTAACCCCTTTTTTATCTTTGATTTTTTTGCTCGCTTTTGTCTCCTTTCCATTTTGTGTTCATTATTCCACAAATTGTTTTAATTTATACTTTTTACGTTCAGTTTATTTTACTTCAATATTTTTAAAACAATCGAACATACTGCATAAATTCGACTTCATTTCAAGAGTTTTGCTATCTTTCTCTGTCAATAATTCTCTTTTCACTCTTTTTTTCTCTTTCTCATTTCATATCTATGTTTCTTTATTGCCTCTAAATAATTCGCTCTCTCTACTAAAAATCAGTTTTGTATCGCACGTTTCAATACAAAAATTTAAAAAATAAACTCTACATCGCGTCGAAAGCGGTTCACAGTACTGTAATAAATACCCTAGCATCGATCGAATATTTCTCAGTTTTATTCATCGCAATACTGAAAAATCGATAAAATCAATTGATTATTTGCATTATGATTGAATCGCTTCTTTTTAGATCATATGTTTATTTCATAGGAGACGTACGCTAATTTTTATCATTTAACTTTTCATGGAAGTGGTGTGTATTTAGAAATCGTTAATTGTCATAATAGTTCGAAAGAGGATGACTATTCAATTATATTTCGAGTTACGACACAAAACTACAATTGTTAGTGAAAAAGGAACTCATTACATCATTATTTAATCATTTCATTCCAAACAAGGCCATAATGTCACTAAGGCGCCAGGGGTTATTAGACGTGAAAGAGAACGGACATTTAAAAAACATGATTCAAGAAGACAGACGATAGTGATTGACGTTGCATTTACATTTTTGAAGATTGTGGGTGGTAGGGAAGCAAGAAATCGGAAGGGAATTCTACAGGTGAGAAGTGCGAGAGAAGACATTATTAGACTAGAACTTACGATTACATATAGTTATTTCAAAAGTAAAAACGATTAGACCTAATTGCCAATCTAGTCGTACGATTAAATAAATGTGGTTGAAGAACCAAGAAAGAGAACACAGAACAACTGACATGAAATTATTTCGAGAAAAGACAGTGAAGCCACCTCAGTAACTGAAGTTGGGATACTAGGTTAGTAACATCCTTCTTTGAATTTTGTCGAGAATCTCTCGGTATATTATTAGAGCAATAGACCAAATGCAGAAGCAGAATAAACGGGTGAACAGTAAATTTATAAAGATTCAAGATGGATTATAGCGAAAAAATTATCTGGAACGGTACAGTGAACCAACTTTCCTAGCAGGAGACCTAGCACAGATAGATCCCTTGTGTATACCTATATTAATGTAAAAGGATCTGGAAGCGTGGCCGTTCAACGTGACCATCATTACATAACGATTTTCCAAGCGTAGCTTAAATGTGGCATAAGGCCGAAAGCATGGGGCATCCTGTGAGGATCGAACTCACTACTCAGTCGTAATTGTTTTAGAGAGACAAGTTTGCTAACCACTAAACCGCCTCAAGGTGCCCTAATTACGCGATTACATAAGAACGAATGTATTGTTAAATATTCAACCAAAGACACCATAGTCCTAGAACTTGTGAAGAAGGCCAGCATGCCAAACCCTATCAAATGCCTTCCAAATATCCAAAGCCATAGTTCGAACCTCGCTGTTTTTATATAAAACTTGATACACCAATTCAGTAATAAGCGTTAACACATCGGCGATTGACATAAAGAATTGAAAGCCATATTGTTTTATCTGAAAGCAGGCCATGATAAATGAGAAACTTAACCAATTCAGAGTTGATTAAAGGCTCTTGAAAGTTGCCAAAAATTGGGTGAAATACTAATAGGATGATAATTCGAGGGGTCACATTATTCATCAGAATTTTTAAAGACAGGAAGTACAGAAGAGGACTTTCAACAAGCTGGGAAGCAAGAAGTTGTAGAGTTTAGATGGAACAAGAACCAGTGTGGAAGCACATTTCTTGCTGGCAAATACACCCTCAAGTCCCCATAACTTGTTGGGATCTTGTTTGGAGAGGATATCAAAAAGCATGAATGTGTGCATGTCACTCATTGGAAATTCCGTTCTAGGGAGAAAATCAGGCAAAGATAATGATGAGTCTTGAGCGGGGTTGGAAGAGAATTTTCAAGCAAATCAAAGCAGATGACAATACTTTAAGTTGATTAGACTGGAGAGGGATTGGGGATTTACTCTTGTTCAATACACTCTTGCAGAGCTACCAGTAATCTCAAAAACGAAACTATGTGAGAGGCTATAAGGTGTCTCATTGTATTAGTGAACAGTTACTTAGCCTCGTTGACATGCTTACTTATTACGAGTTATTATTGTTATGATTCAAACTCTCGCGTTGGTATATCCAGAGGAAAGGATTCTTATGGGCTATAGCAGCTGAATAGGCAGGAGTGAACAAAGAAGATTGCGGTTTGATGTTAGCTTTCACCAAGGAATAGACTTTAATGGCATAATTTTCAATGCGAAGATTAAAACTCCAACAGGCGTCACAAAGAAAATCACGAGCTGAGTCCCAATCAGTGCGTTGGTAACAAAAATATGTCCTGTGAATAGTGAGTTCTTGCTTAATATTAAATCAGCTGAAAGAAATATCTAGACACAAACACGCAGTCAGTTGCCAAGTATTACAAAACCAGAGTTTGATGGAAGGCGAGGAATAGATCAAGTAAAATGCGCTAAATAGAATCCACATTTATCGTTTTTTTATTACTTTATTACGTTTTTTTATTAATTCTTTGCGAAAATCATTTTCGTTGTCGTAAATTTACTTGTTTATAACACCAAGAACGACAGGACATTCATGAAGAGGTACATTGCGATATATTTCAAAATGTTCAAATTCTACACAAATTCAACATTATGAGTTTTCCTCTCCTTTATCTATTCTATAATTACACATACAAGTAAATATACATTATTTTTATCTTTTCGTTTAAACCACTTTGGATGTCAACAAAGCTATTTTCATGACAGTACAAGTAAAGGGATTCCACAAAACAAACATAAGTCTCCCCAACGATCCGAAAATAGAGCGTTCATAAGAAAACTTTCTATGGCCGAAATGATGTAATGTGAAGAGAAAATTACCATTAATGTAATTAGAGAATTTTTGAGATTTCCCACTGTAACAATCTGTTTCTCACATATCATTAGAAGATAAGGAGCTAAATTCTTTCCTTTTAAGTCCACTCAGCTATCTGAGTTCCGTAAGAATTTCGCTTCCAGTCCATCTTTGAGTAAACATAAGTGTCAGTGTTTTACAGATTCATTTCTCAATTCGCCTTTGAATTGTGAAACAAAAGTTTCATCAATGATTTTAGATAGTCATAAAAGTAGTCCTTTAAAGATTTTACCACCCATGTGGCTTTGGGAAGGCCGGTCTCAAACCTTCCGGAACACAAGTGGATGGAGTGAGTGGGACTCCAGGATTATCCGTATAAGTAGAGAAGAGCCGGAAGTCCAAAAAGGGGGTCCAACCGCGTGAGACGTAGGTAGGTTACCAGACAAGTTAGATCTGCCCAGCGTACAGTGACAGAAGGGCAGACAGTGAGGAATAAGCAGAGAGAGAAGCGACAGTAAATGTGGGAGTTGATGACACTAGGAAGATCGTGGATGAAGATCAGAAGCAGCGTAGGACCCAGAATAGAGCCTTGGGGGACACCAGCGTTCGTGTGAAAGGAACTGGAGGAGGACCTGTTTAGGACTACCTTCATTTCACGTTTTGACAGAAATGATTTTATTAAGTCAATAATCGCCCTATAATGCTGTATCCCTAAAGCTCAAGAAGAATACCAGCGTGCCAGACTCTATTAAACGCTTTAGAGATATCTAAAGCTACGACTTGAGCTTCTCCGTTATAGTCAAGTGTTTGATATGGTCGTGAGCACGTCAGCGGTGGACCGGGCAAAGCGGAAACCATATTGCTTGTCCGAGAGCAAATCATGGGATGTAAGGTGCTTAACCACTTCAGCGTTGATTAATGCCTCGAAGACTTTTCCAAAGAGTGGTAGGAGACATATAGGACGGTAGTTAGATGGGTCAGAAGAGTCGCTAGAGTTCTTAAAAACAGGGACAACACATGAGGACTTACAACAAGCCGGAAAGCAAGAGTCAGTGAGACAATAGTTATATAGTTTGGACAGGACTGGCGCAAGTTCAGAAGCACATTTCTTCAGGACAAAAGCTGGTATCTCGTCCCCGCCACTAGCCTTATGGGAGTCTAATTGAGGGACGATGTCCAAAACCGTCGATGGGGTTATGTTTATGTCACTCAACAGAGCCTCAGTTCTCGAGGGGAAACTAGGTGTGGGTACTCCGGATGAGTCGAGCGTTGAATTCGATGAGAATTTCCGAGCAAAGCATTCAGCTGAAGAAGTCAGTACCTCAAATTGATTGAATAGAGAAGGTATTGAGGATTTGCTGTTGTTCAGCACGCTCTTGCAGAGTAGCCAATAATTTCTAGAACCAAACTCGTGACATGCAATACGTTGTTTCATTTTTCCAGCAAATAGCAGCATTGCTTCATTGAGGACACACTTGCACAGATTACGGGCAGAGACAAAGAGACTTCTGTTGCGATCAGACATGTCACTTCGGTACAGATGGAAGAAGTGATTCCTATGGGCAATAGAAGCTGAGCAAACGGCCGTGAACCAAGGAGATGAGAACGATTTAACTTTGTATTTTCTTGCAGGGATGAAAGCCTCAAATTCCAGCTTTGACCCAGGAGGAGACCCCAGACGTACATTTTTGAACGGGGAGATTAAAAACCACATTCCAAGGGATATCGCGAAGGAAATCACGGAACGAGTCCCAGTCTGCGCGCTGATAACAGAAAAATATTCTGTTAGTAGGAAGTTCTTTACGAAATAATGATTTTAACTTGACGTATAATGATGGGTTTAAAATTTATGACTCTGAAATAAAAACCTATCTTATTAGATTCTTAACTGTGATTGATGTTTTATATTTTGCTTTGGCAAACAACTCCAAAACTTTTGGGCTATGACAACAATTATTTAGGTTAGCATCTTCTGGACAGTGATAAAGCGTGTCATTTATCAGAATTTAAAATTTTCGATTCATTTTCCTGTTACCATTAAAAAAGGAAATGCCCTTTATATAAAATAATTCTAAATAATAACATTTACTCGTGCGACCTGCCAGTCCAGAAGCACGTGCATATATTAAGATCTTCTGTTAGTACAAGTAACGTGATTTTATCCATTATCTGCTTGCCAGATTTATTACTTAACTGACAGCAGCTGGTATTCCTCCGTAGTCAGCCGTCTGAGTACTGATCAGGTTCAAAGTTTCTTAAGGCAGGGTTATCGAACGAGAACCGATGTTTCAGCGTAATATGGTCGTTACAAACAAACAAACAAACAATAAGTAATAAATTGACGCTTTTGTGTGCCTCTTTGTTTCTTCACGCTTTTTTGTGTGTCTGTTTGTGTCTTTACGCTTGCTTGTGTGTTTCTCTTTGTGCCTTTACACCCCTGTGTGTCTCTTTTTCTGTCTTTACGCCCGATGTTCGCTTGTGTGTGTCGCTCTCCCTCTGGATGTACGCTTGTGTGCGTGTCTCTCTCACTTTATATTTGTGCACGCGCGTGTGTGGGTGTGTATGTGTGCCGGCCGCCCTATCTCCCTCTGTAATTACGCTTGTAAGTGGAGGCAGGCTCTTTCTCACTCTGTAGTTACGCATGGTTGTGCGTCTGTGCCGCTCTCACTCACTATTTACGCCCGTGTTGGTGTGGGTCGGTCAGTCTCTCTCTCTCTCTCTCTCTCTCTCTCTCTCTCTCTCTCTCTCTCTCTGTATATATGTATGTACGCTTGCGTGTGCTTCTTTCTCTCTATCTGTGTGTGTGTGTGTGAGTGTGTGTCTGTGAGTGTGTGTCTATCTTTCATTCTCTTATATACTTGTGTGTATGTGCGCCTCGATATATTTGCGCCCGTGTTTGGATGGGTTGCTCTCAGACTGTATTTACGCTTGTGCGTCGCTCTTTCTCGCTCTGTATTTACGCTCTCTCTCTCTCTCTCTCTCTCTCTCTCTCTCGCTTTATATATGGCCTGTGTGCGCCTCTCTTTCCTTCTTTGCTTTTCTCTATCTTTCTTTCTCTCTGCTTTCTTTCTCTCTCTTTCCGCTTCTCTCTTGTTGATTGTTGTTGTGCATGTTTGCTTCATTTATTTTCCTTTTCCTTTTGTTTCATTCTTCCTTTCCCTAGTTTTTCAATCTGTTTGTATCTTTCGTTGTTTTTATGTCTTTCTCTTCCTTCCACCTGTAACTTTCTGTTTATCCTTTTTTTTTCTTACTTTTCTTTATATCGTTCCTTACCTTTTTTTCATTAAATTTTCTTTCTGTCTTAATTTCTATCAATACAAACGATAAACGATTTGTTACAAATGTCACATTCACCACAAAAACTTATCCATCGCCAATCAATCCTCCATATACCATAATACCGCATACTCTCAGGGGGGGGCCTAAAAAACGCACCCCATGACATAAAAATTTCATTTCATGATTATAAAACATTTGTACATGATATAAAATGAGAGGGGAGGGTGATGAACCCAAAATCCAAACTAAAATATCAAAACAAACAAATTAAAGATAAACTGAGGAGGTTTAGTGTTATTGCTATATTCTGTATAAGAATCAAGGTACTTGATGTCTGGTTCGGTCCGATATACAGTTGGAAATGAATTGGTCGGAGGTACAAGGGAAGACCAAGATTGCATTTAGTTTGTGGTCTCGAAGGAAGCTTTCCTTAAAGGGGAGGGCGAAAGTATGTGCTTAGCGCATCTACCCGATTCTCCTTTCTCTGTGCTTTCTCTTCCGTCTGCCACACTAATTTCATTAGTAAGGCTCTTTTTCTCCTTCTGGTGAGGAGGCAAGGCCGCTATGGTACCCTAGAAGATCTGTTGCCTCCACCCTTCTGAAGGTGGTCTGGGTATGTCTAGCATTATTTCGTCAATATATGCTTTGCATCGCGTTCCTAGATCGAATGTGTCGCGATTCGGAAGAGAGCGCCTTCGGGAATTTCCCTTCCCTGAGAAGTGTGCACTCGTGCGAGGAGGCTTTGCCGTTTACCCCGAGCCGAGTGCTACTTCTATCGTGAATGCCGCCTTGCTCTGAAACGACTCTTGCAGACGTCGAATTGCCCCGCCAATGTCCAGGCATTGTAGGGCATTGTATCAAGTGTAAGTTAGCGGAGCCGTTCGTGATGAGATGATTGACGAGCTCGGTCTCACAAAGCAGGAGGCTCACTCAATAAGGCCTTGGGCGCCCGGGTTGAAATGTCTCACTCACGATGAGACATCACTCACCTGGCTGATGATTCGTGGTGCCCTCTTGGTCGCCAAAAGACTTTGTTCAGTGGAAGTGGAGAAAAATCTAAACTGCCCGCACTCTGGTGAAGAGGTCGAGACCTTGGGTCACGTCTTCTTTCATTGCAGGGTCGTAGCAAGTTTGTTGATGGCTTCATGTTTCGTATGCTGCGTGAAATGTTCTTTGTTCTTGAGGCCAGTTCTGTTTGTAGCAATGTGGTACCGCCGATGACGAAGGCTGAACACTTGTGCTTGCTAGGTGTTATCAGAGTCGTGATTTGGACGACGCGTCAGAAGGGATTCTATGGAGGCGAGAAGTTCACTTCTTCCTAAATGATCTTGTACTTTAGGCATCAGCTTAAAGTCAAGATAAGGACTCACTTCATCAAAATTTGGCAAAAGGTGGGTGAGTCTTGCGCGTTTGTGCCGTGTGAAAGCGGCTGACCTGGAGTGGAACTTTGATGCCGGTTAGGCATCAGTATATTGTTCTTTCTGGGTTGAACTTAAGCAACCCATCCCGAAATTAGGTCACTATTTCCAGTTAACTTAGCTACGGTATGTATGCTCACTGGCTCCTTTTATTTCTCTCCCTATTTTTCTATAGTTTTATTCCCCATTCCCTCCCTCGTTATGTGGTCAGTGATATCAGTTCTCTGGTGGATGCGGGATGCCCTCGTTTCGCGTGTGTGTTTTTATATTTGTTGTTGTGTCTAAATGAATGCGTGTTTGTGTGAGTGCTTGGGATGAATGAATGTTTTATATTATTATAGTCCCGCATTGATTTCATCCAGTTAACAGATGTTTCTGCCACATTTAATTATTGGGGTTTGGGTATTACTAACATTATTTTGTTTAGTTTCAGGTAAATAGATTGTATTCATATTGTAAATACTGATTGGGGCTTTTTAAATTGTCGTTTTATTGCCCTCCCCCAAAGACAATGAATTGTACATATGGGGACTAGTTAGGATCTTCATAGAGACAATGAGGTATTATGGTGAATGTAGTAAGAAAGGTACGTAAGAATGTGTTGTTTTGGTGTAAGGAATATTGTTTGTATGATTGGGTCAGTGTCTGTGGCAGGGCTAAGTTTAAAGTTAAAACAGAAAAAGACCTTCCTTTTCCCCAATCCCTATTTAAGCCTTGTACCACATTTTGTACCATTGTATTAATAAATATCGATTCAGTATATCAACTATGACTTAAGTATATTAATGACTTGGTAATAATGCATTTTTAAAGCCCCCTCCCCCATTTATGTGTGTGGTGTATGGAGGATTGATTGGCGACGGATGAATTTTATGGTGAATGAGGAAATTGTAACGAGTGAATGGGTCGTGAATCCGATTAGCTAGGTATAAGATAGTGAAGACCAGCCTCAATCCATTCCCCCTATTCGGCCTTGTGCCATAATTGTATTAATTTACAATAAATCTTAATAATGCATTTTCGTCATCATAAATTTCATGATTACAATAAAGTATAAAAATAAAACTAATTCGAGTATGTCATTTTTATGAAATTTTAAGTTACTCAAATTCAGCGATTTTAATTGTTTCATTGCTCGAACGGAACATAGTATTGATTATGATGATTTTGGTTTAGCAAATCGACGAGATTCTTTTTATCTATTTTCAAAATTCATTTATGTACCTGAGCTCATGTTTAGTCTGCGTTTAGATATTCCCGAATATATAGAGATTCATTCCTATCTGATAGCTTGTAGCTTGCGATATCTGTGTAAAACAGATAAGCTCATTTTCACAAAATCGGGAAGTATTTTTGAGACATTTTAAAATGCGATGGTCGGAGGTTATGTCATCTGATACCGTAACCAATGCTCAAATTACCAGAGAAACCACTATCAATGGCTTTAAAGAAAATGTCATTGTTCTTCATTACTGTCGAAGATTCAGTTAGTTATGCGAGGCAAACACAATATTGTATTTACAGATCATCATCAACGAGAATGGCGAGAAGTGAGGATGGAAGAGAAATTGGATCTAATACTAGAAACTGTTGAAAGCAATGGCGGCTTTACAAAGAGAATGATGTCAGACGGAGTTGGTAACGAGCGGATATTGTTTGTATTTCAAAGTGTAATGACGCAGTAGTCAAGTGTCTTTCTCTCTCAAATGATTGATGAATTCGACGAGAGAAACACATACTGGGTGGGTGTAAGTTCGGCTTCAGGTTAAAGGAAAATATGATTTAATTTGTTTGATTGACAAGCATGTCAATTAGTGGTAATTGGGCCGTCAAAAACAAACCCAAGATGTTAAGAATAAACAAACTCAAAAAGAAGTTCCCACAAGTTTATATGATTATTTTATTTCTTTTCTGTGTTTTTATTTTCATTTGTTAAAGCGACATAAAACTCTGTGACCTTGGGACATTCAAGGTGTCTGGAATCAATCAAAATGATTAAACGTAATTAATCAAGTCATTCTAAGTGAATTTCGATTTGTATGCAGCCTGGTCATTCTCGAACAATATCCGTCCGTTTCAGGCCAGAAAAAATATGACCAGCAGCTAATAACAAATTACTTCAGTTCACGCATCAACCAAAACAAACAGCAAAGATATTTAAAAATTCTCGCTTACCTAGACCTCCATTCTTTCTTTCTTCCAATCTCTCTCTTTCAATCTCACTCTCTTTTTTTGCAATCTCTATTCCAATCCCACTCTCTCTCTTCCGGCCTCGCTCTCTCTCTCTTCCAATGTCGTTCTCTTTCCTCTCTCTCTCTCTCTCTCTCTCTCTCTCTCTCTCTCTCTCTCTCAATATGTACAAATAGTTAAATGTCTCTTTTTCTTTTCTTTTTTTTCAATATATAAAAATATATACTCATGAAATGAGAAGGCAGGGGATGAACCAGAACGCGATACTAAAGTATAACAAAACGTTCAAACTAGATATAACAGATGTTACTAGGACCCAACCACCCTACAAAAATAATATGAGTGGCTACTGCCTTTAGACAGAATCAAGAAGCACTCACTCAGAGAGAAGGATAAAAAAAATTAAATTTAAAAAAATAAAAAAGTAAAAGATGGAGTGGGGAAAAATAAAGGCTGACCGATTCGTGATGAAAAAGGGGACAAAAAATAAACTTGAGAGATTGGGAATATCGACATGGATAGTGCCATGAACTGGCCAGGAGTAACTTTTACTCATATTATACTTAATGTGAATAAAAGTTGCTCCTGGCCAAAACAAATAGTGTCTAACTTAACCAGGGAAGTGTTTACAAGAAAGTGATACGTTGCGTCAAAGAAAATTAAGGTTGCCCACATTCACTCACAGCAAACTCGCCACTTTTGTCCACCTTTCGCTGAAATCCGTCGATAACAAACGCTTTCATCTTGAGGCCAGAACTGTTCGCATCGCAAGACATCCATATCACCATTGTTGCCACATCTAGTAATCTGAGAAACGCCATTCGTTTTACTCGAGATAACGGGGACAACACACTATCGCACGCGTATGCGAGATCGATGGACACGAGATGTTTGGGATCAATATGTGCCGTCAACTTCACGACATAGTCCCAAAATAGACGCACCTGAGGACAATGGAAGGAGGCATGCGAAGTCGTTTCCTCTAGACTAAGGTCATACCGATGAATCAGGCAATTCGTCCAGCCCCTCTGAAGGCTATGGTCATTGAGAGATAGTCTGTTCCGAATCAATCGCCAGGTAAGCGAAAACCCGGGGTTACTGAGGTAATCTCCAGCTGGCACCCAAGATCTAATTCCACTAATAGACTCCTAGGCTGTGAAATATCAGTGAACCGAGAACTGGCCCGCAAGGCCCCACGAAACTCACCGAGGGGATTCCGAGGCCTACGAAGCGCTCAGCCCTAGAAACGGGAGAAGTAATGGCAAAGCTAGGGAAGGAGTCCCTAACACCCCTACACGATCGAGTCTCGTCAGCGCGCATCTTAGGAAAACAAACTTCGAGGCGAATCGATGATGCTCCAAGTGTGGAAACAGACTTAACTGCAGATATGATGCTTGCGACCACCCTATAAGAGGGTGAGGAGCAAGCTCTCCATCGCCTTCCTCCGGTCTGTAAAAAGAGGAAGCACAACCAACCGGTAAAGAGTGAGAGGAAAAGTGTATGTGGCGCACGCCTCGGTCTTACTCCCTCAAGGACAACCGCCTTCTCAGCCAAATCTTGACCGCCGCTCCGACCTTTACCCGTACCTGCGAACAATTCTTCCTTAGCTGTTCTTTCCTTTCACCCCAAGAATGCGGAAGGGTACGTCTGTCCAGCTAAAGGGCCCAAGAAGCGCGACCCCATTCCAGGCGCCTAACCACAAGCCGGAAGACTTGTTACTGTTAATCTTGTCTGTGACCTTCTCGTACTGTTCAAGCGACTTATCTACCACCTCAATGGGACAGCGATTCCACGTAGGGCCAGAATGCACGCTCTGTCTCTCTGCCGGCAAAGGAGAGGCTCCAAAGCCAAAACATAAAGTAGGGGCGGCAGTGGGCAGCCCTGACGAACTAGCCGTGAGAGCCTGCGACCGCTTCCCGTTCACCTACTCCATAGGACTTCGAGACTGATCCACTTGCAGAAGTCGAGTTTGAATCCAGCGGCCTACAGGACAGCAACCAGATACTGATTGTTGACCCTATCGAACGTCTTGGACTGATCCAAATTAATCAGCGTGGCTTCATCGCCTTCTACACCCTCTATGATCGTACGGAAAAGATACAGGTTGCTCTGAATTGTTCGTCCCTTCACAGCACAATCTGTTCGGGTCTGAACAGAATCTCAGTAACTGACTGAAAACGCCCCATCAGAATTTTGGTCAACTTTAACTCTGTGTTTATCCTATACTCATCTAAATTCCGGCTACCATCCTTCCCTTTTCTCAACAGCATGATCACACCCTTGAAGATCCAGTCGGTGACGGACCCCTGCCGGAACAAGTTCTTGAACACGACTGTCAAAATCGACACAAAGATGAGCAACAACCTAAAGTACAGTTCGTAGGGAAGACTATCAAGTCCTGGAGACTTGCCACTGCCGACCCTCTCTAATGCCAAAAAGACTCGACGGATCTCTTACTTTCGCAATTATGCGCCCATGTTCACGGCTTCGTTAGACTTGTTTAACCTATGTCACTACACGGGTAGTGCCTGCGAGCCGAACGCGCCAGAGGAATCCCCACCAGCCTTCGCCCGGAACAGACTATCCTTGAGAGTCTTCACCTTCTTAGCCTTATCTAGGTTGAATCATTGGCTATATTTGGTGATAAATGACCACTTATTCCCAATAACCGCCTCAAATAGTTCTCGCTGAACTAATCTAGTCAGCTGTTGCCGGAATCCCGCCTGTCCAGTAAAGACAGATTGAACTTCCAACATTCTAGGCCTAGCATCTAACACCATCCTGAACAGTCAAGTCTATCAAGCCTAACCAGTGGAACGTGAGATAATCTAGCAGATACAGATAGATCCTTCTCAATAACATTATGTCCAGGTACATGGCCACTTAAGAGCCGATGTCGACTTCTCCTTTGGGCAATCGACCCAGTATCCTTCGACGAGACTAAACTCGCTGATAAGATCAACCAAGCTACGGTCACCCGACCTCCCGCTAGCTCCCCGTCCCCTGTTTAATTTGTGGTTCAAGAAGGCATTTCAGTCTCCTATTAAGAAAAATCTCCCTTTTCAGCGACATTTTCTCCACCTTCATGAATAAATCCAGCTACAGAAGTACGAGAGTTTCTTGTTGCTGCTGTGATTGTAAATCCAGCAGCATTGCTGCTCCAGCTGTTCCTCCTGCTGCTGCAAAACCCGCTGCTGTTGTTGCTGATTCGTACTCTGCTGTTGCTACTCTTTAGAAGACGACTTCCGCTTCTGCTCCTTCGGCTGCTGCTGATGCTGATGCTCCAGCTGATTCTGCTCCTTGTTTGGAGAAACAACCCCTTTGGTGGGGCATTCTGCGGGGGAGGAAGAGTAGACAACTTTTACCCCTCCTTACAATCTCAGTCCACACACTGAAGCCACTGCTTCTTTGCATGCTATTGGTTTGGGCGCTGCTGGAGTTGCTGGTTTCGATGCCGGATTTGACAAGTGCCCCGCGGCACATCGGGACTAGCAGTGGGGACGGCGACACTTTACAATCCCAAGGATGTTCCGGCCGTAACAAGATAGTATATCGAGAATGTCCATAAATTTCTTTCGGGACATTGTTATTCACAACATGTAGTCGCCTGAGACATCTCCAAATTTGAAGAAGACTCCCAGTCGCTCCACTGTGAGATCCATTGGCACACCGTCTAGCATCACCCTGGTCTTCTGGGTGCCCATGTATTCAAATTGCAGTCGTACTGACTTGGTTGTAAGTACGCTGCCTGCCAAACTTTTTGGCATCTTCTTCCAGCAGGAGTTACAACGTCGGTTGTAAGCAGGGAAAGGGTTTTGGTTGACATGGCCTCCACGGCCTCAGGGATGGCGAAGAACTCATTGCCATTGGTAAATGGAGCATAATTTTCCTACAAGGCAACGGTGTCTTTTCTTGGGCCTATTGAAGGCCCAAACAGACAGAGCGGTTGGCGCGATGCTAAATGCTGATGGGGAGATGCTGCCATATTGGAGAGAAACATACGTCAGCATACAAAACAAATATTGAACAAACAGTTCTTTATCAAATGTAACTAGTCACAAATAAAATTAAATGCTTACTTATTTTGAGCATATTCTGTTAAACATTTCTGTAAATAAGTCAGGAACTTGTTTTGAAATGGTGTATGTGTTTGAATATATGAATTAAATTACTTAAAATTCAAGAGATTCTTAAATGTCAGACTTTCAATGAAAGAAGCTCATAGATTGTTATCCAAAGCTTACCATCGATAAATAAAGAGGGTTCGTTTAATATATTGGAACAGTGAATGCGATATTTATGTTAACAATGACATAAGAAAGAGCAATCCAAATGCAGAATGATATGTACTTGTATTTTATAGCTTATGCAAATACGTTTGATAAAATACGCCACAAATAACCGTTAGAATTATTAGGTAAGCATGACATATTTGACAAGGAGATTACAATAATCCAGAAGTTATACTTGCACCAAACTGCTTGCATATGAATTGTAAGGTTCTCAGTAAAAGAAACAATTCAACATGCAAATTGGATATAACGGAATTAAATAAGTAGGACAATTTAAAAAGAGGGCGAAAAGTGAAGCACTGACATCTGAAGACGCATTGGGATAGCAAAAGATACCTTTCTGAACTGTTACATAATATCATTCCTCTTATATGGCAGTGAATTCTGGACACTCCACGTAAATAAAGACTTGCAGAAACAGAAATGTGGTTCTACAGAAGGATACTGAGAATACTATTGACTGAACACGTGAGCAACAACGAATTTTTAGAGAAAATATAAACATAAAAGATACATAATTAACATCAAAGAGACAGTTAAATTTCTAGGGTGTATAATGAGGAAAAAGGACTTAGAAATTTGATACTCACATGACAAAATGAAGGCAAGAGAGGCAAAAAAAAGCAACGCACAACCTACCAAGCGAGTAAATGGATGGCGGAAAAAGATGTGTTGAGCCATGATCGCCAATTTTCTGAAGGGACACGGTACATAGAAACAAAACTAACCAGTCGATTTCAAGAATCCTTATTTGGCTATATAGGAAAAGGTAAACCGATAGGAAACATTGTGGACAGAAATCAATGTTGTATGTTGATTGTCATTTTCACGATTTAAACCATCATCAAAGCATCTACTATGTAAGTTTTTATTTAATTTTTCTTGTGTCATTACAATTTTTCTTTACTGGGTGTGTGAAGAAATTGTCCATAGTGAGCATTTGGTTAATAGTTTTCCCATTTCAAGAAAGGAGGAGTCATTTTCATGCTAATAAGTATTGTTAATCTATTTTCACTTTTAATTTTTATGTGATTTCTCTTGCATTTTGTATGAAAAAGTCCCATTTCTCTGCGGAAATTCCCGTCCGTTTTAAATTTAATTTTTGTTAATTGCTGACTCTTACTGAGAATCTAAAGAAACTTGTTCACGTGTAATAGTATTCGATATTGATATTGTCACTCGGAATTTCGTTCAGGCAATTTGAACATTTCGACATGAAGTCCACTCTCTTATTTACTCTTACATTTTAGTGCTTAATGTTCTCTTTTGATTTTTGCTGAAAACTAAAGGTGACTAAACTGTTTTTTTCCTTTCATACACGAACAGGGGATAATATTAGGAAACTAATCTACAGTAATTTTGGTGCTCTACTGACGCTCTATAATCTTTATAATTTCCAGCTCAAATATTTTGTTCTTACTAAATTTAAAATTGTCTCGAGGTTTATGTAGTCAGAGACAGCGTAATCGTCCAAACTGACTACACTCTCGATGTAGATGAGATTTGTGATGAGATCACTGTTAGATTGGCTGACCTTTTAGATCTTGCTCTCGCTTCTTGAAGATGATTCAGACAAGCAGATTGAAAACTGCTGAGTCCATTAAAACACGCTGATCTCCATTCTACCCGCTCCAAGGCTAAGCGCTCAATAGTGTTATGTGGTAGATTGACAGCTGACAAGTTGCTTTTCAGCTTGTCTTTGTATCTTAGCCATGGGCGTCCTACATTCCTGTAGCCATAATCTAAGTGGCTGTACATTAGGATCTTGGGTATCCTGTCATCAGACATTCTCAAGATATGACAAGTCCACCGTAACTGAGACTGTATGAGAAAAGTCTCGATTCCTCCAATATTACACCTGTTAAACAGGTCTACGTTAGATGTCCTATCTTGAAGGTTAACTCCACAGATTGCACGCAGGCAGCTTTTATGGAAAACATCCAGCTGGCGTATATGATACCTGTATGGAGTCCACGACCCTGAACCGTACAAAAGGATGGCAAGTACAACAGCTCTGTAAACCCGAATTTTCCTATCCAGTCGAATACCCTGCTCAGTCCACAAGCGATGGCGCAGTTTGCCAAAAGCACTGGTAGCCTTAGCAATCTGATGCATGATTTCATCATCTAAAGTTCTACTGTAATTGACTGTACTACCAAGATAGGTGAAAAGACTTTACATAGTTCAGGCCTTTGTCTTCTATTTTCAGTGGTCTCTGGAAATTTGTAGACTAGTTTTTTTTGTTTCTCACCACAGAATTATATATATATATATATATATATATATATATATATATATATATATATATATATCCTTTAAGCGGCGCTATAGAATATGTGATCGAACAGCGCTATATCCAGTCTAATTCGCTACCTCTCGTCACCGACAGTTGGTATGACGTTCGCATGATGACGTAAATGTCCTGGTTTCAATTCTCGGGAATGGATGCGCATTGCTGATGTGTCCCAAATATAGGACGAAACGGCCGTCCAGTGCTTTCTGCATTCTGCTGAGGTTTCTTCTAGACTCGATGAATTAATTATAATTATCTCAAATCCTCCTATATATATATATATATATATATATATATATATATATATATATATATATATATATATATATATATATAAGGAGGATTTGAGATAATTATAATTGTCGCTTTGAATTGATTCCGTTCCATCCATAGAATAACTTTTTTCTCTGGCTTTTCTTGCCCCATAAAAGATTTAGTTATTTTGTTTCCATTGTTTAGAGCTTTGAAAGTATAATTACTCCTTTGCATTTTGCTTGAAATATTTTGATTCTCTTTACAAATTGCTAATCGCGATTTTTTTATTAGTTCCTTCCTCTCCGCTATTAACGAAATACTTTAATGTTCTTATCTTTATCTTCATTCAGAACTGTTTCTTTATCTTCAATTTTCTCCAAACTCTTAAGTATGGAGTCAATAACCAAATTGTTTCATTTTCATTCGGCTATATTTTTTATTATTTCGTTTGTTTCCTGGCTGCTATTTTTCATCTGAACATTTTTTGACAAGATGTATTTATTAAAATTTATTTACACACACACACACACACACACACACACACACACATAGATGCTTTGAGAAAATGGCATTGGAATCAACACCACTAAGGCCAACCCTATGGCTAAGATTTAGATGACACCTTAAAACTCTGGCTACACCAGGAAGACGCCCAGCTGCTACTGGACCATGTGAAAGTCATCGATACATTTCACAATGGAGAGAGAAAAGGACAAAAACTCCTTCCTGGATGTACTCATAACTCGAACAGAGCAACATTCAAGCCAACATTCACCGGACAATACCTCAACTTCGACTCCCACCATCTATAAAGTGCAAAGAAAGGGATCTTCCGCTGCTTACAACATCGAGCAAAGGTCATAAGTGACGACCCAGAAACAAGACCAACAAGAAATGGTACCCTACACCGTAACAACTACCCTGGGTACGTGGTAGCAGCTCCAACAAACTGGGATAGAAGAGTACAAGAAGATGACTCAGAAAACAGTCTGCCTGCCCTATGTGAAGGGATTATCGGAGAAAATACAAAGGATCTGTGGTCCATATAACACCAGGACAATCTTCAAAAGTGGTTCAACACATCGCAGACCACCCTTCTAAGATGAGAACATGACTAAAGACTGTGTGTGCACCATCTCGTGTGGCTGTGGTAGGAAATACAAAAGTGAAACAGGCCGACCCCTTGAGGTAAGACCAAGATCATCGTAAATCGGTAACACAAGGGGAAATAGTAAAATCAGATGTGACTGACCACATATAGAGGGAAAAGGGTGATCACCGCCCCCTGCGAGATGAGGTTGAAATAAGAGACAGACAACATCACTGGAAAATACGAAAATTTAAGTAATCAACACATATGCTAGACCACAAAAATCTCTTGAGCCAACCAAGTATAGATATGAATACAATATGGGAACCAGTAATAAGGAGTGATAGAGAAAAGCAACAACAAAAAAGTTGCAATATAAACTCTGATAAAAATGCAATAATAACCGGTGTCGCACGTCCAAACTTCTCACGAGCCGAAAGCTCTCTGATTCGAAACAGCAAAACGAGCCTGCTTTATACAGCCGCGGACCGACCACGATTTGCATGCGAATGACGAGACAACGAGATTTCGCGTTAACTAACCGAGACCACCCGGCATAAAATATGGGCGCCGCCATTTTGGTTTCTTTTGCCGTTTGAAGGACCATTCACTCAGCTTACTCGTGACCGTGTTAGACGTTCATTTTGTCTATTGGAGTACATTTTTGAACTTTGACTGTCTTTACTTAGCTAAGTTTTGAATTATTTTTTAGTTTCTTTTTTTGACTATTTTTAAAATTTTTGATTTTTCTAACGTTTCCTTTGTTAAAGTTTTGATTTTTCTAACGTTCCTTTTTTTTTTTTGACTATTTCTTAAATTTTTTATTTTTTTTATTTTCACCTTTATTTTTGCTATTAGTCCTTTATTATTTGACGTTTTGATTTTCGTTTACGTTTTCTTTTTCTTTTTTTAAATTTATTTTCTTCCCGTGCCCACCTCCTGGAGTTTCTCTGTTTATTTTTCGTCTTTTACGTTTCGTGCCCGACTTTTTTTCCCTCCTTTATTTATTACGTGTTAATTTTTTCTTTGTTTTTCTTTTAAAACCCGTAAAGTTCGTTTCGTGTGTATAGTATTCGTTTTTAAATTTTGTGTTTATTTTGTAAGTCCTGTCCTTTTTTTCCCTTGTTTAACGTTTTGTTTTTGGGTTGACCGTTTTTTTAGCGGCAGCCATATTGTAAATTGTCACATTTTTAGTTTCGTATTTTATTTTGTATAGCGTTTTTTCTTTTTTTTTTCCGTTTATAACTTTTTGTTTTATTGTGTAATTTGTTGCTTGCTTGTCTCTCGTCCTTTTAATTATTTTTTTTGTGAACTTTGTTCTCTTGTTCTCCTGTTTTACGTCCATTTAATTTTACGTTTTATCTGTTTAAATTTGTTTTGCTTTTAGGCATAACTTGTTTCTTTTTTTGTCTTTTTAATTTTTTTATACGTCCTTCTGTTTTATTTTTGTCTGTCGACCTTTAATTGTTAATTAAATTTGTTGTCTCGCTGTTAAGCGAAACTTTTTTTACATTCCCCCCCCCAAGGTTTTTTGTTTTTTTTTTTTTATTTTTTCCTATCGCCCCTCCCTTCCATTTTATCGTATCTCCCCTTCCATTTTCTCGTACCACCCCTCCCCTTCCTTTTTCTCGTAACACCCCTCCCCTTCCCTTTCCTCTTTTAAAAATGGAAAAAAAAATCAAGAACAGCGCCTTCTTTTTTAATTAAAAAAAGAAGCCAATAATTCCTGACTTTAAAAAATCAACAAAAAAGAATTTGTTCTCGATTAAAAAACTACCACCGGATAAAAATGATACAAATGAGTATCCTTTTCTGGTTCCATCTAATGAGGAAATGGTGGATACTCTTAAAAAAGCAGCAGCTTCTTCAGAGGATAAAAAGAAAGAAAATATTGAAAGCAAGGAAACCAGTAATGACCAATGCAACGTCGAGGAAAATAAGAATGCAGAAGCCGGGGAATTGCCTTCTTGTTGGTCGTCCCCACCGAGTTGTGTGATCAATGTTGCGGAGTTCTTGGAGAGAGCCAAGAGTTACGCTCACCTTGTCGTGGAAGGTGGTCTCTTGGAAGACGCCCAGGAATTACGAAAAATTGAGAAAAGAATTGTGTCGGTCTTTGTCGTGGACAAGCGCTCGCGCAAAATATGTCGCTCGACAAAAGACACAGTGTTAAAATCACTGGAGTCCTTGTGAAGGCAGCGAGATATTTCATGTGGGACGTATTGCTACCCACGCCGGAAGACTGTGTCGCCGCTTCAAGTCGTGACTTGATTACAAAAGATCTGATACTGCGCACAGAATATGAAGGGCGAAGAAGGACCAGTGTTGCAATATACGAGGTCCCTCCTTAGGTTATCGGAGAGCACCTGGCTGCGTTCCTTTCGCAGTATGGCGAGATCCTGGGTGCTACTTGCGATAGCCTGAAAGGGGGGTGGAGTTTTTAAATTATGTTAAACGAACAGGCCTTCCGCTCCATCCCCAACTGTCTGATAGTAGGGTGCCTGAAACTGCCGGTCATTGTGACCGGCCGCAAACCGGTATGTTGGAAGTGTGGGAGACTGGTCACCTCTCCTCTTCCTGCCCAGAGAAGAAGGCCTCTGGAGTTCAGGCGCCAGTCGACCAAGATCCCCCCTCTGACCGCGTCGTTACCTTCCGCCTCGCCTGTAATGGGCATGCCAGCTTCCGGGGCCGGTTCGTAAAATCCACCGGTTGGCACAAAGGCCACATTACCCAAAGAGCCTTCTCCCGCTGCTAGTGCAGTTGTGGAGAAGGGGGGGGAATGGCTGGTTGCTGGTAAGGCCAGAGGGAAGCGCCAGACAGCGGGACCTCCGTCCAATGAAGCCCCAAGGGCAAAAGACACTAACAGCCCCACTCCTACTGTCAACGTGAAGGGCGATGCCTCGGCTTCTGATGCAACTCTGAGAGAAAAAAGACAAAAATATGACCCGGGTTTTGAAAAATCGGAGAAAATAAAACAATTAAAAGAAAAATTGGACAAGGAGAGGCTATCTCAGTCTGAAAAAGCCTCTCCCTCAACGTCATCTAACTTGTCCCCAGCTGCGACTCCAAAACATCCTCCTCCAAAGAAGCATTCCACCCCTTTCTCATCTCCCGTTAAAGCTGTTCCAGGCAGCAGAGATCCCAGCCCGTACCAAAAAAAACCCTCATCTACTCCTCGACATACTCCCAGCCCTTCCCCTATTAAAACCCCTGAAATGCCCCCTCCCGCAACTAAAAGGCATAGAAGTCCTACCCAGGATTCAAAGGAAAAAAAGAAAAAAACAACCAAACATTTCTTCAATACAGGAGAGGATATCTGTAGAATTTCCCCGGCCCAGGCTGAAAAGGCGAAAGACTATGGAAATAGAATAAAAGACTTAAAGTACCTGCTCTCAATAAGGCAATACGCCGATAAGGACGTGGAAGACCCGCATAATTTCCCCAAGGCCCAGAGAATTCTTACTGTAATAAGAACAGGGTCTAGGTCTAGCCAAGCATGGGCCATGTTGGAGGAGGCGATTAGGTCCTATAAAATGTCTCCCCCGATTGCCATCACTGAAAGTGAGGACTTGAATCATCTAAAAAAATTTTGTGTAGAGAGGGTCCCAGTTTTAGTTCATCCCTCCCTTTACAGAGCTTTAAAACTGACATTTCCCTGGGATATTGGCGGTCTCTCCCAAGATGGCACCATCAAGAATGAGATGGGGCATGGGTCTATGAGAGAGACGGTCGGTATCCTTACCCCGACCATGTTCAAATCAGCGTCCCAACCCTAATTAGGTCTGATAATGGCTCTCTGGTTAGCAACTTTGAATGTCCGGGGCCTGAGGTCGGAGTCTCGAAGGGCGAGGCTCGATCGCGATCTTCAGCGCCTCGGGGTGGATGTATGTTGTGTACAGGAGACCCGTTTTTTATCTCGCGATCATGAGGACATTCTGTCTAAGAGGTTCGTCCTCTATTCAGCATGTTTTGATGGACGCTCGAGGGGTGTTTCCTGGCTGGTGAGCAAGTCTCTGGATGCGGTGTGTGCTCTTGTCTTCGCGGATCCGGCGGGCAGGCTTTGTGTGCTGGATGTTACCATAAAGGACAAGGCTCTTAGTCTCATTGGGGTTTATGCGCCCAATGATCATGCGCAGCGGCCTGGTTTGTTTCGGCGGATCGAGCCGTTTTTGACGACTTCTCGTTCGGTAGTTTTAGCGGGTGATTGGATGCCGTCCTTGATCCCGATATAGATCGTATAGGAAAAAAACCGGGTACTAACAATCCGGATGTGAAATCGTTTCGGGACTTTATCGACGGGTCTGATCTCGTCGATAAGTACCGAAATGAAACACCCAGGAGGTAGTATGGACTTGGACTAGGAACGGCAGCTCGGATACGGTGGTTAGCGCAAGCTACATCGACCGAGTTCTAGTTAAGAGAGTCGACGTAGGGCTCTTAGAATGTCAAGTTTCCATTTTATAGTTTACTCGGATCATAGGCTTGTCCGGGTTCGGGTAAACTTAGATAAACCTAGGGTTAAGATGGCTGGCTACTGGAAATTGAACACATCATTATTTGGTGAGCAAGATTTCCGGGACCAGCTTTTACTAATGCTACAGCGGGAATTGACGGGGGCTGTGGTTGGGAATAAGTGGTGGGGCTCTTTGAAATCTAAACTTAGGGCTTTTGCTGCTGATTTTAGTCGTCGACTCAATCTAGAAGGGCTAGCAGCGCAAAAGTCTCTAGAGGACAAAGTAGATCGGGCGATAAAATCCCGTGATAGTGGGGACATAGCCGTAGCTAAGGCGGAGCTGGCCTCCTTGCTTATCAAGAAGGATCAAGCTCTAGTAGTTAGGGCTAGGATAAAAAGAATGTCTTGTGAGGCTACGAATATGGCCGCGTCATTGCGTTCAGAGGAAGCTCGTAGGGCAACTAATCGGCATATCGCGTGCATCACATTGCCGGATAAGCGGACTGTGACTACAGACGCGGGCATTTGCGAGGCTTTTCGTGACTACTTTCAGGAGCTTTTTACCAGGGAGCCCGGTCTGAGCTCTGCTCAGTTCGATGCCTATTTAGCCGACTTTCTCTGCCTTGAGGCGGCTGAAGCGGCTAGGTGCGAGGGGCCCATAACAGAGTCTGAGATCTGGGATGCGCTGAAGCAGGTTGGCCTGGACAAGACTTCGGGATTAGATGGTCTTCCCTATCAAATGTACTTGAGGCAGTCGCCCGTCGTTGTCCCTTTGCTGGCACTGATCTTCAACAACTGGATGAGGCAGGGGTCTATTCCTCAACGCTTCACCAGGGGGTGTGATCAAGTTGCTTCGCAAGAAGAAAGACGGTGGGGATGGGATAGATAATTATTCAGGACAACCTTCATTTGGTTCGCTTGATCATTGAGAAAGTCGACAGTGATGCCGGTTTCTGGAGGCTGTTCTTTCGGCTGCCGGTTTCGGGCCGCACTTTCGCACTTGGATCCGATTGCTGTATGCGTCCCCCGGTGCGCTGGTAGAAGTGAATGGGGTAAGATCGAAACCTTTCATGTTGTCTCGTTCCATTCGTCAAGGCTGTCCGCTGTCTCCATTGCTGTACGTTCTTGCGTTGGAACCTTTCCTGCGTAAGTTGAAGACGAATCCGGTCCTTCGCGGAATTTCCTTACCTGGTGCTACCACCTCGGCCAGGTACTCCGCCTATGCTGATGATATTTCGATTCTAGTGTCGAGTAGGGCCGAAATTAACGAAGTCAGCAAAGAAATCAAGGGTTATGATATGGTGACAGGGGCCAAGATCAACCGCGATAAGTCTGTTGGCTTGCGGTTGGGTTCGTGGAAGGGAGTTTCTCTTCCCGGACCTTTCCTCTGGACGGACGGGCCGGTCAAGATACTCGGCGTCTGGTTCGGTCCCGACCTCCAGTTGGAAATGAATTGGTCGGAGGTGCGAGAGAAGGCCGAGCTCGCAGTACGTCTGTGGACTCGGAGGAATCTTTCCTTGAAGTGGAGGGCGGAAGTATGTGCCTCGCACATCTACCCGATTCTACCCGATTCTCCTTTACCGACTTTCCGTGCTTCCACTCCCGTCTGACACTTTATTGGCTTTTGTAAGGCTCTTGTTCTCCTTGTGGGGAGGCAAGGCAGCCATGGTCAGTCGCGAGATCTGTTACCTCCATCCCTCTGATGGCGGTCTGGGGGTGCCTTGCGTTGAGACTCGTCAACACACGCTTCGCATTACTTATCTAGACCGGATGTGTATGCAACTGGATGAGAGCAATATAGTACCGCCGTTGACTAAGGCTGAGCACTATGTGTTCCTTTGCTTACTGGGGGTTATGCGAGTCGTGATATGGACGACGCGACAGAAGGAATTTCATGGGCGCGAGAAGTTTTCCTCTTCCCAACTGATCTTGTTCTGTAAGCATCAGCTTAAAGTCAAGATCAGGACGGAAAAGAAGCGACTCCATCCATTGGAATTTGGCGAAAGGTGGGTGAGTCTTGCGCGTCTCTGCAGAGTGAAAGGTGCTGACTTGGAGTGGCATTTTGATGCCGGTTAGGCATTAAGAATTTTGGGATCGCTAGGGTGAACATTGGCTACCCCTCCTTTGTATAGGTTAGTTTAGGTCCGTTTTGTTTTAGTTAGTTTTTCTTTTTTTTTCCATATTAACTTAGCTAGGGTGTGTATGCTCATTGGCCCCTTTTTTATTTCTGGCCCTATTTTTTTTCTTTTGTTTAATTCCCCATCCCTCCCATCGTTAGGTGGTTAGGGATATCAGTTCTCTGGTGGGTGCGGGTCGCCTTTCGTTTCGAGTATGTCTTTCGTATTTGTTGTTGTGTTCGATTGAGTGTGTGTTTGTAGTGAGTGCATGGATGGTATGAATGTTTTATATTAACTTTTTTAAGTCCCGCATTGTTTTCGTCCAGTTAACTGATGTCTCTGCCACAGTTAGGGCTGCGGGGGTTTTACTACTAACAAAATTTTTGTTTAGTTTTTTGTGTATAGTTTTGTATTCATTGTAAATATTCATTGCGGGGGTTTAGATTGTTATTTTATTCCCCTCTACCCCACAGACACATGTATTGTATATATGGGGACTAGTTAGAACTTCATAGAGACTTTGAGGCATTTTGGTGGATGTTGTAAGAATGGTTTGTGTTGTTTTGGTGAAAGGAACATTGTTTGTATGCATGGGTCAGTGATTGTGGCTAGCTAAGTTTAAAGTTAAGACAGGAGATGACCATCCTTTCCCCCTTTCCCCATCTCAGCCTTGTGCCACATTTGTACATTGTGCAATAAATATTTTTGCCGTTGGAAGGACCAGAGTTTGCATACTGCGCAGATTCGAATGCGTTTTCGAGTTAAGCCATTTTCCCCACAGTCCAAAAAATTCATACACAGATGTCCTCAATGACACAGCCCAGTGGATAAAGACATTGGTTAAATCCAATGACTAGACCGAAAGTGTGAATTCAATACCAGGCCACAGCAATTACGAATCAAACTTGGAGAGTTGTTAAAGGGAAATAACTGAGACACCCGGAAGAGGCGTGTCACATGGAACTAGAACAATCTATTCTGGTGGACCAAATAAAGGTTTCGGTTCGAAATTCCAATCACCCGAAGAAGTCCGGAGCGTACGACGACCGAAACGTTGTGAATAAAAGTCCGAATAATGTAAATAAGCTATGCTGATGGCAGTACGAATATGTTCTAGGAGTATTAAAATTAAAGCAGTTTCATTTTGAAGGTGTTGAAATTTCTTGTCTCAATTAACGACTAATTGGGGGTTCTTTTCGAGAACAGTTGTCAGTTTAACTTTGTCTGATCTGTGAGACTTGCTACTGGAGTATATAGTTGTGACATCTGCATAATTGCCTAGTGGACAACTGATGACGGCGTAGATCTTAGGACAGACCTCTGGAAACGAACTAGAAGTGTGTCATTTCAACATTACCTCCATTACACGATTTGTTAGGAATGATTGGATTAGGACAAATATTCGTCCAGAGACATCGTAGCCATTGACTGTGTGGAGATCAATATACCAAACCCTGTTGAACGCTTGAGAAATATCTACAGCCACAGCCTGAGCTTCGCCGTTCTTATCTGAAGCTTGATAGACAAATTGCTTAGTTTCTGAAAGTTATTTGGTTGGTTGATTATGGGTTATCTATCTATGGGTTATTTAATGCTGAAATTTAAATATGTTGACAATTTTATGCCTTCAGCTAAATATATTTTGAACGGAACCGTATAGCTTCAACTACAAATAAAATGTTGTCATTTTGCTATAAAATGTATTGTTCGTAATTACACTATAAAATGTATTCCTGTTCATAGGTATTGTTGGTATATTTTTTTATATATAAAAATGTATTACTGGTAGTTCTACTATAAGAATGTATTTTTATACTTTCATACTGTTTTGTTTTTGTTTGGGTGTTCACGATTTGCTCATCGATTAGACCTTTAACAGATGTAACCCCAACTGTTCACGATTTGCTCATCGATTAGACCTTTAACAGATGTAACCCCAACTGTTCACGATTTGCTCATCGATTAGACCTTTAACAGATGTAACCCAACTGTTCACGATTTGCTCATCGATTAGACCTTTTAACAGATGTAACCCCAACTGTTCACGATTTGCTCATCGATTAGACCTTTAACAGATGTAACCCCAACTGTTCACGATTTGCTCATCGGTTAGACCTTTAACAGATGTAACCCCAACTGTTCACGATTTGCTCATCGGTTAGACCTTTAACAGATGTAACCCCAACTGTTCACGATTTGCTCATCGATTAGACCTTTAACAGATGTAACCCCAACTGTTCACGATTTGCTCATCGGTTAGACCTTTAACAGATGTAACCCCAACTGTTCACGATTTGCTCATCGATTAGACCTTTAACAGATGTAACCCCAACTGTTCACGATTTGCTCATCGATTAGACCTTTAACAGATGTAACCCCAACTGTTCACGATTTGCTCATCGATTAGACCTTTAACAGATGTAACCCCAACTGTTCACGATTTGCTCATCGATTAGACCTTTAACAGATGTAACCCCAACTGTTCACGATTTGCTCATCGATTAGACCTTTAACAGATGTAACCCCAACTGTTCACGATTTGCTCATCGATTAGACCTTTAACAGATGTAACCCCAACTGTTCACGATTTGCTCATCGATTAGACCTTTAACAGATGTAACCCCCAACTGTTCACGATTTGCTCATCGATTAGACCTTTAACAGATGTAACCCCAACTGTTCACGATTTGCTCATCGATTAGACCTTTAACAGATGTAACCCCAACTTTTCACGATTTGCTCATCGATTAGACCTTTAACAGATGTAACCCCAACTGTTCACGATTTGCTCATCGATTAGACCTTTAACAGATGTAACCCCAACTGTTCACGATTTGCTCATCGATTAGACCTTTAACAGATGTAACCCCAACTGTTCACGATTTGCTCATCGATTAGACCTTTAACAGATGTAACCCCAACTGTTCACGATTTGCTCATCGATTAGACCTTTAACAGATGTAACCCCAACTGTTCACGATTTGCTCATCGGTTAGACCTTTAACAGATGTAACCCCAACTGTTCACGATTTGCTCATCGATTAGACCTTTAACAGATGTAACCCCAACTGTTCACGATTTGCTCATCGATTAGACCTTTAACAGATGTAACCCCAACTGTTCACGATTTGCTCATCGATTAGACCTTTAACAGATGTAACCCCAACTGTTCACGATTTGCTCATCGATTAGACCTTTAACAGATGTAACCCCAACTGTTCACGATTTGCTCATCGATTAGACCTTTAACAGATGTAACCCCAACTGTTCACGATTTGCTCATCGATTAGACCTTTAACAGATGTAACCCCAACTGTTCACGATTTGCTCATCGATTAGACCTTTAACAGATGTAACCCCAACTGTTCACGATTTGCTCATCGATTAGACCTTTAACAGATGTAACCCCAACTGTTCACGATTTGCTCATCGGTTAGACCTTTAACAGATGTAACCCCAACTGTTCACGATTTGCTCATCGGTTAGACCTTTAACAGATGTAACCCCAACTGTTCACGATTTGCTCATGGGTTAGACCTTTAACAGATGTAACCCCAACTGTTCACGATTTGCTCATCGGTTAGACCTTTAACAGATGTAACCCCAACAGTACCAACATACAAACCCAGTAATTCGATATCATTGATATTTGTACAAAATTTTAAGATAAAACTGATCATTTTTAATGCAATTTCAAAACTTTACTTCGTATTTTTGTAATTTAGAGCTGTTAGATATTAATTTTTCTTTATTAGTTGATAAAAATACAAGAATATCAACTGTTAAAACATTAAAGTGATCCCTTGCAGAAAAAAAAGTTTATATTCAATCTCATAAAGTCAACTAACGATAAATATTTTCTTTTTTCATTTTTATGTTACTTCCTACAATTGGAAGTTGTACTATTATTTAATGTTTAGACAGGAAGGATGGTAATGAGATTGAGATAGAAAAAAGGGACCACAAACCGCGCTTCAGAAAACCTTGATTATGATCATAATTGTCTCCATTTAAGAAAATAAAATGAAACTAACCAGCCTGGATTAATACAATAATACTTTAGCGCACCCCAAGGGTGAAATGAATGCAGGTTTTCTTAAAATATCAACGTTATGTGACCTCAGTTCGAAATAAACGTAACTTAAAAAGACCAAAGTATTTATATGATACGATATCGCCTAAAGTCAGGAACGTCAAAACGAAAAGACAGAGTTACAAAGGAAAAAGTAGAGCTAACTCCTACTAGCTCAGTAAGAAGTAGTAGTTTTAACTGCAATAACTTATAGAAATATGTACCAATTGCAGACGAGAAGTAGATGAGAATATGGCAGCGGCAGTAACCCGAGTTCATCATATCAGTTCAATCTCAAATTCTTAATAACAATCGCTTAGGCACTATAAATCCATTTGCTTTCATAAACACGTATGGTGTTCATGTTGAAAGTTGTTTCGACGTATCTACGTTTTTGGATTTGAAAAGAAACTCCACATAGGTGAGAAATTTTGAAGGATAGATAATATTGGCTGCTCATATATCAGATATATGTTGATATGCAACAAACGATAGAGTTCGACCTTTTGCCACGCGTCTAACCGAAATATAGAGATATTGACAGTGTAGAGGCCTTAAATCAAACTGCAAAATCCCTAGTGCGTCTGTAAAGCATTCAAAACCATATTAAATCATTTGAGTTTATCATTATGCCTTCCATTTGGATTAAAGTTCATACTGAAATTGATTTTAGAAATATAATTCTGCAAATCAGAAATACAATACGAGACATACGTATAGAAATATAAGAATTCTACTCGAAGAGAGAGAAATGGACAATGTAAACTTGTCGTATAGCACAATAAAAAAGCAAAATACAAAGAAACGTTTGAGACGGCGTCTGATGTCAAGAGGTGGCAAATGTAAATTAAAACTATTCAGTTATCGGAAGCACGATGAAAATATTTGAGGTAGGATGCGGTATTTAGTTTTTGTTGACATAATCTTCTTTTAAGAATAAAGTGCTGAAGCAAGCATTTTCTCCGTAAATTTTACGTGTCAAAGGACGTACAAGAAGTGCTATATGTAGAGGTTGAAGATACAAATAAGAATATAATGGCAACCATTTTTTTAAGATATTAATCCCTTGAATATATTCTCATGTATTTTTCCTAATTTATGCATTTTTGAGGATCTGTCTGTCAAATATTTGATGAAGAGTCAACAAAGAGGTCAGTTTTTTAAAAAAATTGCTTCTGTTATAATAATTAATAACATGGCGCTAGTTAAAATATTACTCGAAACAAAATTTCTAATAGTCGAAAAAAGTGAATGCTATTACATTGCAGCTCCATCAAATATCACGGTAGATTAACTGAAAAACAAAATATGCTTTCTTTATTAAAAAAATATTTGTGAAAAAATAATATGCACATGTTTTTTATGGATTATTGAAAACATAGTACTAACCAGAGCATTAGTCATAACAAAACTCATTGTAATTAGTCAAGTTTGGATCAGATTTTAATCATATATGGACCGTGGTTAATAAAGTATATATGAGAGAAAATTAAAAGTCCATTAAAAAATTTGGGATGCATCCTCACAAAATGACCAGGTTAATAATGATCAATAATGCCAACCAAAACATACTACAAATTCTCTTTCTATAAAAGCAACAACAAAAATGTTCAAAAAAACATTTAACACACATTAGTTACCATCACAATACATTGCGAATGCATGAAAAGAAAACTATGTGAATAGATATCTATCAATTAGGTTAATAAATATAGGATGACATACATTCAGAAGATCATTTTCAGCATTATGGTCTAAAAATGTTTAAAAGCGTTTAACCATGATCTATTGCATTTTCAAGTAAAATGCGTAAAATCACTTGTCCATCACCTAATTACTCGGCAGATCCTCAAAAATGAATTAAATTGAAAAAGAATTGCCAAAAATGGCATGATTTCTTTGAGAGAAAATAAATCAGTTAACTAAAAGATTTGACATGACATGACCCGGAGATCTGCAACCTCTACTATATCTGAAAGCCATTCACTCAACAAAGATGAAAACTTCAACGCATTTAACCTCTGGTACCAATTCGATCAACTGAAACTGTACAGCCCATCTCCAAATGCAAATTTTTTTTTCCAAATTTATGCTAAACATTTTCTCTACACTCACATTCTCTGTCACCGAAGCGGGCATTTTTTTGTTTCAGTACATTAGCCAGAGTAATAAAAAAAACTTTCTGAGTTTAAAAATATGTCAATATAACTATCAATTTAAGGAACAATAGGAGGGTAGGTGCCACTTACAAGGAACTTGGATTTTAATGAGGTAACTGAACTATATTTGTATGCACAAAAAATCGTTTAATCCCCATGCTATCTACGAATGGCACCATATCAGTTTGGATAATTTATTTTAGGATGATTATTTTCTGTATATCATATTCTCGTTTATTTCAGTTTAAGCTATATAACAAATTCAACTACTTATGAAAGCAATAATGACCATTTTTGGAGAAACTTTAAAGTTAAAAATATTTAAGCACCATCAGTACTTCGTTGAGATCTAAGGGGTTATTGACAGTGAAAGAAAAGGATTCGAAGAGACAGAAGATAATGAACGAAGTTACATTTCAATTTTTGACAAGGAAGCAAAAATTGCAAGACAAACTATTAGCATAGAACTTACTAGCAATTTCAATAGTGAAATTGAGATCTAGCTACCAATCTGCGCTTAGATTATTATTTATACTGCGCTTAAACTTGTGAAGTCGAGGTAACAAAGTGTACAGAAAAATATTATTAATTTATCTGTTTGTTAAGAAATTATCTTTATTTTTTTCTCAGTCGTCCTTTGTACTTACTGTTCCTTTGGTTTTACATTCTTCATCTCCTGTCCTCCAAATAAACTTTTTGACATCACAACATAAGAGGAACTGTTTCTTCTGGATGATACGCTTTCCTTGTTTACTATTGACCTGACATGTCATGCAAAACAGTACTCTATTTAAAGAGCGAAAAATTAAATGGAGAGAGAAGCCATTCAATTATCGCAATATTTTTCAATTCAAAATATTTCATATAAAAAAGGAGCAATCTTAAATTCCAATTTTGACTGCCATAAAGATCTATGTCTATTTGAAAAGGACGCTTTAAAATAATCAGAAAAAAATAAATTTATATCAATCATCTCTCAATCATCACAAAGTATATTATCATGGATCTGATATTCAATAAAATTAATTCTGAATTGAAAACAATTTGTAGATTTTATCTGAAGCTTTGATATTAAGTCTTTATTCACGATTCATTTCGATTATTCTCATTTTTTTTCGTTTGTTTTTATCAATGTTTTCTTCTGTGCACGAGCATCTTCATCTTTGTTTCGATCACTATTTTTCAAGTAGTACCTTATTTTGTATTATTTTCTAAATTTCTTTAATTAATTACTTATTCTATAAATTTTGTATATATACTTTTTTGTTTAAAGTACAATAAAGTAGCTACAGTTCGGCATTACGAATTCGGAATAATATTTAAAAGTCAAGAAGAAAACTCCGTATTTTATGAAATAAAATGCCAAAACAGCATTAGTAAAAATCCTAAACTAAAATTAGACAAAAATAATGAAAAATTATGTGATTGTAGAAACCCTGAAGATTGCTCTTGGAAAATAAATGCTTCACAAAATCTGTGGTATACCAATGCACTATCTCATCCATTGAGAGTCCTAACACTGATAGGATATACATTGGTTCAACGGTGAATGAATTTAAAATTAGATGGAGACAACACAAAAGCTCCTTCAATAATATTAGAAATAGAAATCAGACATCTCTATCCAAATATTTTGGCATTTAAAAGAAATGAATAAAACACCAAAAGTAAACTGGAAAATAATAAATAGAGCAAGAACTTGTAAAACCTGAGATGACCCATGCCCTTTATGCCTACATGAAAAACTACAGATTATTAAGTTTCTAAATAATGAAAATTTATTCAACCATAGACCTGAGTTAACGGTTTTCTGCCGACACCAACAAATTTTCGCATTAAATAATTAGCATAAAAAAATTAAATTTCGTAGTCTAATAAAAGGTTTAATAGTTTAACCCAATCATAAGATAGAAAAACCTTTTATGAAGTCGTCAAAAAAACAAATTGTAGTTCAGTGCGACGCGTTTAAATACGAAACATCCCTTTAGAAAATAAAATAAAATAAAAGGATAAATAAATAAAATAAATGGATAAATAAATAAAATAAAATAAAACAAAATTCTCTTGACACTTAACGACATATTATGGTGCCAAAAGCTATCTTTCGCTGTAACTGACAAGACGATGTGCGTACATGAATGCCATCATTCGCTTTGAAATGGATACCCCCACCCTACCTCGGCTTGACCTCTTTCCGAAGGTGACTGATATGTGGATAAAAATTATCTCTTAAACCCCTTACCAAAATGGTCGTCCCAGCCGTTTCCATAGTAATTAATTTTGCGAATGAACATGCTTATAAAGATGTGCAAATTTCAAGATTGATTATTCCTAATTTTTCACTTGAGGATGAAACAGGACTTGATACTTTAACTCAATTTAATTTTAATAATTATATTGAGGTTTTCGGCTCTCGTTTTTGAAACATAAGAACTCTTATGTAGCGAAGGAATCATATTTTTTTTTAAATAATTATAATTTAAGCTCTACTTCTGTATGGAGCTCTGTTTTTTTTATTTTTTTTTAAAATAAAAACAAAAATACTAAAGAACTCCGGATTATTTGCCTAACGTGTTCTTTCCTATTTTTCTTTTCTGCATATCTATATATATATATATATATATATATATATATATATATATATATATGTGTGTGTGTGTGTGTGTGTGTGTGTGTGTGTGTGTGTGTGTGGCAATTTGTTGACTCAAAGACCTATACATAATCAACAAAAAGCTGAATAGAATTGTCTGTTATAATGTTTTTTCGCTCAAATGATCTGTTGTTTTTAGATGATCTCTTCTTGAATAAACATTCCTAACCTTGCCTATTTGTCAGACTAATTTTAATTTCGAGTGTTCGCTAGTCTGTTTGCAAATACTTTTGAGGATAATTGTTATATATTCGATAGATAGACTTCTATTTATTCGTGTGTGTGTGTGTGTGTGTGTGTGTGTGTGTGTGTGTGTGTGTTCTGCTTCTTCGTATTTGCGTGCTGCTGTTTATTCATTTGTGCGTGTGATTCTGTTTATTAGTGTATGTGTGTGTGTGTGCTTCTGTTATATTCGTGTGTGTTTGCTTCTACTTATACGTGTATGGGAGGTGCTTGCGCGAAAGTGATGTATATTCATGTTTTTCATACTAGACGTGTTTTTCGTACACATATACACTGTGTACGCTTTCATCTACCTAAACTCAATTAACAATGTGATTCTGGAAATAGATGTACATATGTACTTACTTCAGAATAATATATTAAATCCATTTTTCTAAACATAATTATTACCATGGCAAACATCTGATTTTGTGTTCAGGATTTGCCTGTAAGATATGGTTTTGACTATGAAATGCGCGTAAAACACCAAAATCTCTACAGACAAATGTAACTATAATCGCTAAAATCAAACGTAAATATTTTGCGTTCTGTACCGTCTCGGGATGCTCACGCCATTAATAAAAACAGTGTTAACAAAAAGTGTCACTTACTTTTGGTATTCGTTTTGTTAAGCCTGGCAGCTTGGATTCTAAGAGGCAATAGTAAGACTGGCGTGACAGGAATGCACGTTGGCTCAGCATCCCTCCACGAGTTGTATTAGCCGGTCTGAATACTCAAGACCCTCTGCTGAATTCGCGCCGTTTTGGACATATTCAAAACCCAGACAAAGGCAATCCATCACTGTGAGAATGCCCCGCCCACGAGTCAGTCAATCGCTGACCATTCTAGCCCTGGACTTCGCATTTTGTAAACATTACCTCAACTTTTTCTTTTTCAAAATACATAGTAATATATATTTTAAATGACTATCAAGTGTAACATGTAGCTTATTCGTCCATCGCTGAAAAGGACGTGTACCTTGTGTTTTATAGACTATGCAAAGGCGTTCCACAAAGTACGCCACATAGATCTGTTAGCGCTGATCAGCAACCTTAACATATTCGAGAAAGACATTAGAATAATCAAAAAACTCTACTGGCAGCAAACCGCCTGATACGGATAAAAATGAGTTCAGTATATATACAAATATAGAAAGGGGTGTAAGGCAAGGATGTGTCTTCTCACTGGATTTATTCAAACTATACAGCGAGGCAATTCTGAGAGACCTGAAAATCCTATCAGGGTTTATCATTGGCGGCCACTATCTTAACAACACAAGATACGCACATGACACAGCGCTGATAGCAGACACGGAAAGAAAATTACAAAACTCCTATCGAGGAGAGCGAGAAGGGACTTAGCATAAACTATAAGAAGACAGAATGCATGGTCATCAGCAAAAAGATGAGCCCAAAATGCAATTTAGAATTGGGGAACACAAGCAGGTACAGAAATTTAAATATCTAGGAAGTGTTCTAATAGAGGACGGTAAGTGCAACACTGAGATCCGAAGACGTATTGGGATGGCCAAGACGCATTCCAAAAGCTAATCAGAGTATTACGAGACAAGAAAGTTTCGTTGGAACCAAAAAAAAAAGAGTATTGAGCTGTTACGTAATGTCTGTCCTCCTGTATGGTAGCGAATGCTGGACAAACTCCTCAAAGATGAAGAAGAAACGCGAAACAAGAGAAATGTGGTTCGACAGAAGGAGGCTAAGGATACCATGGGCCGAACATGTGAGCAACGACGAGGTTTTGGAGAGTATGTAAACAAAGAGGAAATTTATACTTAACATCGGGAAGAGGCAGTTGAAATTTCTGGAACACGTAATGAGGAAGGAGGGCTTGGAAAATCTGATACTCACAGGACGGGTAGAGATAAAATGGGGAAAGCAACGCGTGACATACTTAATTCACGCTATGTAAATAGTGGTGGAGTTTTTGCAATGTGTAGTTGATGGCATACGCTTCTTTTTTCAATAACTGACCACCTCCTCTGTGTATCACTCAGTTCTATGAGATAGGAAGTGTATACACGTTATTCCATTTCTCTTTTCATTTCATCATATATCTGTTGCTAAGTTCGATGCATCCGTGTAAAGTTTATATTCTTTGTTCGGATCTGGACATGCTCGCGTCACCGATTCGGGCATCATATCTTTCAGGCGATCGAATGATTTCTGACATCCCACCTAAAATGCGTAGGTTTCCAATTAAATCTAATTAACGGTTCTCCTAAGCTAGAGAATTCTGGAATAAATCTTCTCTAGTAGAAGCACAAACAGATAAATCCCTAAACTATCTGATAGTGGTGGGAGGGGCTAGGGGGTGTAGAGCTTTTACTTGAATTATCTGGTTGAATTCCCGTGGCACTTATTTTAAATCCTAAGTACTCGGTCCCTGACTTAAAAAAAATTCTCATTTAGACGGGTTTAACTTCAAATTGTGTTTCCTTAAACTGAATGATGTGTTTTAAATGGTGTTGTATGGAATCAGAAAACACTAAAAATGTCCAAATTGGACAGAGTGTGCTGTTCCTGTCCCTGTAAAACGGTGGACACAAATTCCTGAAATACACCGGTGCTTTCGTCAGTCCAAATCGGCCAAATCTGCTCATCTTCAGATTTCTATTATTTTAGCGTATGGGAAATATTTTATGTACTGATTATTCTGTTATCGAAACTATTTAAGGCGAATTGTTAACTTCATGGAAAAACGCAAAATGATAATTTGAATGGATTTTTGGATTGTGAATGAAAATGAGTAGCGGTATTCTGTCCGTCGTACCCTACTGTTACTACCGCACTCGTTAGCGAAACGCCACATAGGTTACCTTCTTCTAATGCTACATACTCATTTCCTATATGGAGTGCTCCTAAATCGAAATAAATTCTAGCCCCATTTTTCTATAGCCAGTCCCGTCCCAATATTATATTCCTCTTTAAGTTTCTCACTACGTCAAAATTATGCGCTCGGTGGTCCCCTTCCCACCAGACGTTCCCAGTTTCCCTACAGCAATTGCTCGTAACTCCGTCTAATGTGACCTTCACCACCACATTCCCAGGAGATAACTAACCACACTTCTGACTTTATTAACTATCTGTTCAGGTCGTCTCTAAATCTACCCCCACCGGCTATACATATTTCTGTTGTATATATCCGGTGAAACTAATCCTCTTTCCCACATAACCTTTCCTATCCTGGGATTACTTTCTACATTGGCTTTCTCCTAGAGTGACAAACGTCCATGGGTTCGTGTACGTGTTCCCTACTTAAGTCTAATCCAACCCTATGTTACAACTTACTCACCGCTACTGCCTTTTCATACGCAATCTCTGGCGTCTCCGGTTGTTCACTGAAGACCGCCATCCTAATATCTACATTATCAAACACTTCCATGAAAAAATTCTTAAGCTGCGATACTGCTATCGGATCACACGATCTGCTCCCACGTAAGCCATCTCTTCTAATTCTAATAACCTATCCATGTAAGATTGTATTTCCTCATTTCTACCCTGTCTAATATTAGACAGCTGTCTAAAACATATAGTGTGGAATTTTCCAATTTTGCCCTTCGGGCAAATAGGAAGTTTCTGTCCCTGGAAAAGAAAACTCTTGAGTGTATGATGCAAACATTGGGTAACAAGTGTTTGTCATGCTTAACTGTGATAGAAGTGATGTCCCAACTTTAATTTGGGAGATTTCTAGGCTCAAGATACATCACAATTTGAAAGACCTTCAACGGGGTCAACTCCGAAATTGTTGATCATGTTCTTGATCAAATTTTGGCTGATCGACAAATCTCGACCCCCATCCCCACCCCCGCAAAATTGCTCTGATACGCTAGAGATACCCAACAAAAGCGTTTGGTTTATAATCCATGATCAGTTGTGTATTCAGAAGCTGTCTACCAAGTTGGTACCAAAATGTTGGGATGCCGTCCAGAAACGTTATTGAATGTACCCCTCTGGTACATTTGGCAGTATTTTCATTTTAGCATTAAAACGATATGTCACTGTTGATGAAACATGCACCACTACAATCCTGGAATTATTTCCTGATGAAGAAGAGAAATGACACTTTAATTTACTGTACGATTAACCCACTTTAATGCTACCTTTCGACAACACTCGGTCGAATACTATTGGTCTTTAGGCTTTTAATGTGTTTTCTGAAAATTAAAGGACGTCACCACATTTTAATTACTTTCAGTCAGGAGTTTGGAGTTCTTTATGTATTCCAATGAAGGATTTGTTACGATTTTGACTGATTTTAGTTTATGCTGGCATCTGAACGGTTTCGATTCTTTTACGGATTTCCAATTCCTGCAACCTTTTTCCAAGCTGCCCCACGATTGTTTACAGTGTGTCAGTAATGGTGAGTGCAACCGTCACATTTGTGTGCCTTACCTTTTCAGTTCTCACTTAAAGTCTATATATATTTCTATTGTTTCCTTTCCTTTAAATTTTACCATCTGCTGAAACATCGGAATCAACTACACGAGAAATGTCATTGTTTTCATTTACTAGATCTGGCCTTTTGCCTTGAATTCGAAAATCTCAGGAAATTTAATGTTTGCTTTTCTCTTGAACAGCTTCTAATTTATGGATATACTATTGGTTTGTTGGTCCAATCCTGTGTCGTTTGCATGTTTTATTTCCATCATTCACTTATTGTATAACTGATATTAACATCTTTGGCCTAATATCATTACAGCTTTAATCCATTTTGATTGTCTTTTGAAATTTTTAAAGCATAATTCAAGCTCTTTTTCAGAATGGCAATGAATCGAATATTAGGAATTTCGGGTGTGGAGATAAAAACAAAAATCTACAAAAACTTCGATTTCAAAAAATAGTCAGCCAAACACATAGTTTTTAGTTTTCCTTCTTCTTCATTTCCTGCTCTCTTTTCCTTTCTCTCTCTCTCTCGTCTCTCACTCTCTCTCTCTCTCTCTCTATTTTTCTCTTATTTTTTCCTCTTCTCTTCTTTCTACTTCTATTGCGCATATATGCCAGTTTAGTGGCTAAAGCATAAGCAATTTTGTCAACGACATTATTATCCAGAAGTTACTGCCGGCTACTCAAACGTCTAAAAGCGTCACAGCGGAAAAGAAAAGGAATGCCGTTAACTTCCGGTGACTCAGCGTTTTTCAGAGAACGATTCACAAAAACACAGAACAAATGAAACATTAACATACACGAGCCTTCCTAACTAAAAATAATTACCAGAAACTACATTATATACACATGGAGTCCGAATGAAACCTATGTGTACAGTCAAAATGCAGAAGATAATTTTCAGTCACCACCACAAAGATACATTTAACCGGCTACAATGCTTGATTTCTTCCACCAGATACCACGGCAACTTCCGCTTCGGCGGATTTCGCCCAATTTTGACAAATATGGATCGTTTCTCGCCCTTTGGCTGAGATTCGATAACGGCTGAGATTCGATCATGGCTAGGTCTAGCTTGGACTGGCTCCGGCATGGACCTGCTAAGATAAGCCATAACCATTTTTGACTAAGCTATGAGCAGCTTGGACATGCTATGACCAGTTTTGGACCGGTGGCCCTTGAGCGGAAACACTCGGGTCTCTCACGTTAAACCGACCTTGTGTCACATCCTGACCCCGTGGGTGTCAAGTAAATATCCTTGTCGAATTTTGCCTCTTGGCGAATTTAACCGAGTTCGGATCGTTTCTCGCCCTTTGGCTGAGATTCGATCACGGCTCCGACTAGTTTGGACTGGCCTCGGCCTGGACCAGCTAAGACAAGCCATGACCAGCTTTGACCAAGCTCTGACCAGCTTTGATCAGCTTGAACATATCATGACCATTTTGGACCAGTGGCCCGAGTGTTTCCACTCGGGTCTCCCACGTTAAACCGACCTTGTGTCACATCCTGACTCAGTGTTGTCGGATTTGGCCTCGGAGAAGAGCGACGAGCTCCCTCTCTCACCTTCGCTAACCACACGAAGAAGCCAAACCTAGCAGCAGCAGCGGGCCGACCAACTTCAGCAGCAACAGCAACGGGCCTACTCAACTTCAGTAGCAGCAGCAACAGCGCCCCGACCCAACTTCAGTAGCAGCAGCAGCAGCTGTGGTCTCCATGATATGCACTAGTCGTTTTCAGGTCTATACCCGGCTACATGATATGCTCTCGTCCTTTTCAGGACTATACCCGGCTACATGATTTGCGATAGTCCTTTTCAGGACTAATCTAGCCACGTTATTACGAATGCCCTATTTTTTTTAAACTACCAAGCTGCGATTTTGCACGATTGTCATGCCTAGGACGAACAGACTACACCAGCGCCGTCCGCGTCGATCCTCTCTCTTCTTAAGCGCCGACGCGCTCTTTACAAATGCGATCGACTGGACCTCGAACACAGCTGTTCCATCTCTCTACCTCCAAGCTGTCGCCTTGAAACCTGACAACGCTCCTTCAACTGACACTCTCTAACTTCACGACCGAACTCCAGCAAACAATTTCCTGTACATACTTTTGCCAGATTATTAAATAAAGTTTAGCTTAAACTTTTACATCCTCGCCTTTGTTGTCCTTGCTTCAATCGTATTACCCTACATTATTTTTCTGCTTGCGGAGTTAACAGGCACCTGCTTAACGCCGCAACACTATTATTCAATGTTCAAATTCAAATCAAAACCTGACTCTAATGCTGTTTTTATTCCCATTTGATATATCGGCACACCTCTGTCGTTCTCACCCTTGTTTCATTTGGCTATGTGTTAGACACAACTAAGCGCACACAATCTCTAGAACTACACTATTGTTTGAATCGGGAATCTGTAGAACAATGAATAAGGATTTCTTTGCCTGAGCGCAAAAATCTTTCAGATGTCCCTCTCCTACTGTCTTAGTGTGTGAGGAGGTGATCTCTCCCATAAAAGTTGATTATCACATTAGAAACAACTTTTATGGGAGTCGGATCTCAGATTTTAGTTAAAATGTCTAGCTCTGAATTCGCTCGTCTAATATGTAAGCGCCGTCCGATCCATTCTCCGACTAATTTACACTCTTCTGGAACTGGCTTAGTGAAACTCGGCTTTTTTGCCTAAGAAAAATCCCTATGCGATAAAACCAATCTAAATTTCCTATTCCATTTTATTTTGATAATTATTATATTTGAAATTATACTGAATTCTACTAAGTTAAAACTTAATCGTTAATATCATACCATCAGTTCCCGAAGTCACCACATTTGAAGCTAATCCTACACTCGACCCAACCGCTCTTATTCCGATCTTAAATTTACTTTTCTGACGAAGTGATGGGGGAATTGATAATGGAAATATGAGGGATTGTCTTAATTCATAAGGTCGCTGGGGGTACATACACTGGAATCGCACATTACGTTAACCGTGTACCTCTAAACATATGCGCCTCCTTGCCGATATTTTATGTTCTAATTCATTCATTATTTTACCCGCGTATTTAATTTATTTTTTAATGGGAGTAAATAGGTCTACCTATCGCCCTGTCCGTACTCTCCTCTATCTTTTGAACAAGGGTAAAGGTTTATCCCTTGTTTCCGGTTCCTTTTTCTGGTGCCTTAATAATGGTTGCGGTCATGAATTTTGGTGATATGATTGGCTGGAGGGTACAACACTTCATACTGAAATTACCGCCTGTTAGTTAAGAGAACGAACTCTTGGGTGGCGCTTAAAGTAGCTGCTCTGATTAACAGTTGCATATATCGAAGTTTTTGCAGTGCCATATCGTGCAGATTGAGGCCACATTATGCTGCAGTCTATGCCAATTTCCGGTGAGCTTATGATGCCTTTATATGTCCGCCAGCTACTATTAATTATTGGCCTTTTCAGCCTTTAAAAATATACCATGACGAAAAGCAATAAACTAACTAAAACTAAACCAGTTCGCCAAAGAGAAAACCTAAACCACTCAACATTTTCTTTCTCCAGAAACAACAGAACGATTACAACAGACGTCTCTTTTGTCACTAATTGTAATGAATGTAAGCATGTCTTCAAAGAGGTAAAGTCACTGTAGAATGAGACACCATATAGTTTCGTTGTAGAGATTACAGGTGGCTCTGCAAAAATATACTGAACAAGAGCAATTTTTCAGTCTCTCCTCTATTCAATCAATTTGAAATGTTGTCATCGACTTCATCATGACAAGTGGCTTCATAACTCTAATGATACTGATCTTGCTGGGATCCAGACTTTGAATAACTCAGTAGTGTCTGTATATCTCTATTTTCATTCACCTATCAGGCAAGAACCTCTCATTAATAAAACATCTGTCTGTTGTCTTGGTTGATTGTTGATTGGGACTAATTTCGTAATTTTCATAGTGATGGCCATTTGAATGCTATTTTCAATCATCCTGATGAGAAATGTGCCACTAATATATCATGAGGGGTGAATTTTTCATGTCAGTACGGAAATAAGATGTCAAAATACAATCGTCTTAATAGTCCTTTTCTGCCTATACAACCGATTATAAAAAACATCGACTTGTCATTGCTAGTAAATAGTGCAAGCGGATCCCGAAAAAACAATCACTATTAAAGGAACATATATATATATATATATATATATATATATATATATATATATATAGAGAGAGAGAGAGAGAGAGAGAGAGAGAGATCTGAGGTTTTGTGTAATATTTGAATTGTTTGCGAGATGGATGTCTGCCATTTAAAAATCATTAACCTTTGCATTAGTTTTTTGTGAATAATTATATATATATATATATATATATATATATATATATATATATGAATATATATATATATGAATATATATGTATATATATAAATGTATATATATATATATATATATATATATATATATGCATATATTTACGTATATATATATATATATATATATATATATATATATATATATATATATATAAAAGAAAGAACAGTAATATTTATAATCCGGTGTTCTTATAGATATGTTTATTTTACAAAATAGTGCTCAATGTAAATTTACAGAGCATTAATATTATAAATTAATTGATTTAAAATATGTTTTTTCCGCTACACAGTTCTAACCATGTTTCAAAAATGGAAGCTAAAAGCTTAGAATTTAATTTTGTAATTAAATTAAAGGCATTAGTTCCATTTTCATCCTCAAGCGAATTTTGGAGTAGCTTTTTAAAAATTACTGGGTTTTAAAGACACAGCTAAAAATCATAATTCATGTTTCCAAGGTTACAGATAAAACCACTTTTACTAGACTAGGGGTGTCTGCGTGTTTATTATGTCTATATTTAGATGTATCAGTTATTTGCTACGGTTCGGAGGGGGTAAGGATGTATTTTTCAATGAAATCTAACATCCGTTAAATGCATGCCGTCTGGTTTTTTTTTTTAATTTTATTGTTAACGGCAAAAATTCTTACGGCATTTTTTTCCCTAATTTTTATATTTAAAGATTTTTGGTGGGTGTTTAGGTTAGAATGCGCTCTATTTAACTAAGATTTGAAATTTTTTCACTTTTAATATTCAATATACTATATTTGTTTTAAGAACAATTAAATGTATTAAAATCCCTTACAGTATGTAGAATTATTTTCACTTCAAGTATGAGTATGTTATTAGGTTACAATTTTTTTTTTTTTTTTGAAGTAAAATTTATGACAATGACGGCAAAAATAGCTACTTACTTTTACTGATTTAGTAAACTTTTATTTTTTATGTGAACCTAGTGATATATTGTTTCTCATGTAAGTACAAAGGACATGGGTCATTCAAAAGCTTACATCTTCTAGCATTTCATATTAATTTCATTTTACTTTGGGTGTTTTATTGGATTCTCTTAAGTTCGTGTAGTACTAATAGGGATGTCTTTTGATTAGGAGACGTTTTATTTAATTACAGTTTAAAAGAAGTTTAGGTTAGGATTCATTTTATTTAACTACAATTTTACTTACATCTTTAAAATATTTTCATTGTTAGTTTTAATAGACTATAATTCTTTTAATAGAAGTAAATGTATTAGAATTACTTACAGTAAGTAAAATTATTTTTCCATATCAAGTATATGTATATTACGATTTTTAAAATTTTATATTTAAATATTATTTAAGTAAAATTTATGGCACTATCGGTAAGGATAGCTAATTCATTTCTCTGATTTAGTAAACTTTATTTATTTTTATATATAAACTTAGTAATATATAGTTTCACATGTATGTACGAAGGACATGGGTCATTCAATGGCCTACATCTTCAAGCTTTTCGTCATAATTTCATTTTTCAGTAGGTGTTTTATAGGATTCATTTAAGTGCCGGTAGTACTTTTTGAGGTGTGTTTAGGTTAGAATACGTTTTATTTAACTACAATTTTAAAAGATGTTTAGGCTAGAATTCGTTTTAACTACAATTTTAAATGCAACATTAAAATATTTTCACTGTTATTTTAATACAATATAATATAAAATTATTTTTTCCTGTTAAATATAAGTAAGTAATAGAAATGAAATAGCTATTTTATGCCGTCATTGTCAAAGATTTTCCTTAAATAATGTTTAAAAATAAAAGTAAATTTAAAAAGGTGCGATCACGTAATATACATACTTATATTTAACAGGAAAAAATAATTTTATATACTGTAAATAATTCTATTACATTTATTGGTTTTCTTATAAAAAAAAAACGTGCAATCATATCACCGTCATCGTCAACAAACGATCCAGCATATGGCGCCCAATATGACGTCATCCAAAATCAGCCTACTATGGAACATCCAGACACTGGATCAAAAGCTAACCTGGCTAAAGCATAACACGTGGCTATCGCTAGCAAATCACCCGAACCGAGACGAACTATAGGCCACTGCAAACTTACTCATTCGCTACGCTGACGTTATCGGCACCGAAAGCAGAAGCAAAGGCACATTCATCCGACCCATCCGCATACCAACCAACGGCCAGTCTCGCAGCCAGAAACAACACCCGATAGTCCAGGCTTTGAAAGCAGACGTTGATACCGAAATTAAGCGCATGGCCGATGAAGCTATCATTGAAAACTGCAGCGAACCCAAAGGCTTCAGTAGCCCTGTATTTGCCGTACGCAAGAAAAACGGATCGATTCGCGTCGTCGCTAATTTTAAAAGAACTCTCAACAAGTTCTTAGTCTATCTTGACCCTTACCCAATGTCAAGGATCGACCACTTGTTCAACAAAATCGGCAAAGGCAATAGATATTTCACTTCCCTCGATATACGCAGCGGCTACTGGCAAATTCAGATCGACAAGCGAGACCGATACAAAACAGCATTTACATGGCAGGACCAATGCTATCAACACACGCGCCTGGCCTTCGGCCTTACATCTGCCGGACAAATCTTCTCCCGTTGCATAGCAGAAGCCCTATCCACGGTCACATCCCGTGACAACATTTCTTCCTATATCGACGACAACCTGGTCCACGCTAGGACATTTAGGGAGTACATACTCTCCCTCAAACAATTTTTTACTGCCCTCCGAAAATTCGGACTCAAGCTGAATCCAGATAAATGTTCCTTCCTCGCATCAGAGGCAAAATTCCTCGGACGGATAGTAAACAGCGAAGGATTCAAGGCTGATCCAGAATACGTTCGTGCCATCAGGGAAATGAAACCTCCAACATCAAAAAAGCAATTACAAAGCCTTATCGGCCGTTTAGTGTGGATCAGACAATTCCTAGAGACACGAATTCACGAACAAATCATGTCAGATATGTTTTCAAAACTTATGGGTCCCATACACGAACTCAACAAGGTTAATAAACCGTTTATCTGGGCGCAAAATGCCGACAGAGCCTTCAAAAAAATCAAGGACCGTCTCTCTTCGCCACCCGTCATCTCGTTTCCGGATTTCTCCAAACTTTTCACACTCACCACCGACGCCAGTGTAATGCAAGAAATCTTAATGCAAGAAGCCGACAACAGGAAGAAAGATATCATAGCGGTCGCTTCCCATACATTCAACACCACGGAACAGAACTGGTCCACAGTAAAGTGGGCAATATTGAAATTTGATTATTTCCTTCGCAACCGCCCCTTCGTCATCTTCACCGACCACAGATCGCTGACATATCTGGACCAACGAGAGTTCAATAATGCCAAAATACGACGATGGCAAGAAGAAATTTCATGTTATAAATTCGTCTTAGAATATGTCGAAGGCGATTCAAATGTATGGGCTGACATGCTCAGCAGAGGTTGCGGACATAAGAAAACGAAAGCCCCGAACGACCCTACACCGGCAGGCAGGACATTCGAAGTAAGTGTTTCAGACCTCCGCGTATACATCCCATCTTGGTGCCTTGGCGAGTTTAACGGTTTACAGCTCATTCCCAAAACTCACACACCACAAAACGCCCGCGCCCACAAGCGCGTCATCAACGCATTCTTCGCCTATCACTCTACCACCACCAATCCCCACTGAGAGAATCTGCAACCACCTCGGCATCGCAAATGAACAACAGAAGGACGACGTCCTGGCAAAGATCATCAGCGCCCTCCAGTCACCCACTCCAAGCGAACCTCATATCGATCCTGGCGACCACCGAGGTACGCTTTTCAAAAAACATTTGCACCAATTTTTTCTAGAACCAGGCACCTCCGTTTTGATGATAAGAGACAGTAAACACTCTCCGAGATTGGTTGTACCATACAAACTACGATCCAGATACCTCTACCAGGCACACGAGGGCAACAACCACTCAGGTGTTACCCGTATGCGGGAACTCCTTTCCAGCTACTGGTGGGAATTCAAAAACTGCGACATCAAGGCCTATGTCTATTCTTGAGACACGTGTGCTAAGTGCAAAGGCAACTACGGTAGACGTATCCACTGGCCCATTGGCCACTGTAAACGAGGAAAGAGATCATTCAATCTCGTCTTTATAGACTTTGTCACAATGCCCAACTCAAAAGGAAAACGCTACATCCTAACCATTTTGGATAGCTTCAGCCGACACTTTACAGCCATACCATGCGCGAGAGACCGTGCTATCGATGCCGCCCGCGGATTGTACCAGTTCTTCCTCCGACACAGAGAGATTCCACGCATAGTATCCTCTGATCGAAGCACACACTTCACTGGAGAAGTCTATCGACAATTCTGTAACCAGATGTCAATCACGCAAGAACTTCACTCTCCTTTGCGCTCGCAAAGCTCAGGAAATATCGAGAGACAACATCGTTCAGGATCGTTCGGTTGACAAGGTTGAATTTACTGCTTATAAACTTCAACTTTGCCAACCGAACGATCCTTTGTGGCCGAGCGGTTAAGGCACGTCAGCGTAAATGACGGTTTCGTATAGGATGCAGGTTCGAATCCTGTCAAAGGACGAATATTTTCTATGAAAATTTCTCGGACATTCAGGGCGGTAAATGTTATTTAATGCTGTTTATTATAAACAGAGCATTTACTTAAATACTTGTATCTATAAAAAGAACGTTAAACATAAAAATGTCTTTAATAAATAAATTGTCGGACTTTGTACATTTCTTAATATATATATATATATATGCTTGGATGTTGCGTACTTATGTATGTGGATGTGTTGATATGGGTATTTATACATGTTCTATATATGTGTATATGCGATGTATGTTCGTATGTCTTCGTATATGTATATGTATGTATATCTTAGTGTCTTGCAATGTATCATCAATACTAAATAAAATCTACTTTTGTTTGATAAGGTTTTTTTTAATTGCTTATAGACTTAATCAACAATTGTGTCGCGTTACATTTTAAAATTATTATGGACTTTACTATACTATGTGTGTGTGTGTGTGTGTGTGTGTGTGTATGTATTTATATATATTTATATTTGGTTTGTTTACTTTTTTACGTTGCTGTGTGGCTTGATATATTTATGTCTGCTTCCGTATGTGCATATATGCATATGCGTATATGTATGTGTGTGTATGTATAAATATATATATATATATGTGTGTGTGTGTGTGTGTGTGTGTGTGTGTATATATGTGTGTAATATGTTTGTATGTAAGTAGGACTTTTTGTGTTTCTGTCTGGTGTGAAAAATGTGTGTACACTGTACGCATATATCTATAGGAAGTTTTTATTTTGTTTCACCTACTGTGCAGTAGTGCGTATATAGATATATATGAATAATATATATTTTATATATATCTGTGTGTTTGGAATTTTCGTTTTTATATATTAGATGGTGTTATTTTTATATGTATATATCTGTTTTAATGTCATTTCTTCCCCTTTTGTTTGTTTCTCTGTTCTATTTGACCATTTTATTTTTATCTATATTTGATCGTATAAGTTATATTTTAATAAATGTTTAGAATTCGTTTAATAACACTTTCAATCTTAAATATTACATGGCTGTTGTAATGGAATGTCAATGTATGTGGATGTATGTACATGTCTTTATCGGTGTCCGTGTGTGTGGTAACTTGGATGCACCTTTCATTGTGTATGTATGTTTTTTTTAGTATTTTTGTTTCGTTTTTTTGTAAAGGGTCGTGGAGATATTTCCTGTCTCGTCACTTTTTTGTGTGTATGTATCTAAATATGTCTGCGTGTTTATGTATTATAATCTGATTGTGTATGTATTGTCTTTTGCAAGATGTCATCTCCCCCAGCTATATTTAGAATTCAAATGTATCTATGTTGTCAAGAAGCTCAGAACAACAGTTGATATTAACGTTCATTCCAATTTAATTTCTATGAAAACAAAATAAATAGAATAAGTATTTTTTTCCTCAGTAATTTTATAATTTTAAAACTTAATACAGATTAAATTTAAATTTTAAAATGGGTAATTTTTAATTTTAATTTCAAATTTTATCGTATAATTTAATACTTATTAGAATAAATCCTTTATTCTATATTCAACATCATCACTTGATAAGACACCAGAGGTGTTGAAACAAAATGGCTATTTTCGTAGTGATTTTTAACATATTTATGTTATAATTTTCGAATAAATAATTATGAACATTACATATATATATAGTTAAATTCCCAGATCAATTCTGTGGACAAGAAATATATATATATATATATATATATATATATATATATATATATATATATATATATATATAATTATTTTTAAAAAAAAATTATAACATAAGTATGTTATAAAATCACTACAAAATAGCCATATTTTGTTTCAACACACTCTGTGTCTTATCAAGTGATGATGTTGAAAAAGAAAATAAATGGTTTTAAAAGTTTTCAGATTAATTAACGATCCTACACTGGGGGAAACATTGTTACAAAAGCTAGAATAACCAATCAAAAAACTAAGTATAGAAAGATTCAAAAGCTTGACAACGAAATCCTGCTCTAATAGCTATTCATATCTTTAAATACGTGTAATATTAAAAATAATTTATACTAACTAATAATTATAAATTTACATGATAAAATTTAATATTAAAAAAAAAACTGGCAATTTTTAAAAACCAAATTTAATCACTATTAAGTTTAAAAACTACAAAATTATTGATAAAAGAAAAAATATATATGTGTTTATTCAATTCATTTCTTCATTGAAATTACGTTCGAGAAGACCAGACGCTACAATACATCCGGTCATTTGATAATACATGTATATATATTTTTCTCTTTTTCCTTCAATTTTTCCGTTTTTATTTTAAAGTTTGTGAATATGGTCTTAAACTCACGTGTGACACAACAAAAACACAATCAGATTATAATACATAAGCATCCAGACATAATCAGATACACATACATACACACACACACACACATACACACACACACACACACATACACACACAAACATACACACACACTAAAAAAAGGAGAGGTGTGGGGAATACATGAACATCTCTACAGCCCTTTATGAAAAAGGAGACGTGGAAACTAACACTTATACACACACAGATAAATGTGAATACACTCTACATACACATAGACATCGATATATACACATACATACATCCACAGACAATTGCATAGACATTGAGAAATCACAACCAGTAAATATTTCAGACTTAAATAAATGCTAACCACTTATCGAATTATAACTTAAGGGAGCAAATATACAAAGATAAAAATGTTTAAAATAATATTATTTAATATTAAAACAAAAATTCTAAAACCATAAATATCAATAAAAAATATATATTATCAATCATATAAGTTGATAATTTTTCATTATATATTAGGCAAAGAAAAACAGGATAAAGAAATCAAAAATATATATATATATATATATATATATATATATATATATATATATATATACACGGCAGCAAAAACAAATTAACACACATAAAAAATATACTCATACATACATATACATACAGAAATACATACAAATAAATATATAAATATAAACATATACGTACATATACATATCTATGATAACTAGTACACATGTACGCACATATACATATAAACCTACATACACACACATATATACACATAGACTTTTTATGCACCCATACTTAGATATAAAAAAAAAAAAAAAAACCGTCATGATATACCAAAGTTTCCATACCCACACATACACAAACAAACTCATACATAATAGGTGCCAACACACACACATATATATATACATACACAAACATACATAAAAATATATATACACATACACACATATCTACAAATAAACATATATATATAAATAAATATATCTATCTACAATAACAACTACCCATATATACATGCATACATAAAATACAACAACATTCAACCAAATACATATATAAACGAATTAACATATAGATACATAAATATACCTTCAAACACCAACACACAGCAATATACATATAGTCTAACATACAAATATATAAACACATTTATACAAACAGAAATATACTTAAATATAAATACACATACACAATAAAATGGGACATACAGATATATACATATATATGCACACACGCATATATATATATATATATACACATACACACACTTACACACATACACATATACATACATATATATATATACAAATATATCGTGGCACAAAGCCGAAATTAGGGGTATCCAGTGAGGGACGAACTCATACCTCAGTCGCACCTAATCTAGCGAACCATGCTGGCCAACCATTATACTGCCGTGATTTTATCATACATATACATGTACATACTCATACATATATACATACACATACATACATACATATACACACATACATACATACACATATATATATACATACACATACATATATATATATATATATATATATATATATATATATATATATATATATATATATATATATATATCCAACCACATACACATACATACATATATATACATATACACATACAAACATACATATATATATACTTACATACATACATACATACATACATATACACACATACACACACAAATACATACATATACACACACCCATACACACATACATATATAGGCACACACATACACATATACAGCAACAATTATTAACCTTTTCTCTTATAATCTACCTTACCTTCCCACATAATATATATATATATATACACACACACTCATATATATATACATACATACACACCCCACACATACACCCACACATACACCCACACATAAAAAAAAAAAAAAAAAAAAACATAAATACATTTATACACCAACCTACACATTCCACAGTGCAAATACTCTAACCAACACATAAATAAATATATACACATTTACACCAACACTAATAACACTATGTAGGTAAGCAATACACACTTATATCGTAAGTATGACCATCATGCAATAAAAATACTAATCTATTAAAAATACAGCGACATATCATTATCATTTAAAATTATCATTTAAAGTATACGACCCCTACACTAAGTTAAATTTATAACGGTGTTTACAATTTACTGTAAGTTCATATCTTTGATTTAAGAGATCAGCCTTGTTTTTAAATCTAATAATTTCAAAATTTTCATTAAGGCATAGGTAACATGGGGTATATAGGGAGTTACACGTACGAGCTTTCTTAACCAAACTCCATTTAATCGTAGGTGTTTTGTTCTTATCTTTTAGATTCCAAAAATACTTGGATAATGAAGTCATGTACCTATATTCACTGTGATTAAAGGATTGCATATATATATATATATATATATATATATATATATATATATATATATATATATATATATATATCTTGTCCACAGAATATATATATATATATATATATCTTGTCCACATATATACACACACACACACACACACAGAATACTCGAGGCTAATCAACACCGAATTGGACCAAAAATATACTTTACATTTCGCATGGTCTACCACCAATGTGTTAACGGCTATCACTGAAGGGCTATGTGGCACGGAACGAATATGTCATTCTCTGTAGTGATTTTCCAAGCGTAGCACAAGGACGAAAGTATGGGGCACCGAGTGAGGATCGAACTCACTACTCAGTCGTAATAGTTCTAGCGAGACAAGCTTGCTAACCATTACACGACCTCGAGGTGCCCAGTCCTTCTCTGTAAATCTTTACGTCCTAGTGGCATTATCGCCTGGTGTCAACTATCGAGACAAGTCAGCAAATGAACAGTTTACCTCAAATTAATGAAAAAAAAAAAAAAGAAAAGAAAAACACTTTTCCCGCTGTGAATGTCAAAATTGATATGAAAATGCAGCCATCGATCTCAAGGATCCGCATAAAAATTGTCTAAAATCTCTGATGCAACATGAAATATCTTAACACTGAATTTGTCTTATCCACCCCCATTAGCAATCATATTAACGTTGTAAAGATGAGTGGATTAAAAGATTATCTCAGTTACTTTCCTCTTCTCCAGAGGATAAGCAACTTAATGGTCAAACTATGAGACAATGATCTTCAAGTCGATGGTTCATTTTCTGAAGCTCATGAATAAAGCTTATTACCAGTAATATAATTATTTGTGTATTATATGCCCAGATTTCCCATTTTTTTAGTCTCATCATGTATGTACTCTACAGAAGAATTAAATATCTATTTTTTCCAAGGTACGTGCGTCGACATATTCCGGATAGTATAACCGATACGTTATATCTCTGGTCCAAATTAATTAATGTGTAATAACGAGTTTAAATCGCTAAGTAAACACTTTATTTGTTTACTTATATATTAAGAACATTGTAGATGCCCTGACAAGAGAGATGACCTGAAATGTTCATTTATGTTATCAGCGAAGTAGATATCTTCGTAATCATCAATGTTTTCGCTGTACACAGAGTCATCTTGTCCCCTTTCCATTTTTGTTCTACACTGCTGTCGAGAAAGAGCAACTAGCCATAATGTGGGTTTGTTCATAATTTTTATTCTGCTTGTGTTAGCACCTTTTCGATGCGAGTTCGTTGTATTTTGTGTCAAAACAATGTAAAATAGCTTTATATTTAGTTGAAACGAAAGAGATAAACATTTGAATAAATGTTAAATTCAAACTCAAATTAACTGCTACAAATTCTAAAAAATGTGTGTGTATTATACACAAGTAATTCTTTTCTTTCTTTTAAATTAGTAGCACAACGTTAGGGTTGCGTATTATACACGAAAGATTACAACAAATACTGCAACCAGGCAATTCAGACCACTTAGAGATGATTTAGAAGAAGATAAATGTAATATTAAATAATTATGATTACGCATCAAGCAAGCAATAAACTTACTTTGTCCACCAAAAATATCTTCATCGTTGAGCAGTTCTAAAGATATGACAAGTTTTGTCACATAGCGAAGTTTGTTTGGGTTTTTTTTGTTTTTTGTTCTGTGTTTTTTTTTTCCTTTTCCAGGTAAGTAATTAAAAGTCTATGTTCTTGAAGACTGTTTCGTTGATTTCATCCCTTGACTGTTGGCTTTCCATAGACAACATATATCACGAGGCGCTCAAGTTAGAGAAAAGTAAATTAAACAAAACGAGTTTTGTTTGTAAAAGGTGTGATCACGACCATACGTACTGGGGTTTTCAGACAAAAAACAGTGTGCAGAATCGCATTCTCTCTGCTACGAATTCATTTGTTGATTGGCTAACAAATGCTGGCTATATGCCGGTTTAAACGCACATATTCAAATACACAATGTCTACCGTTGCTTGCTAGAGAAGGAATTGAACTGATATGTGATGTCTGTCCTCCTTTATGGCATCGAATGTTGGATGATCTCCTCAAAGATGAAAAGACTTGAGTCAGCAAAGATGTGGTTCTACAGAAGGATGTTGAGGAAACCATGGACCGAAATGTGAGCAACGATGAGGTTTTGGAGGGGATGCAAACAAAAAGGAAACTCATACTTAGCATCAGAAAAAGGCAGCTGAAATTTCTGGGACACGTAAATGCGAAAGGAGGGCTGATGCCCACTGAGCGGATAGAGGGACAATGGAAAACAACGCTTGACATACACTTAACGAGTTTAAGCAAGTGGATGGCAAAACAGGGTCTGGGAGAAATAACAAAATTTCAAAGCTTATTGAGGGCTATACTGGACAGGAGGAAATGAAGAGCCATGATCGCCTACGTCCTGAAGGGACACGGCATATAAAAGAAGAAGACGGTTTTAGATGAGAATAAGCAGAAGTAATCTAACTGCTACACCGAAAAATTCAATTATAAATACCAGAGCAGAACAATGCTAATTTGACCGGTTCATGCGTAAAATAACTGTAATAATACATATGTGTCTTGGCGTAACTTATATTTTCCTATATTAATCTAACTCTTTTAAAGCAAAATACTCATAAGATCGCAAATTGATAGTTTAAGTCAGTAAAATGCGGCGTTTAAGAAGAGAAATATTTCTATGGAAATTTAAATATGCATTAAGTTAGAAACAACTCCTCTTAGGGATCTGTCAAGACAACAAGAAACCTTGAATATGATATTTGTCTTTTCATATAAGCTGTCAAAATCTGCACAAAAAAGATACAATTTTATAGTGTTTGGTACATACTACTATTTACTTTGTTCGTTCTTCAAAAGCAAGGTTTTTACGGCTGAATATCTGTTTAGCTTGAGTTTTAATTATATATAAAAACAACATATTTAGAAATCAATTCATCGGTGATTGAGGAAATTTTCCGTTTTGTTATTTTTCATTACAGGGAAAATATAAATGTGTAAAAATTAAATTGCAAGAGTGAGATTAATATAATCTGTAGGACAATTTAATCATCTGAACACTTGTTTCTGCCTCTTCTAAATCAATTCCTGGCTGACTTAACAATCATTACTAATAGACTGGGGTTCTCTGATGAGGTTTGAAGTATTGGGATTCTCGCCAGACATGTATGATTTTGTGGACCGATATTGTTTGTATATTAGATCGATGCATTCAGTGGAGACAGCTTGTAAGGCGGTTTCTAATGGATGAGAAAAGGAATTTCCTATCTCTATTGATATAGTCATATGCTGCTGTGAGGTCAATATACAGTTTTAAGAAAAAATGGTGGCGTTGAAAAAGTATTAAAAAAAAGAATCATTTCTGAAATTGAGAACTCAATACCAGAAAAAGTTGAGCGAATTAAACCCGCAATAAAAACATTTTAATTAATTATTTAGAATCGGTAGAATCGAAAGATGTTGCCTCCCAATGACGAGGTTACGATTTCCACCCGAAGAAAAACTGAACTTACTTTTATGCCAGGAATGGCAGATCAGTGTCGATTCTTGTGAAAATAAATTGATGGTTTTATATCATATTTGAGCTGAAACAGAACAATTTTGAAATGCGACGATAGAAAACGCCATCTATTTTAAAACTGATTTTCTGTGTGACTGAAAATTGTGGTCTTCGACCTCGATTAAACTAAGTAAATTGGTCTCTGAGTTGGAAAAAATTATGACCGTGAAAGCAAAGAAAAAACATTTTTAAAATAAAAATGAAAAAATACATTCAAAATGAAAACTTGAAAAAAAGTTAACGGAAACAGAAAACAATGGAGAAATATAAGAGACAAAGGAGAGAAATAAAGGAAAAAGAGACAGTAAAGAAGAATAAGTTTTGGATTGGTTATAAAGACACATTAGTTGAAGACAAATAAAACAAATGGCGTTGAAAATCGTCAGTGGCTGTCAGAAAACCAGACATAACAAAATTGAAATAAGTCAGCTTTTCCACTTGAAGTAATCTTCTTCGCGAATACTTCTTTTTTTATTATTTTATTTTCTAACTGCTTTTATGGTACACATGTCAAATTCAATCAAGTCTTTCAATTTAGGCAGTTGTGATTGAATAATGCAAAACTGAAGCACAAACTGTGTAGATCGCTCGAGATAAGATTTAGTCCTCTTGTCACTGATAAACCAACCTGAGAAACATACTCAGAAAGACAGAAACCAGTAAGAGAACAAGTAAAGTTTATTCTTTATTTCCGATTCACCCTGTTCGATGGTGCGTAAAAGGATTGAATAGCTCCAATGAAAGCACTCTGAACTGTAATGTAATCAAAAATTTATAACGATTTATATTAAGTCGCTGTCAGTTGTGATAGAATGGATTTTTGTGCTAATTCATTCTTCAGTCGTTAATTTAAACGGCGGAAATTCGAATGAAGTTTGTCCGGCGTCTCATTCCTTGTTTCATACATGCAGCCTTTTATCAAAAGAAACAGAAATCAACACCGCATGATAACAAATCTTCAAACTAAGATCGCATTGAAAGGTAAAACTGACATGAATTAGCATTCCATGGTAACTATGTTTATATTGTCTACAGGTATAAATGCTTTATTTCCGATATAATTTATTTAAACAGAGTGTATACCAGGAACTGGGAGGATTAGCAAGGGGACAATAATCGCTTAGAGCTAAAATGGATAGGATGATGTGGCAACTTATGATCGCCCATGTCCTGACGGAACACGGCACAAAAAGAAAGAAAGAAGTCATTGTTATTACGATTTTGAAGGTTGGGTGTGGCGACAGATTTCTACATTGCCATCAAGTATTTTGGCATCGTCATTTGAAAGCTACGACTTCGAGTGAATCAGGCTAAGCATCGCTGGCACCGAACCCGACAAGATTTACAATTAAGGAGATTGAAGCTAGCGATTAAAAAATGCGAGATTAACAACTAAATACAGAGAGTGACCTGGCAACATAAAAGCGGACACGTGACCCTACGCACTCTAGTACGTGGCTCACGAAACAATCCGATTTTAAAACTGACATCTTCCTGCTGTATTTTCAAAATTTATAGCAATAATTGATTTGATGTTGATCAAATCTTTATCATTAATGTCGTATTTCTCAACATGCACTAATCTATAACTTTTATAAGATAGACTATAAAATAGATGCCATAACTGATAGATGTCTATTTTATAACATGGCCCATAAAAACACTTCATTTTTAGATTGGTCAATAGTAATTCTTTCATCTTATATTTTTAATGCAGCATCCATACATAAGAAATAATGAAGGAAGAGTTCCACGCAAGACTAGAATTCACGTCACCTCAAAATTAAATTTTGCTGTCCATGCGTTCTTCGTCTTTGGAGTTTTACAACAGCCGTCTTTTGATTTTACAACATTATAGTTATCACTAAAAAATCCTGAAAATGCTCGATCGAATTGATTGGTTTTTATATGACTGAATTTGATCGGGATATATTCGGTATATATGTAATTGAGATACACTAAACAAGCCTTGATTTTCTTGTTCTTATCGCCTTTTTTTCTTTTGCATCCATTAATAATTTGTAGGGTAGTCATAGCTCAGATCTCACGGTGCAAAACATCAAAGAAATAACATTCATCATAGCTAGTATCAATTGAGTAGGCCTTTCTTCCAACTAATATCTTAACACAAGAAGTGAAAAACTATTTCTTGAAGGAAAAAAAAGGCAAAACCACTTGATTTGAGCCACTGAGCTGCAAGTATATAATAATTATTCAGTCATTAGATTTTAGCCGTGAACTATTTGTCAGATATACTTTTCAAATATTATATGGTGGTAAGTTTGCACTTTATTACGGTGGTAGATTTGCACTTTATTAGGCAGTGAAACACGTGTGTCACATTTGAGTCATTACCTTAATTTTGATTATCCTATTTCCGGTAGAGTTTAATGCAGGAAGTTGTTAAATATTCTGCAACTTTATGTATCGAGTATAATGTGCTAAGAAAGCGTAAGGTTGATAGTCTGGAGAAAAATTACAAAAATAGATTTCATTATCGAACATAAATCGAAGATACAGTTTCTGTAAATTATTTATAAAAGTGATTCGTATATTTGTTTTCATTCGAATAAGACACAATCCCAAAGAATAACGAAGATTAAATTCTTTCTGCGTAGTTTCAACATGCAAATAGCATTATAATCTCAAAATGTTTTCTTACTTCTCTTGAAAGTGAAATCAATTAAATAAGTTTTCTCAGGATGTTTACACAATTGAAAGAACTGACCAAAATAAGCAACTGAAGAATTCAAATACCTGTTATGGCATAATAAGGTTAGGACTGTCAACAAGATAGGACAATGGGATGTATATTCAAGCCTTTACCAGCGCTATTAGTGCACTAATAAGCTCTTAGACTCAAAATTCAGACTCTGGTTGACGATTGTATTTTCCGTGCTGATTCCTGTTACACTCAAAACTCTATACACTTTTCTGTCATTATGTGCAAAAATATTAAGCACACTACAGGAACATTTTGCCATTACAATGTGCCGATAGTAATAACTGAATATCTTTACCGTCAAAAATAGTATAAATTCGATTTAGTCTTTAAAATTATACCCAGAAGCACGTACTACAGTAGGCACTGAAGCATTAACTCCTTCTAGCAATGAATGGAACCACTAATTAAAAACAGTTCGCAGTGTAGGGAATGAAGAAAACATAATCTCAGTAAAAACAAATAGTATTATTATTTTTAATTAAGAATGAATAAAAATAAATAAATTTAGTTTCATGAAATCCATTGGCTTTGAGACAAAAAATTAAAATGACTGTGTGCGAAAATTGTTAAAAGTACAATAAGTTTTACTCTTTCAGTTTCACTTGTACTAAAAATTTATACAATACTGACAAGAATGAGAAAAGCAAAAGAGAAAAATCGAAAGAAACAGAAAAATTCGATTCTGTTTTCAGAATAAAATTCTTCAACGAATCAAAAGTAGTTTCGATTTTTCATCGTCTATATTTTTACTTGTTTCTTCGACTGATCGGAATATATTTTCTTGCAAACAAAAACGGATATTCTATGACTATCAACGGCTGCATAAGAATCGATTACCCACCCTTAAGTCGTATGCTATGAGTGGCATGGAAACGAAATATAAAAACCTAAATTAAGAATTTAATATCAATATTTAAAATAGGTTTCTTAAATTTCATGAGATTTCGCATCGTATTAGGTTTTGCAGAAACATCTTTAAGGTACCAACATATATTGCAATAAGACGTTCCAGCACAAAGACGAATAAGTCAGTTACATGAGTAAGTAGACACACTCATGGGACCTGAAAAGAATCCGTTGATGTATCGGGAAGATTCAGTTGTGTCCACTCATATACAGAGATTTGTATTATTTTTATTTCACGTTTTTTAGAAATGTGTAAACCTAGGTACCTCCACTAATTCACTAATGAAAAATGCCTCAAACTTAATAAAAACAAAGATTTGTCGCCAAATATTTGTGTTATTATTAAGAGGAAAGACCAAAGTATTTTTGATTATTTAATTAAAATTTTAATCCTTTCTAGTATGTTCGGAAATTTGATTAAAATTTTGTTTTTCTTGCGTCAGTGGGTGGGCCAAATGTTAGTACGAAAAATTTTAACGCTTTTTTTTTCAATAAAAACACATTGATTTGGAAATTATTGCAAAAATCAATTATGTTGGATTTTAATTACACTCTCAGTATTTATTTACAAATAAATTAAATTATTTTAGAAATATCTAAATATATTTTAGGAAATCTTGGTAAAAATATTTTTTACATCTATTATCCCCACCCCCATATTAAAATCCTACCCCTTAATATTTATATTAGTTAAAAGCAGAACTCCTTGGAAAATTTAAATCATCATTTTCGCTATAAAACAGAAATACCATTTACTGGAAATCTAATCTGAATTGTAAAACAAAAATGCAATGAAATTAAGACATTATTTAATTAGAAAAGTTTCTAATTGATTTTATAAGATATGTCAAGGATATTATTGTTTTAAGAATTTTTTTCGATGAATAATATATTTTTGCAAGATTTTTTTCATATTATTTAATTTTAATTAGGATAATTTATAAAATTTAAAAATCTTTTAAAATTCTGTATCAATTTCACCCTTTTAGACGATATTATTATTAAGTAAAAATTATATTTACTAAACAAATGGAAAAGCTTAGTATAAATCACCAAACATCAATATTTTTAAAAGAATTTAGATTTTTTTTTGTCGGTACGGATGATCATACATGATATTATCAAAAAATAAGAGAAAATTATTAAAAATACACTTTTAAGTGCCGAATCTAGGTGCGTCGTCAGTGTTGTTGCTCCCATGTCACTAGAAGTTTCGGGTTTAAATAAACAACAGACTTCTTCGATGGGCGGCCAGACCGAATATGATCAGTATTCAGCCCGCACCCAGAATAAAATTAATATTTATTGTATCAAAAATACAATTTTGGCACATGGCCTAAAAAAGGGGATGGTTTGAGGCTGGTCGACACTAACTATCCTATACCTAGCTAATCCGATTCACGACTCATTCACTCATTACAATCTCCACATCCACCATAAAAACTCGTCCGTCACCACTCAATCCTCCATACATCACAATACCGCATTCTTTCAGGGGGGGGGGGCTACAAAACGCACCCCATGCCATAAAAATTTTAATGATTATAAATAATACATAAAAATCTAATCATGAAGAATGAGAGGGGAGGGAAATGAACCCACTAATAAACTAAAAATCAACACAAAGTAAACTAAACATAACTGATGTTAGTAGGGCCCGTCCAACCCTCAAAACAGAGAGGCTGCTGTATTCTGCCCATGGGACAAAATCAAGAGACACTCTCGCTAAGGGAATGGGAAAAGGATAGAAAAATCATACGGGCATAGAAAAATATAAAGCTGACCCAGACGAGATAAAAAGGGGCCAAAAACAAACTGGGGAGGTTGGGAATCTCAACCTGGATCATAACTAAAGATGTGGCCGGGAACAGGCCGGGAACAACACTTACTCACATTAACTAGGCACACAAAGTTTGTCTAACCTAACCAGGGGAGGGTTCCAAAGGAAGACGCCTCGATGTGACATAGGTTGACCTAAAAGAGAAAATCAAGGCTAGCCCCGTTCAAACGAACCAAGCTCGCCTCAGTCACCCACCTTTCGCTGAAGACTGTCGAATGCAAGCATTTTCTATCAGTTCTAATCTTCATCTTGAGTTGATGCTCAAAGAATCGGATCAGATCCTGATGAGAAAGACAATTGCCTCGCAAGAATTCCTCCTGTCGCGTCGTCCAAATCACCATTCGAGCCGTGGCCAGCAGCGTGAGAAACACCATTCGTTTCACCCCGGAGTACGGGGGCGACACATTGTCACACGCGTATGCGCGATCAATGGGCACAAGCTTTTCGGGAGCGAGACGTGTCGTCAGCTCGCCGACATGGTCCCATAAGGGGCGGACCCGGGGGCAATGGTAGAAGGCGTGCGAAGACGGTTCCTCTAAACCAAAGCCACACCGTTCACAGTCTGGCAGATCCGCCAAGCCCCATATGAAGGCCTTGTCAGTGAGAGGTAGCCGATTCCAAGCCAATCGCCAGGTAAGCGAAAACTCAGGGTTACTGAGGTAATCCGCCGCTGGCGCCCAAGACCAGTAAGAGCGAAACTCATCCTCCGACAAGCCGAGCGTCTCACGTAGGGAATCCTTCGCGAACCCTTCCTCTAAAAGACGATAGAAGACCTTCCGAGGCCGTGAAAGGTCACTGGACAGAGGAACGGCCAACAAGGCCGACCGACACTCGCGAAGGAAATCCGATGGATCCGGGGGTTTACGAAGGCGCTCAACCCGCGAGATGGAGGGATTAATAGTAAGGTCCCATCAATCCCCGTCATTATCGAATCTCCACCTGTCAACCCGCGGCGTAGGAAAGCCAACCTCGAGGCACGTTTGTGACTCCATAAGTGTGGCATTCCCAGAACCCCCATGACACGACCCGATCCCCGGAGGATAGCGAGCGCTCGAGCGGCTTCCCGTGGTCGTCACAGAGAGGAAGTACGGACAATCGATAAAGGACAATCGGAAAAAGCTATGTAGCACACACCTCCCTTCACGGACAACCTCCCAGAATCAAATTTGCTACTAACTTTAGGACGTGCATTATATAATTTCCCCCAGAAAACAGTAACTAATCAAGACTTCACTTGGGCTATTCATTGTCATAGATTGGGTATGCTTGGTTGTACTGATCTTCCTACATGCGACCAAGTCAGGGTGTTTTTTGGAAGAAGAGAAAAGAAAACAAACATATATATATATATATATATATATATATATATATATATATATATATATATATATATATATATACACATTAATAAAATAAAAACGATTTATTATATTGGCTCGTCTTACGACTTACTTTTCTATATCTTCTTCTCCTTTTAACTTCTTTATTATATCTTATTTGTTTGGTCTTTCTCTTTTTATAACTTTTCTTTTTATTCTTATTTTTTCTTAACTACACTTAACAAAATGTTTACAATAGAGTAATTAAAATGACTTAGACTATTTACAAAAAGAAAACTCCTAAAATGTGGTATGAATAATTTGGGATATTGATTGATACTTTAATAAATTCCGTTTAAAAACTAAGAGAAATAGCATTTACGATATTTTAAACTTAAATTAAATATTTGGTTCAAAGATTAATTATATTTTAAATCAGCTAGTATGTCTCAAATAAAGTTTTAGAAAAGTATATTTTATTTGGGGGGATTTTTTAATAAAGGTAATTTGCATTAAAAAAATTTGAGCTAAAAATAAAATTAAAATAACTTCTTCCAGTCAATTTAAATTAGTTTTGAAGTAGAGCAAAGTATTTTTCTTATTGGAATTATTAAATCTAATCCATTATCTTTAAATTAAGACTAAAATAAAATCTTCAAGAAATATTTATCATTTTTAAAATTCTATGTAAACCAATTACTTAACAAACATATCACGAAATTACCATCATAAATTGATAACATTTTTATGATAGGCGTATATAGAAATTTGGAGATGATAATGGCGCTTAGTTTCAAAAAAATTTTAGCGCCAGCAATGCGGCTTACATTCCATAATGCATTCTTAACAGTGAAACAACTCATTAAAGTTAATTTCACTGGGAAATATGACGAAGCTATCGTATAAGCATCCTTTGTGATTCATTCTCCTGTAGTCATTTTAGCATGGCTGAAAAATATAGATTTTCTTTCAAAATTGTGTAGCTCGACGACTTCACCATTTTAGTTCTCAGTCTTAAATCTTAAGAAATCAAAAACCAACATGAATTAGACTGATTTTAAAGAAAGAAATCGTTTGAAATGACATTAGTAACGGATTTCTATGCATTTATATTCTCAAAACTTGTCAAAGCAACTTAAATCAGCGATTTATAATTGCCTGCAGTCAGTAAACAAAAATAAATAATTAAAATCACCATTAATTATTGACACTTTTTATTACAAATTCTTATACGACGTCATGTGTTTACAACTGATTCTTGCATAAAATCTGCGAAATTCTCACTAAAGCAGATATTCTAAATCTTGTGATCAACACATTTATAGATTGACTTTAGCGATTAGTCCGAGAAAGTCGTGTTACTATGAATTTTGTGAACAACGATTTGAAACTTAGGTTTAGAGCATGCAACTGAAATTTAGGCTTGATATATAACAAACAAATCCAAGGAATAGAAAAACGAAGGTAGTTGAGTATTACACATTCGCACCAGCATTCGATGCATGATTCTCTAGCATCAAGCATCGAGCCCTGTTGTGAGGGCGGAATAAAATTTTAAAGAATTTTCTCATACTATTTTCCAAGGTAATCAAACACTTGCAAAATTGACACAATGCAGTCTTCGGACATGCGCTGAATAACCTAAGTTTTATATAAATTACATAAACAATAGAAAATTTTTTGATCGAGCAGATCTTTACATTGGAAAACACATTGATAAATCAGTCAAATAAAAACATTAGTTCTTGAAGTATATTTTTAAAACCGAAGAAGAAAATGAAAATATTTACCATAATTTTCTAGTGCACCGCCCACAAAATCGATTGCGATTTTATAAAAAATCTGACTAATATCGATTTCTTAATCTTTCTGTGATTTGACAGTTTTGTAATTAGTTGAATAGTTCAACGAAGAAAGGATTATCGATTCATCAAAGTAATTCTGATCAGAATCAGACATTAATCTACCACGTCTTCTTCTTTCTGTAGAAATGACTTCGTGAATCACACGAAATCATTTCTACAGAAAGAAGAAAAGATTTAGCAGAACAAAAAACTTTTTTTTCTATTAAATGAAATGTTTACGTTATAAAAATGCCTTTCAATTTTTTTCGCAGTTTCTTTGAAGTCTATTCGTTTAAAATTGTCGGTAAATAGATGTTCTACACATATTTACAAGAACTCCATATTTTAGAATGTATAATTTCATAAAATCTTCATGTATATGTATAGTTTTCAAATAGTAGAAAAAAAGGTTGTGGAGAGGCATGAAGGCTTATATTCTGAAGGTACATGAAATTTGAAAAATGAGAAATGCGTTCATAACAAAGGATCACATGTTAAGTGTATCCCTTCACTGTACTCTCTCTCTCTCTCTCTATATATATATATATATCTATCTATCTATCTATCTATCTATATATATATATATATATATATATATATATATAATTACATGCATCAGTCAAAAGAGAAATAAATCGAACAATTAACGTCAGGGGAGCTGGAAAAAAGCTGTTTGTAAATGACTTGCACGTAGAGTCATATCTTAACACGTCGGCTGTTCTCAAAATTCAAACTAGCCACTTTCACGGTCAGAGCTAGACAGCCGTTTGGTGGTTTGGTAGGCATCTATTTTAAATTAATTTTCTTGCAATCTATCTCTGATAGAGTACAGGTTATTTATGCATGCATCTCAGGTGGTTGTGTCTGTCTCACTACCTAGTTTTTTACCAAATACACTATTATCCACACATTAACTTAACTAAAATGAACAAAATCAGAAAACCAAACTTTAAAAAAAAGTAGATATCATTGTGAAGGGTTTATGCTTCAATTCTCCGAATGCGGAACTCCATCTTCTTGAAGCCAAACTTGACCTCCTATTTCTGTCTGAAACAACTATTAATAACTCACTCCCATTCCACGAGCTCACAAATTCAAGCTACTCACTCCTAATAGCCAAACATGACCACCTAAATCTCTACGCCCACAAGCTCTACGCCTACATTAAAGACGGATTTTTATTTGATACCCACAAAACATGCCAGCAAAAACCGAACTGCCAGCAGTGGTTCACTCTTGAATGCGCTGTAGGCATAGCTCACTGTAACCACGATCTTGAATATCTATCACAACGAGCGGTGTAATTGAAGATTTACTGCATTCAGAACTGCTCGCAATCGCTGCAAGAAAGTTCTTGGAAATGCAAATTGAAAATATGCATAAACGGTCGAGACCAAGTTTGAAAACAAATAAATTGGATCCCGAAATCAATAGAGGCAAAGCGACTGTTCCCACTATTATAAATCGTCTAGAGGGCATATTTTTCCCGTCAGATAAGGCGACGCTATTTGCCTCCAACTCAACATAAGACATAGAACATCCCCCTTCCTGACTTTCCACGTCTCACTGAGCACAATCTCAGTATTATTTTTATTACATCCCGGGAAGTCTCAAGACTTCTCAATAGCTTTCACACTAAGAAGGTCACTGGCTGAGAAAAAATCCAAATGGTTGTCTTTAATAATATCAACACGAAACTATCCCTGATATTAACGAAATTATTTAACTGCTGCTTGAAAGAGAAATCCTTCGCAAGTCTGTAGGAGGTTTCAAGTGTATGCCTGGTTTTTAAAAATGCGGGTGAGCGCGCTCATTCCCCTCTCAGTATAGACACAACAGTCTCTACAGTGTAATTAATAACATCCTCTTGAGTGACAGACTGTTCGATTCTCGATTGGTTCGATACAGAGCTGATGCCCTATTATTACTCACAAAATTAGTGAGGCACTAGACAACAAATACATCTCAAGGACCATAGCATTAGAAATTCCAAATGCCTTTGACAAATTGTTGCACAAAGGATTACTGCACAAACTCTCTATCTATTGAATCATTGAAAGAGTCTTCTCAACAATAAAGTCCTTTAACGGTTAGGTACCTGAAAGTAATAGTTAACGGGCTGATGATACGTGGGCACTAGCAATCAACGCAGACGTCCCCTAGCGGTCGCTTCTCGGCTCAACCCGCTTTTTACATAAATGATCTACCCAAGATCTCCGATCATTTGTGAATATCTATGCTTATGAAACGATGGTATATGGGTGCAGCGCCAAAAACTACACATGACCAGAGATTGGCAGCTGGTCCCTCCTCTGATCTAAGTCTAAAATCTCAGTGGGGGAGAAAGTGGCTGGTTACATTTGATGCCTCGAAAACCAACCTAGTTAAATTCCATCATCAAATATCGGGACTATCAACAGTCACGATAAATGGATGTTTGCACATGAAGGCCGCGTGCCTTGAGCGAGTATTGGGCCTTAAATTCAACCCAGACCTCAAGTGGAACTCGTTTATACGATCCATCGCTAAAGATGCAGGAAACGTGGTCTGTTCCTTGTCCTGTTCCAATAAGTACCTGACTCCTCGTGCTATCGTCTACTTTTAAAAGAGTCAGATCAGGTCTAAAATGGTGGACTGCTGTCATTCCCCTCACTGCTCTATCGCTACTTCCATGGAAAGTGCTCAGGCGAATTATATATATATATATATATATATATATATATATATATACTTTTTAATTATTTCACCCCAAGCAAGGCGAGAATGCCACTAGACCGCAGGGGGTTACAGAGAGTGAAAGTGAGAAAAAAGACTGGGTATAGGGATGGATTGAGGAAAGTATAAAAGATAAACGGGTTTCATGAATATAGACGTTGCATTTAAGTTTTTAAAGATTGTAGTTATCAGGGAATCAAGAAAACGGAAGGTATTTCCACAGGAGGGAAGTACGAGAAAAGAAACTGTTGGAGTAGAAATGGCGGTTGCATTTCACTATTTCAATATTAATAGGGTGGAACCTAAATGCCAATCTAGTAGCACGCTTAAATTCACGTAGTTGGTATCAAGGAAAAAAAGCTCGTCAGGGCAGTTGCACTGAAAATATTTGTAGAAAAGACAGAGGGAAGCCACGTCACGTCGATGACAAAGTGACTGAAGTCGAGATGACAAGTCAGGATAAATTACATTGCAGATCCGTCATTTGATTTTGTCAAGATGAAAAGTAGGAGCACCAGACCAGATATGGCAACAGTGTTCAATGCACGGATGAATGGCAGATTTGTAAATGTGCGAGATGGACTATGACGAGAAAAACCTTCTGGCGCGATGCAGAGAACCAAATTTCATTGCAGAAGATGTAACTATTGATTCGAAGTAGCCGTTTCACTTCAAGTCAGTTGAAAACGTGAAGCCAAGAGGGCATAGAGTATTGTCCTCCATGAGTCTAGCATCAGCCATTCTGACAGTGGTTAGGAAAGTTTCTCTATGGTGGTTGAATGAGAGCAGTTTCGTTTTGGCATTAAAATTTGCCAGCCATTCCCTGTTCGAGTTAACCCTTTTCAAGAGAAGCGGCCAGGTTAACCTTGTCAGATTTGCTATTGAGACAGGAGTAAACTGTAATGCATCTGCATAAATGCTTACTGATGACATCAGGAAGATCTTTGATGAAGACCAGAAACAGCGTAGGATCCAGGATAGAGCCTTGGGGTACACCGCGTTCGTATGAAAGGATTCCTTAGTTCCGCCAGTTGTAACATTCACGGATAAGACACGCCAAGCTACACACACTGTAGCGAACCACCTTCATCCACTCCGTATTCCATTGGTGAGAATTAAGTTTCACTTGAGCAGCTACTTCCCACGAACCACTGCTCTGTGGAACCTACTCCCAAAAGAACGTTTCCTATTTTTAACCTGTTCGAGTCCAGGATTAACTGTTATCTGCCTCACATTTCCACATAAACTTACCTCGAGTGCCTCACAGGGCTTGTACAGTGTGAACTTGACTGTAAAAAATATTTTACCTTTTCGATTTAAGCTAATATATCATCCAAAGTCTTATGCAAAATGTAAATGATTTTTATATTATATCGATATATATAAATATTGACATATACACTAATTTTAGGATAAATTATCAACTAATTAAATTGCATATAAACATTTTAAAATCATTTATATAACTTAAATGATTATGTTGTAAATTAATGTGACACTATTTAGCTATGGTAATTGGCTAACTAATTAACCATAGAAATTAAAAACGGAAAATATTTAAGGAGAGAAAGAGCTATATCGAAAGATAGACTGAGCGATTTATTTTATTTACAAAAAAAAGATACTTTTCGCAGGGGACAGAAAATCCGTAAGAAAAAGCGAGATTATGATTCTGTCAAAATTAATTAATGTCAGGATAAGGGAGTGGCGCGCCAGACGAAACAGAATTCTGAAAGAAAAACAAAGCCAACCAACGCATGCGACCATAAAAAAAATTTCAGCTTGAGACCACCACGGAGAATAGATATTAATTATCTTTCAGAGATATCATTTAATTTTAATTCCTGGTTCAAGCGAAGAAAGCCATCTGGGATATGCACGAATCTTGGCATGAGAAGGAAATGTAAAAGGAATCATTATTATTGCTTATTCAAACTGTTGACATCAGACATAGCGTCTCGAAAATGAGCATCTGGTGATAAAAGAATTTTAAAGCAGAATTTGATTCTCAGGTAAACACGACCACCCAGTTAAAAGTTGACTGGCGGAGAAACCAGGTGTCGGGTTTTGACAGTGATTAATGAGTCGATAGAGGTCCGGGCTATGTGGATTTGGGTGTCCCCAAAATTAAGATGTGATAGTAATTAATTGGCAATCTGGGATTTGTAAATATTTTGGCTGAAGGAAAAGGAAAAAGAAAAAAGTATTTTGTAAACAAAATTCTGGATAATAATTCTAAGAGGGCCAGTCTTGCCACACCACACTGCCGACAGATCATTGGTCAAGTGGTAGCATGGGTGATAGGCGGAGGTGAATGTATGAGAAAGACGGAGAAGTTGTTAACACCCACTGAGGGGATTGGTATGAGATACTAATTTGAGGGAAGTGAGGGAAGGTCGGAGGATAACTCTCCTCCGACCTTCCCTCACGGACGAGGGAGAAACGCCCGAAATAGAAAGTGATTAATCTTCCAAAAATGGGAAGTAATTAATTTTCCTGGCCTAAGAACAAAGAGAATTTTTGCTGGGAATTGAGAATTATCAAGGAACCCAAACAACGTCAGGCCCTCACACCAGGTTTTGGTTGGTGTCTATATAAAAGAACGTCTCGAGGCAGCTGAGCAGTCAGTTCCAGACAGTTCGAGTTTGGAGTTAGTTCGAGAAGTTGGGGAGTGTTGCCTCGCAGAAACTGAGGTTTCCACGTCCTACTTAGTCTTCCTACCAAAAGCAAGTTTTATTGACGAACGATTTAAGATACCATAACTCGCTTAAGAAACGCAAAAAGTGTCACGAATCCATAGAAACGGGCTGGGAGACAAACACACTCCAGTATTCAACAGACAGATAAAGATAATTGTTATTTCTCAGCATATTTGAACCTCTTGAGTTTGTTTTATTATTATTTTTACTTACGCTTGTGCGGTATCAACTTTACCCCAGATTCAGCTTGCACTACGGCCCGACGCCTGATTGATTTCGTCTACCTAAGATCAAAGTCACAACGTGGGTAGGTTAGACTTGAGATCAAAGCAGTTACTTCGGTGAACAGACATTGGAGGTGAGCTGAGAACGACAAAGTTGGTATCGAACCGGGAACGACCAGATCAACTGGGACACAGGCTGGTGGCAGCGACAAAGAGTCAACCCCAAAACGCTGGTGGAAGAAACCTTACAGCTTCGCGCCGCACTGGGAGTTGACCACGAGCCGACGGCGCAGTGTCATATATTGATGTTGCGACCAGTGAACGTCACATATTGGCGCGGCGACCACACCAGTGGGTGTCACATATTAAACCGCGACCACCGGTGGGTGTCACATTAATCATTTGAATTATTTAATACCGCATATACTCGAGTACAGTCCAAGTTTTAATGATCGCAATTTTTTTTTTCATTTATTGTGACTGGTTGCACTATAAGCAGGTAATTTTTTCTGGAGGGTTGAAAATTCATGCAAAAACATCTATGGGTTGTAATATACAAGAGTATATAGTAATTAAAACCATCATAAGTTAACTTATATTCAATTATTTGATTTTATTTATTTAAATAAATGGTTCAAATATTTTTACTTCTGAGAATTATTTAACTAATATTTTAAGTTCTTATGAAAACTGTTCAGATCTTCTGATTATACAATGAAATTAGAAAATATTTCCCCTGTCGACAGTGAAACGGCTTCGAACTCACGTCTGTTTCGATGTATTAACATAATTTAGAAAATATGTAATGGAGAAAACACTTGGAAATAAAAGTTATGAAGAAAATATCGAAGTTAATTGCAAACCTGGTCAGCATCAGCAATGCATAGCAATGACTGAATCGCTAGCTTCTTTCATAAGAGAGTAACTTTGGCAATGCCTCCTTTTTTATTCGTAATTTGTGGCAATTCTGTGTATAATGAGAAATGGCAAGAAGGAATCTTTAAAAAAGAAAGAAGTTTCTGAAATACGGACAGGCAAATAATGGAAATGCCTTTAAAAGAAAGGAGATAAGGGAATTTTTAAGAAAAGAATTCATCAAACGACAACAAAGACGAACCACACGAGAGAAAAAACACGGGAAGAATTGAAGGAATAGCAAGGGAGAGAAATAGGACTGAGGTGTGATGATGGAACTGGACATAAAGAAAAAGGGAATGGAAAAGAAAAGAGAGATGAACTCGAAGAAGCAGTTTAAGAAACAGAAGTAGAAAGAGAAAAATATCGATTTAAAGAAGCTCATAAAAAAATGAACAAGTAGAAATAATAATAATATTTCCCAAATAGAAAAAAGAAAAAAAAACGGAGAAAATGACAAAAAAAAAACACTTAACCAAAATATAAAGAATTCTGTTTTTTTGTTTTGTTTATGTTTTTTTCTAAAGAAATGAATGTAAGTTATTCCGTTTTGATTTAATGAGGTGTATTGTTCCGTCTTTTGTTGTGTTTAGTGAGAAAATGTCCAACTTCAGCTAGTGAATGAGGAGATTGGTTGGTGCCAAAATACCACAGGTTATCATGGCTTCGTTCAGCCGAAGCTTTCCAGCAGTTTTGGGGGTACCGTAAAAGATGGTACGACGAGAAATACAAATAAGTTTCATTGGAACACAATTATATATTTAATGAAAATGTTAGAGAAAAATAAAATATTTTGCCAGCTTAAATATAAATGTAAAACTTTTGTCGCAAGCTGAAAACTCTACGTTTAACATCGCTCATTCAAAATCAATGTGCACACTCAAAGCCCTGATAGCTATGCATTACAACTAATAGTTTCCTATTCACCGCCGTAACCATTGTCCTTTAATCTAAGTGTTATTTTATTCATGAGACATAAAATTTAGATATAATCTCTTGTTCAAAATTGGAAAATTTACGAAAGCTATTTCTACTGAAGTTTAAGCCATGTCCCTCTTTGCACCTTTACAATATCTATTGACATACTTCATATGTTATCGTTTAAATATGAAATTAATTTTAATGAACGTAACTTCAAGAGTTTCTATTTTTATTTTAAGTTTGGTTGTAGTTTACGCACCTCAAATTTCAAAGAGCGGAAATAGTTATCGGTGCATGTCAGCAAATTAAAGCTTTACTCATTAACCAGACTGTTTTATTTTGATTATATTAAAAAATTTCGACATAATCCTTTTCTTCCTTCGCAGGTTGCACACAGTCACCTTTCCACTGAACATTAGAAAAAGCTTTAAATAATAAAAGAAATAATCTTATTAAAAATGAATGTTTCATTGTGAAGAAAAAAATTGCCACATACGGCAGGTAGTGAGAAATTCAATCGCTTAGAAAGTGTCAATCTGGAATGACCCATTAATTTACACAAACATTATTCCATTAATTGCATTTAGCCGGCCTGATATAGGCGGAAATTCTTCCAATCATTTTGACCAAATGCCAAGTATGAAAGCCAATTTTTCTTATTCTCCCTTCCTGTTTCTCCTCCTCCTCCTCCTACTACTACTACTACTACTACTAATACTGATCCACATCCAACGCCTCCCTTTTCTATTATTATTATTATTATTATTATTATTATTATTATTATTATTCTCCTCTTCTCTTCTTCCTTCTTCTTTAATGCCTTCTTCACTTCTTTCCTTTTCTACCTCCTTTTTTCTTCTTCTTCTCTCCCATTCTTTTCCCCGATTTTCCTATTCTTCCTCACTCCCTTCTGCTTTTTCTTTGTTGTATGTCCTTTCTTAGCTTAAGACACATTTTCCAGGTTAATATTTGTGTCAATTTCGCCAAGTGTACAAGTGGCGTATGCTGCAAATTGATAAGAAATGCCATAAGGAAAAATGATTTTCGCTCAGATTTCAAAACCAAATCGTATCATTGAGAAGAAACTCATGTTGTCCCGAATGCTTTGCTGTCTCTAATAAACCGGAAGCAAATTCGTAAACAGAATACAAATTATGATAAAGGCATTCTTCAAAAGCTTCTTCAAGGCGGAAATTGGTAACCTCGTGATTTTATTTACGAGAAATATTCAAGCATTCTTCATTCTCTTCAAAGTCACATTGCAGTAAATCAATGCTCGATAAGCTTACCTCACTGCAATGAGTTCGATTCTTCCATTCATACCAAAAATATATATTTATCATGTTAAATTATTTGAGGACTCATCAATAGAGCACCCAGCGAAACAGAAGTATTTACATTGCTAATGGACTGCGAAATAAATAAACTAAATATGGCAAGTGACCATATTCTCATACACATGATCATGATGATAGCAGCATCTCGATTTCAAGCAATGCATTCGCTTGGTCCATCCTTAAATATGTGCAACGCTGATATAGACCTAGTCCTGCTAGATGGCGAAGGATCTCTTTTTTTCGTATGGGAATTTTGATGATTTCTGAGGCCTGTTATGTCAAATTAATTACACGTTAGATCAGTTTGCAGTAACATTTTCAGGGTAAATAACATTAATCCCTCTATTGAGTTTTCATGCGCAATTCGATTCTATTCAAAGTCCCTATTACCTGCTCCCATCCAGGATGAACAATCCAAATATAGGCACTCCCAGCCGTTTTCACACTGTTAGCCTTCTTTAATAAGTACTTGATTCAATCTTTATACTTCAATTTCGACTTGTGCACTCCTATTTTTTTTTGTCTTCCTTCAGTCATTTCATCGCATAAAAACCGCCTATGTATCCCACTGTCCTTCATCCAAACCACATGACCACTCCATCGCAACCAACACTGAAGTAACACAGAGTCAATTCTAATAAACTAACTGTGTTCGGGGATATCAAAGTCAGTCATATATTATATATTTGCTACCTGATACCCAATATACGGCGGAAACACTGTTGCTGAAATCGCTTTAGCCTTTTCATGCGTCTCTGGTGACTCAGATCTCATATGCATACAACAATGAAGCTACAACAGAATTATTGTAAACTTTTAACCTCATCTCAATAGAAATTTCATGTTGAGAACATAACGTCTTTCCAGTTTTTCGAAAGTATTACTGGCCCTCTTAATTCCACTATCCAATCCATTTCACATCACATTTAAAGAACCGTCCAAACATACGAAACTTTTCATAATACTCAGTTTCCAATCTCAACGGATCCTTCAATATTGACAAAACTGTTAGTGGGATTTTAGGAGAGTTAATGAAATATCATTCATACTAAAATGAATTTAATCCTGTTTGCCACAATATTTTTCTGAAGAAATCTATTATGTTCTTTAAAATTATCTGAATTCTATGAACTATTTTCATCATGAATGTTTATTTGTATTTCTTTCATGTTATATTTGTTTTATTACAACGTTCCAGGTTTATATTTATTTCCGATTTAGGCTGTATATTTTAAAAACAGTGCAGCCACCGAGAATATTATGTTAAAAATATGAAAGAAAATCTAGTCAAAAATGAATAATGAAATGTGTTACAGTGACGTTAATGTTTTCAGCCTGTCACTTTCAAGATTATCTTTCAAGAAAATGAGTTGTAAGTAAATTCTTCATTTCAAACTTTCTTTATTTCCTGTATTCAACTCTTTCTCTACTTTCTTGGAATTTTTATTAGTGAATTGTTTTTCCAGGAACCCCGTTGGAGAAGAGAGTTCTTTACTTGCGCTGCCAATTCGTCTAGTGTGAAATGAAGACTGAAATGAAGAATCTCGAAAGAACACGGCCTAAAAATATAATTCCCTCAACATCAAAGCAAGTCGTTGAATTAAAATGGTAAGTCAGGACAAGAAAAGAAATGACTTGCAAATGGAATTTTCAATTTACTCTCAAGGCATTAAATTTCTTTCGTCGCAAAAGGAAGACAAAAGATTGAAAAAAGAAACTTTTTTCTTTCACGCATTGTGTTCATACAACAATTTTTATCTCAACAGCAAATTTTGGTTTTGAGATGTTTTAGTTTTGTGAGGTTAAAAAGGTTACAAACAATGAATTGTGTGTGCATACATATATATAGCTTCTCCGGTGAATCCTGGTAGGAAATCATTCAGCAATTCTATTTCACAAGCAAGATGTCACAATAGATAGAACTTTGAAGAAAAAACAAAAATAAATTTAATTAAATTTGTCAACAAATGTCAGTCTTGAGAAGATGTTTATCAAGGAGTGGAATTGATATTATATGATATATTGGAAGCAGTCTAACCGATTAATATATATATATATATATATATATATATATATATATATATATATATATATATATATATATATATACACGAAGATATATATATATATATATATATATATATATATATATATATATATATAAGCATATATATATATATATATATATATATATATATATATATATATAAATAAAACATATATTTTGAACAATAAAAATATTAGAAAATTAAAATCTTCAGACACACTGGGTTTTGTAGATTAATATTCTTTCGTTTTTATTATTATTATTTCGTTTAGATTCCTCGACTAGTTTCGGCGAAAATGGCCATCATCAGAAGAAATATTTCTGCTTGCTGGTAGCAGTGAACTACAGAAATGAATGTCTTGATGGAGAAAATGAAATTTTGTCTGTAGTTTTCATTTGTTTTTTTTATTTTTTTATCTTTTTAACATGAATCTTTTAACATTCCTTGTGTTGGTCAAACAGTCTCTTTTAAGTTGTTATTTGAGATAAGAGCTGGATGGATCCATGCTGCTCTGAATTCCCCTGGTCGGTTTGACAGTTTTATTGGTTCCTGGAGGGATGTGTCTCTGTTAAGTGTGTGTGTGTGTGTGTGTGTGTGTGTGTGTGTGTGTGTGTGTGTGTGTGTGTGTGTGTGTTATTTGGTTCTTAGGGAGTGAGTGAATATGATATGTGTAAGCGTGTACATTGCTGTGGGGGGTATCATTTGGCTCATTAGGGAGTGAGTGAGTATGATGTGTGTAAGTGTGTATGTTCGCGTGGGTGTGCGTGTAAGTGTGAGGCTTCAACACCTCCGTAATTATGCCTGCCTTGTGTGGGTGAGAAATGTGGGTAGGTTTTGATTTGTAGAGTTATATATTAGTACTATCTATATTGTTAAATGTATGGTTTAGCCCAGCTGGATAGTGTGTTTTTAAACGTTGTATCCACTTATTTTCATGTAACTCTAAAATCTTTCTAATGTTATCTGCTCTGAACTTTTCTATTCTCTCAATAATAATGAATTTGGCATGGGTTTTGAAATCGTGTTTTTCTAGGCGGAAATGTTCTACAGGTAATAATTTTTCATGGGGAGTCGACTTAATTCGATTACGATAATTATTAATTCTGTAGTGAAAGGGCCATTCAGATCTTCCTACATATTGTTTCTGGCATAGTGTGCATTCTAGGAGGTAAATTATGTTATGACTTCTACAGTTAGAATCGTGGTAGATTTTGAAAGTAGATTTAGTGATTGAGCTAGTGAATGCATTCGTGTGTTTAATATGGTTGCAGCATAAACTTCTTTTGTTGCTACATGTTTGGGAAAATCCTGTTTTTGTTGTTAGTTTATTACGGATTACCTTGTCCCCTGAAATGTGGTTACTACCTATGATTTCTTTTAGGTTCTTATGTCGACGATATGCTAGGCAATTTTTTAGGTCTGGTTTGAGATGTAGTATTTCCCAGCGACTTTTGATTATTTGGGATAGTGGGGGCAGAGTGGGGTTGAAAGTGGTTGCTAGAGGAATGCGGCTAGATTTATTTTTAATCTTGTACATTAGGGTGTCTTCTCTAGGTGTGGAAATTGCTTTATTTATTTGTTCCCTGATTAGATGTTGTTTATAGCCACGTGTTGTGAATTGATGCTCCAGATTTTCAATGTGTTTAATGTGTTTATTTAATTCTTCATTGTTGGAACATATCCTTCTGAGTCTAAGTGCTTGTGAATAGGGAAGGTTTACTTTGAGGTGTTTAGGGTGGGAAGACTTAAAGTGTAGATAGTTGTGGGTTTCGGTGATTCTAGTGTGTTGTGTCGTTTGTAGTTTCCTGTTTTCATCTATGTAAATGCGGGTGTCTAAAAATGTTACTGATGTTGTGGGTTTTTCATAGTCAAACTTAATTGAGTCGTGCACTGTGTTTAGGGTCATAAGGAATTGGATAAGTTTGTCATCACTACCCGTGTATACAAAGAATATATCATCGATAAATCTTGCATAGAATACGCAGTCGCTACCAATGAGGGGATAGATATGGGTCTCCTCAAAATTTCCCATGAATATTGCAGCATATGATGGAGCTGCGAAGGTGCCCATGGCACAACCTCTTAATTGAAGGTAGTGTGCTCCATTGAAGTTGAAAGTATTCAATGTAAGGAGATGCTCCATGAGTTTTATGATAACTTCTGTGGGGGGTCTTGTTTTCTTCTTTTATTAAATGCTTCCTGAAGGGCGGTTAGACCTTCGATGTGTTTAATGTTTGAATAGAGTGACCTTACGTCCATAGTCACTAGAATAGCATTCTCTGGAACGGTTTGTATGTGATTAATTTTGTACAGTAGATCTGTTGTGTCTCTGATGTAGGATTTTACATTCTTAGCTAGGGGTTGTATGTAATGCTCTACGTATTTAGAAATTTTTGTTGTGTGGCAGTTGAACGATGATATGACCGGCCTTCCTGGGTTGTTGCTTTTGTGTATTTTAGGAAGGAGAGAGAAACGAGCAGGTGTAATGTTTGTGGATGTAAGTGTTGTGCATGTTTCCTTGTCGATTAGATTGTTGCTAAGCATTATGTTTAGTGAGCTAGTTAATTCTTTTTGGTATTTGGTATTAGATAAGCTTTTATAGGTTTCTTTGTCGGCTATCTGTTTGTTGGCCTCTTTAATGTATTCTTCGATTCCCCATATCACTGTGGCACCCCCTTTGTCAGCCTGTATTATGATTAGGTCATCTCTACGTGTCGAGGGCTATACGTTCCTCTTCAGTAATATTGTCACGTGGTAGCTTACGTGCTATTGTATTCTTTATGTCAATTGCTACGGCTAGTTCAAATGTCTGTGTTTTGTGGGGTGTAGGTAGTGTCCTTCTCTTTTAATGTATCAAGTATGCTTCCATACTTGATACATTAAAAGAGAAGGACACTGTGTGATGATCGTCCCCGTAGTGGGCTTTTAACAGTATTCTTCTGAAGAAGGATTTCAGGTCCTTTGCCAAGGTGTCTTTATCAAACCTTGGGGGACTAGGGCAAAAGGTTAGTCCTTTATGTCCTAAACACACACACACACACATATATATATATATATATATATATATATATATATATATACACAGAAAAAAATATATATACACAGAAAAAAATATATATACACAGACAAATATATATATATATATATATATATATACACACACACATAAATATATATATATATATACACACACACAAATATATATATAGATATATATATATACACACAAATGTATATATAGAAATACACGCACAAATATATATATATATATGTGTGTGTGTGTGTGTGTGTGTGTGTGTGTGTGTGTGTGTGTGTGTGTGTGTGTGTGTGTGTGTGTGTGTGCGCGTGTGCAGGTATGTAGAAAAATAGGAAAGAACACGTTAGGTAAATAATCCGGATTTCTTTAGTATTTTTGTTTTTATTTTTAAAAAACAGTGCTCCATAGAGAAGTAGAGCTTAAATTATAATTATTTTTAAAAAAATATGTTTCCTTCGCTACATAAGAGTTCTCATGTTGCAAAAACAAGAGCCGAAACCCTCAATATAATGATTAAAATTAAATTGAATTAAGGTATCAAGCCCTGTTTCATCCTCAAGCGAAAAGTTAGGAAAAACCAATCTTGAAATTTACGTATCTTTATAAACATGTTCGCTCGCAAAATTAATTACTATGGAAACGGCTGGGGCGATCACCTTGATAAGGGTTCTGAGTTAATTTTTATCCACATATCAGTCACCTTCGGAAAGAGGTCAAGACGAGGTAGGGTGGGGGTATCCATTTCAAAGAGGATGATGGCATTCATGTACGCACATCGTCAAGTCAATTACATACAGACACAAATATATATATATATATATATATATATATATATATATATATATATATACACAGATGTATGTATATATACAAACAAAATATATATATATATATATATATAAAATTATATAAATATATACACACATATATATATACACACAAATATATATATATACACAAATGTATATATATATGTGTGTGTATATCTATATTTGTGTGTGTGTATATATATACACAAATATATATATACACACATACAAATATATATATATACAAATATATATATATATACAAATACACACACAAATATATACATATAAATCTAATGTCTTCAGCAACCATTTTTACCAGTGCTCATATTGAAATTTTGCTGTTATCATATCATGTTTTTACCAGAGCTCATATTGCAACTTTGTTGTTATCATTGCTTTTTCCTTTGACATTAGGTTTATAATACCCAGAAATTATACAAGGACACATGGCACAGTGGGTAAGTGGTTAGATCCAGTGACAGAACCCAAAGAGTGTGAGTTCAATACCCGGTTAAGGCAGAGGGAAATTAACAGGAGATGGCACGTGGAACTAGAACAGTCTACCCCAGTAAGCGAAATAAAGGGTTCAGTTCGACATTCCAACAACGGCCGAAACGTTGTGATAAATATGGCGACAAAGATGAGGACAATAGTCCGAATAATGTAAATAATGTACATAATACATCATCTCAGAAATAGACAGACACAAATATATATATATATATACACACAAATATATATATATATATATATATATATATATATATATATATATATATATACATATGCCCACAAATATATATACACACACACACACATATATATATATATATATATATATATATATATATATATATACATATATTTATTAAACGGACATTTTATTATGTTTAACGTTGTTATTTTATAGATACAAATATTTTAAGCAAATTCTGTTTATGATAAATTTATTAAATAATTCATGCCGCCTGAATGTTAATACTGTTTTCATAAACAAATATTTTCTTAAATACTTCTCTATAAAAATTCTCGGACGTTAAACATAATAAAATGTTTTTTAATAAATAAATTGTCGGACCTTGTCCATTTCTTAACATATACATATATATATATATATATATATATACACACACACACACAAATATATATATTTATACTTACAAATATATATATATATAAATATATATATATATATATACGCAAAAATATATACATATATATATACACACAAAATATATATATATATGCACACACACATATATATATACATACATACACACATACATATATATATATATATATATATATATATATGAATGGGTGGTCATAGATAGCAATACTGAATGGTGCCTGGCAGCTTAATGCCTGAAATGATCATCAGATAACATGATAATCGCCTAAGGTGTGAAATGATTTTATGTCCACATTGTTTACATCAGCGAAAAATCTATTTCCGGGATTAATACATATATATATATATATTAATTATTTTTTAAAAATATGATTCCTTCTCTACATAAGACTTCTCATGTTTCAAAAACATAAGCCAAAATCTTCAGTATAATTATTAAAATTAAATTGAATTAAAGTATCAAGCTCTGTTTCATCCTCAAGCGAATTTTTTTTAATAGTTATTTTTTCGTACAATATTGTACAAAATGTGGCACAAGACCAAAAAGTGGATTGGGGAAAAGGACGGTCTACTTCTGTCTTAATTCTAAACTTAGCTAGTCACAAACACTGACCCAAACATACCAACAATAGTCCTATCACCAAAACAACACATTCTCTCCTACCTTTCTTACTACATCCACCATAATACCTCATTGTCTCTATGAAGATCCTAACTAGTCCCCATTTGTACATTTCAACGTCTTTGGAGGGAGGAGAATAAAAACAACAATAAAAAAGCGCCAATGATTATTTACAATATGAATTAATACTATTTACATGAAAACAAAACAAAATAAGGTTAGTAATAAAAAAAAACACAATCCCTAATTGTGGCAGAAACATCAGTTAACTAGACGAAAAATTTACGGGATTATAAAAGTATAAGAATAATCATACATCCCAAATCACTCGCACAAACACGCACTCATTCAGTCACGACAACAAATACGAAAACACACACACGAAATGAAAGGCATCCCGCAACTACCACAGAATTGACATAACTGACCACCTAAAAGAGGGAGGGGGATGTGGAATTAAACTAAAGAAAAATAGGGACGGAAATAAAAGGGGACCAATGAGCATACATACCCTAGCTAAGTTAACCAGAAACAGGAAACTAAAGATTCAAACTAAACCTAAACTAGACTAATATCGGGACGGGTTGCCTCTGTTCAACCCAAGAAGGACGAAATCCTGTACCTAACCGGCATCAAAGTGCCACTCCAGGTCAGCCCCTTTCACTCTACACAGTCGCGCAAGATTTACCCACCTTTTGCCGAATTCTTATGAAGAGTCGCCGCCTTTCCGTCCTAACCTTGACTTTAAGCTGATGCTTAAAGTACAAGATCAGTTGGGAACAAGTGAACTTCTCACCTCTATAGAATCCCTTCTGACGTGTCGACCAAATCACGATTCTCATAACACCTAGCAAGCAGTGGAACACACAAAGTTCATCCTTCGTCAATTGCCACACATTGCAAACAGAAGAGGCCTCAAGGACAAAGAACATTCCTTGCAGCATGCGAACCATGAGCCCTTCAACGAACTTACACAACGGTGCTACCACCCTGCAATGAAAGAAAGCGTGACCCAGTGTATCGACCTCCCCTTCACAGACTGGACAGGACATGCTGAAAACGGTTGGCTAAGATCTTTGCCAAAATCTTTAACTCTGTATTTAACAAGGGCGAAAATTACCTATCCCATCCCCACCGATTTTGTCCTTACGCTGCACCTTGATCACACCCCTGGTAGCGCGTTGAGGTATAGAGCCCTGCTTCATCTAGTTGTTGAAAATCAGTTCCAGCAAGGGAACAAAAACGGGCGACTGCCTCAAGTAGACTTCGTAGGGAAGACCATCTAATCCCGGAGATTTATCCAGGCCAACCTGTTTTAACGCTTCCCAGATTTCCGATTCTGTGATGGGGCCGTCGCACCCAGCCGCTTCAGCTGCCTCAAGGCAGGTAAAGTCGGCTAAATAGGCGTCGAACTGAGCAGGGTTCAGACCGGGGCTCCCTGGTAAAAAGATAAAGAAAGTAATCCCGAAAAGCCTCACATATGCCCGAGTTAGTAGTCACGGTCCGCTTATCCGGCAACGTGACGCACGCGATATGCCGCTGTGATACATTCCTCTTTCCTCTGCACGCAATTCTGCGGCCATGTTCGTTACCTCAGAGGACATTCTTTTTAACCTAGCCCTAACTACCAGAGCTTGATCCGTCTTGATAAGCAAGAAGGCCAACTAGATTGAGTCAGTAGCAAACGTTCGAAATTCAGATTTTAATTTGTCCCACCCGGCATTTCCTACCACAGCCCCCGTCAGCTCCCTTTGTTAAGTTAGTAGCAGCTGGTCCCGGAATTCCTGCTCGCCAAATAACGAGCGGTTGCATTTCCAGTAGCCAGCCACCCTAACCTTAGGCTTATCTAAGTTTACACGAACCCGGACAAGCCTATGATCCGAATAAACTATATAATGGAAGCTTAGACACCTTAAGAGCCCTATATCGACTCTCCTAACTAAAACTTGGTCGAGGTAGCTAACACACACCCACGCAGCCGAGCTGCCACTATTTGTCCAAGTCCAAACTAACCCCTGAGAGTGCTCATTCCGGTATTTGTTGACAAGATCAAACCCGTCGACAAAGTCGCCCAAAGGTTTCACGCCCCAGTTGTGAGTACCCGAATTTGAATTTGACCCTATACGATCTATGTCGGAGTCAAGTAATGACGTGATGTCATCATAAACGGCCCAATCTGCCGAAACAAAACAGACCTGGATATTGGGCCCATAAAGCCCAATGAGACGCAGAGCCTTATCCTTTATGGTAACATCCAGCACGCAAAGTCTTGCCCGCCGGATCTGCGAAGCCTTCAAAGACTTGCTCACCACCCAAGAGACACCCCTCAAGCGTCCATCAAAACATACTGAATAAAGAGAAAACCCCTTAGACAGAATGCCTTCATAATCGCCAGAAGAAAAACTGGTCTTTTGCACACAACTTATATTCACCCCTAAGCGCTGAAGGTCGCGAGAGAGCCTCACCCTTCGAGAGTCCGACCTCAGGCCTCGGGCATTGACACTTGCCAATCAGAGTGACATTACCAAACCAATTAGGGTTGTCCTCCAGAATAGAACAGGGCATGGGTGAGGACACCGACAGCACGCCCCATCTCAATTTTGACTGTATCATGAGACAAGCCGCCGATGTCCGCAGGATAGGTTAACTTAAGCGTTCTATACAGGGATGGGTGAACAAAAACGGGGACCCTTCCTTTACATCATTTCATCCATCTCTGGGTCAAGTAAGTAGACTGCTGGGGGCACCAATTTCAGAGACGCGTTTACCTCCTCTATTATGCACCAAATCGCCCATGTACCCGGGCCAGATCGAACGACGGTCAACACTCTCTTAGCATTTTTGAAGTTTTCGGACACTTCAATGTCTATTCTATTGATGTGGCGGAAATTCCACAATACTTTCAGTGGTTTTGGGTTCCTTGTCTGCCCGAAAACCCTTTCTGCTTGTTCCCGGGATACGCCAGAGACGTCTTCCCCTGTGAGATATGGCGGCTTGATTTTCTTTTTCCTATTCATCAATGAGCTTCTGGACTTTTCCTCTTTTTCGGAGGAGACTGAGTAGGAGTCTGAGTAGGTGTTTTTTGGAGTGTTTTGGGGAGTATAAGTAGGTGTAATGCCGGAAGTGTTCTTAGAAGGGGAGGGTAAATTAGAAAAAGTTACAGTTTGAGATTTATGTTTGGAAGGTGAGCTTGTCAGTAATTTGGGCGGAGGTGGTTTGGCAAATGATTTTTAAGAAGGAGAAGACGGGACAGAGGGTGAGTGGCGCGGTGCCCCCAGCGACTTTTGGTTTTTCGTCCGCTTAGCGTCCAATTTTTCATTCAGTTTCTTCAAGTCCAAAATTTTGTCCCAACTTGGCTCATTTAACTTCTGGATGTTAGATGCTACGTTTTCATACGCCGAGCCAGTAGAGGGATGCGGCTGTAGTTGTTTTTCTCCCTGGGGTCATGCTGGAACAGAGGTCCCGCAGATCGGTTCTTCCCTCTGCCCCTACCCACGGCACGCCATTCCCCCTCTTCCTTCTCCTTAACCACACTTGTGGGAGGCGTCGGTTGGGGGCGGGGGGTAATGTGGGCAAAGACCCAACCGAGGAATTGTCCTCACCGATCCGTGTCATAGATAGGCCCATTACAGGCGCCGCGGATTTAACAGTCTCGGACACAGGGGGATTTTGGTCACCAGCTGCCGGAACTCCAGGGGCCTTCTTCCCTGGGCAGGAGGAGGAGAGGTGACCAGTCTCTCCACACCTCCAGCAAGTCGGTTTTCTACTGGTCACGATGACCGGCATTTTCCGGCCGTAAAAATTCAAAGAGTTGTGGATGGAAACGAAGGCCAAACGATAGAGCATTATATATCAAATGTCCATCCCCCGTTCAGGTTGTCGGAAAGGGCCCCTAAAATTTGGCCGTGCTGCATAAAAAATGCAGCCAGGTGCTCTCCCCTTCCCTGAGGAGGGACCTCGAATACAGGCACGTGGTCCTTCGCCGATCCTCATATTGTATTCTCAGAATAAGGGCTTTCGTATTTAATGCTTTTTTGCAATTTCAAGGTTATCTTCGGCTGTGGGCAGCAGTGCGTCTCACATGAAAAAAAAACGGAATCTTTAATTATTCTTTGGGATTTAATCCCCAGGAACAAAAGTGATTTGATCACTGTGTCTTTCGTGGAGCGACAAATTTTGCGCGGACGCTTGTCCACCACGAAGACCGACACCATTCTCTTTTCGAATACGTTAAGTTCTTGGACGTCTTCAAGGAGCCCATATTCTTTTACAAGATGAGCGTAGCGCTTAGCCTTTTCCAAGAACTCCGCTATATTCACGATACAACTCGGCGGGGACTTCCAGCAAGAGGGCGAGATCCCAGCTATCGCCTTATCTTGAGCTTTGTCATCACAGGTTTTGCTTGAGATTAGCACAGTCTCTTTATTTTCACAGCTAGTTGACTCCAGCCCATTAGTCTTTTCTGCAGGATTTTTAGGGGTATTGTTTTCCCGTTTATAAAAATAAAGGTTTGCTGCCGAAGTCGCTAAAGAAAGAAAAATAAATAAAGAGGAATTAATTCGAAAATAAAAACGGGAAGGGAATAAACTAAAAAAGGTGGGGAAAAAAATCAAAAAACTTTCTTTCTTTTTCTCTTTTCTTTTCTTGAACCTACTTATTGTTTCGAAGCGAGAACTGAAAACATTAAAAAGAAAAAAACAAAATGGCAGTAGTCCTGTAAGACATTGTCAAACCGGACTAAAAATAAAAATGTCGGCCAAAGCCAAGAAACAATAATTCGAACAAAAGAAACGAAAGAAAGAAAAATAAATCTTAACGAATAACTTAACGAATAACTTAACGATTAACTTAACGATTAACATTGTGGGCCGTAGAAAGTTCGTCAATCTAAAAAGAAAATACAATAGATTCCAAAAATTGGTCACTTCCGGTCAAAAATTCGTCTGACAAGCGAAAATTTTTGGAATGACTAATCTTGAAATTTACGCGTCTTTATAAGCATATTCATTCGTAAAATTAATTAACATGAAAACGGCTGAAGAAATTATTTCAATAAGGTGCGTAGGGGTTAACAATTTGTTAATTTCGCTTGAGGATGAAACAGAGCTTGATGCTTTAATTCAATTTAATTTTAATAATTATATTAAAGTTTTTGGCTCCTGTTTTTGAAACATGAAAACTCTTATGTAGCGAAGCAATCATTTCTATGTATCTCTCTCCATTAGTCATTAATGCATTCCGTTAGCTACACTTTTTCCATGTCATCATATTTGATATATACATACATACATACATATATATATATATATATATATATATATATATATACATATATATATATATATATATGCGCGTGTGTGAGTGCGCTTGCGCGTCCCACATTTTATGCATAGTACATTCATCTTACAAGAAGCAGCAGAAACAGAATTGTTGAAGAAAACTGACAGTATAATTTCTCGCAATTGTCTCATATTACCTACTCTCTGCTCTTCTTTCTTTCATGTATATTGGTTTTAGCGAGACACTGATAGGGAATCCAGCATCCTTTTCTTTTTTTTTTCTTTTGAGAGAGAAACTTTTGAAAAAACAACCACAAACCTATTTGATGCACTTTTTTTCTCTATTCAATTGTTTCAGTACTCACTCATTATGTATGAGAACGAACATCCCCATCCAATCGAAACAACGATGCGTAATTTATTGAACCACGTCTCAAATTCAAAGAACTTCTGTAAATTGATCTTTTTATAAATTTCTTACATGAAGTTGTGAGAGAGGGATGTTTGTTGTATAAGATGCGGGAAAAACTATATTAATCATCTTATATACTGAAAATTATAAATTATAAAATATTTTAAATTCAAAGGTACCTGTTTTATTTCAGACGATGCTAACTCGTGGGTACTCCATACATAACCACCTGTCCTTTTCTTCATTTCTTTAAACCAGTTTCAAGAAGCTCGCTATCTCTATGTTGTTGTGGTTGGCGACTAGCGCCATGAGCTCGGCATATCTTTTCACTTACAGTGTCAAATTGGAAGCTGCGACCGATACGAAAAATAAAAACGTGAGTGTTAAATTTTACGTTAAGTCGTCTCCCATTTATGATCCCTCTAAATGTGTTTACTCAAATACATGGAGCATCCAGTATTACGTCATTGACTTGGTGGAAATCAATTTCATCACATTTTTATTTATTCTTCCATCTTGATAATCTGTCTTTGTCTTCGAAATCATTCTATCTGGTTGACAGTTTCTAAGACAAGCAAATTCTTTGATGAATTGGAATATGCTATGCTCATTTCTTCCTAATTAGGCCACCCAGAGTAAACATTGTGTGACTGGATTCAGTGGTGCAGACATTGTCTGATTAATGATCAAAAAGAAGCAAAGTGAAAGGTAAAAAATTCCTATATATAAATATTAACGAATCAAATCGGAATTTTCTATGCAAAAACAAAACTCAGCGGCAGTTTGATTTTAATGCAAAATTAACTTTGAATAAAAATAAAATCAAGAATTGATTCATAACACATTCTTAATCAGCTATAAATATTGTGCGAATTAATTCTATTAGTGAACTTTTTGAAAAATAAAAAAGCATGCAATTTACTTGAAGAGAAAGATTTTGTTTTTGTTCGTCAAATGGGAAAATAAAAAATAATAAATAAAAAATATCATTTAAATATTGATTTTTAATGTGACAATTACAAAATATCAATGCAAAATTTAATTTCATTAATTATTACAAAAAGTACTCTGTTGTATATATATATATATATATATATATATATATATATATATATATATATATATATATATATTGTGTGATGATTGCGTTTAGCATGAAACAGTCTGTCGCCTCTGAGTGTTGACTTAACTGTTCACTATATATATATAATAATGATACAATATGGTAATCCGTATGGAATTTCCAGGAGTATATAGATCCAGAAAGAGCCCTATGTCAAATGACAGAGCAAAATTGTTATTAATTAAAGAATATCAAACGCTTAAAATCCCATCGGTAATAATTTTTGTTTCATGAGAGCTCTAAAAAAGAAGCTCTCAATCTTCAAGATCAACAAACAAATCACAAATGAAATGGAAATACACACATATATATATATTCTTTCTTCACCCATAATAAATCCATTCTGACTATCCTTGTTGCAGTGTATATATTATGGGTGAAGAAAGAATATATATATATATATATATATATATGTGTGTGTGTGTGTGTGTGTGTGTGTGTGTGTGTGTGTGTGTGTGTGCATTTTTGACCAAGTTGGATGCTACGCGGTAATCGGGTTAAACGGGTTTCCTTTAAATTAATGTGCAATTCGTCTTTAACTAAACTCATAAACATAATAAATATAAACCAGGCGATTACTCGCGATCTAACTTTACCTTAGGTTAAAGTACATTCATATTCTGATAAATTTTAATAAATACATCTACGATATAATAGTTCAGGACTCTATGTATATAACTTTTATAAATATGTTTCTCTGAATATAATTTATAATCATTTAATTCAAATCTCTTAGGTATTTTTATTTGAATTGATTGGTTAATTATATAAAAAGCTTATGAAATTTTTTTTGCTAATTTCGAAATCTTTAAAAATGTTCTCTTTTAATCTTATTTTCAATAAATTGTTGAATAAAATATATCAGCACTGGAATTTGGCCGTTGACAGAAGCAGACGGTATTGTTTTCAATTCGCACTGAACTAAATAAACTTTAAGCCCTTCCACCATCGTCAATATATCAAAATAGGTCAACACTCTCTGTCTTTTTTCCATTCTCTAAATAAGATAGCAATATCTCTTGATTTTAAACCGGAATATTTTTTTCCATTTCATTTGTGATTTGTTTGTAGGTCTTGAATATATTTAGCTGCTTCATTAGAGCTCTCTTGAAATAAAAAATATTACCTATGGGATTTTAAGTGTTTGATGTTCTTTTTAATATATATATATATATATATATATATATATATATATATATATATATATAGAGGACAAAATGTTTAAAAGAAAACATTTCCACCTTATCATTAATTGTTCTGGTATATAAAAATTATATATCATTTTCTCTCATATATAAATATATATGTGGGGGTGGGGGGTATCTGTTCGTAAAGATAGAGAGAAAAGAAATAGAAAGTGATGAAAAAGAAAGCGAGGGAAAGAAAGATGGACAGATATATTTTGGGAGGTGTAGAATCACATTCAATCAACTAAATAAATTGCTAATCTTAGCACATGTTGTGAGAAGGAAAAAAGTAGAAGTTTTCTATGTGAAGTGAGATCTGCTTTGGAAACCAACATCTGAAATCTTTACTTTTATCTTCGATCTAACCTCGACCGATGGAAGTGGCCTGTGGTAAATCTATATCGAACGATCATCCAGCAACCGTTCACATCAAACAAAAATATAGGACATGAAATGTCAGACCGCGTAACCAATTAAAAAATGTTAAGCAGAAAATGAATAGACTATGTATTAATATTTTGGGAGTATGCAAACCTAGGTGGGAAAATAAGGAAGATTTCGACATTGACGGACACAGGCAGCGATAAAAATGAGAGAAGTGTAGGATTATTATAGACAAATCATAAAGAACTGTAGCATACTATTAATTATTTGACAGGATTCTTGCAGTTAAACCAAAAGGGAAACCTTTTAATAGTAAAGGTTAAGGACAATTAGGAAACGTTTATCAAACATGTTTCACTTTTATTAAAGCATCACCAGAGAATAAGATATGAAGAAAATGAACAAAGAAATTGTGGTATTGTTATTTTTGTGTAATTTGATTTTAATTGGTTTCACGTGCATTCGACTTGTTAAATAAATGTTAGTATAATTTATGTCGTTCCGAATTCAAGGAGCGACGAGGCGTCCCTTCTAAGCTCCCAGAAATTAACGGACAACAAAGCCCAACTAAAAATCCGTAAATATTGCTTTTTGTAAGTGTATAATAATTCTTATATGTCTATGTGGGATTCAGATGATAATGTATATTTATAAATGTGGGTGTGTCTCTGTGTGTTGTAGACATTATGTTTGCTTGATTTTCGCATGTTTTATTTTGGAACGTTTCTACGCACATTCCATTTGTTTTAGATAAACATACGTCAGATTCTTTAAGAATTAATTCAATATAGGTTGGTGATATAATGTTTTGACGGGTGCTTTTTATAGTTGGTAATATGTTTATACGTAATCTCTCGAGGTACTTTCAACGTAAAAAATTATGTTCTTTTATTAATTAGGGTGATATTTGTAAAAATCAAAGTGATGATCAGTTTTGTTCCCGTGTATTATGAGCAAGTTTAAATTAGGTACCGCCATGAGATCGCTAAAAAAAGAGTATAGCATGATGAAAAGGGCGCCGAACTTGACGAAACAAAATTTTAAAAGTTTATCTTATTAAGAGGAAAGAACAAAGTATTTTTTAATCATTCTTTAAAATTTTTCTTCTTTTTAGAACATTCTAACTTTTGATTAAAAAAAATTTTGTTTGTCTTTGTATCACCGGAACTACTAAATAACATACAATTTTAGCACGTTTTTATTGTATGACAGACAATAATTTGGAAAATCTTGCAAAAATAAAAATAATTGTCGGATGTTAATGAAACTTTCAGAAACTATTCAAAAATGATAGAAATTATTATATGTTTTCTTTTTTTAAAGTCATGGCAAAAATATTTTTTTTATAATTATTACCCACCTACCTAACTAATTTTATGAAAACTCTAGAAATTCAACATTGTTCAGTTTAGTGATTATATTAGTTAAAAGCACAAGGCAAGGAAAGCAAATCATTTTTTTTTAATTGGACCCCTTACCTGACAATCAACTCTGAGTTGTAACATACTAAACTCAGTAAAACAAAGATATTATTTAGTTCCAAATGCTTTTAGTTACTTTTAGCTGTTTTTATGAATATGAACAATATTTTCTGAAAGCAAAAACCTTTTCGATGAAAAACGAATTTTGAATAGAATTATTTGTTATTTCTTTAATTATTTTAGATTTTTACATTTAAGTCGTTAAAATATTATAAAATTAGTGAAAGCGGCATTCAGTTTCGTAAATGGCGTTATGAGATCATTTTTACAGCATTGTAAATTGTATCACTTCGACCAATCAGAAAACTCGCACTAATTAAGAAATGTAATGGTGTGTTCCTAAAATGCCTGTAATTAAAATGTACGGAAGATCAGAAGCAATAAAACGTCACGTGGATTGAGTGTAGTATGTAAGCGTTCTCCGCTAAATGTTCATTTCATTATTGCAAATTCTTCGTGCGAAACATGTTAAGCATTTTGAATTAGCGTTTTTACTAATTAAAAAAAATTGAACAACATTCTATCCCAGTGATTATTGTGAATTCAAACTATGTGCTACACGAACTTATGTCATTTCATGCGAAGATTTTCACGTTATTTGTGAACATATTACAAATTTCCATTATCCGCCCCCTCAGTCCTCGGTCTATTCTTCCTGCAGCTCATATTCATTCCTTAAGTGTTGTTGTCATCACCCTTGTCACAAAGTTTTAAAAAACAAAAAAACACATCAAGCCATTGTTCAAACACAGGTTTTAAAAAAAAATTTGAGTCATTTACACCAGCCAATTTTACTTTTAAATAAAAAAAAACATTGTTTGCTTTCAGAAAAATACCTAGTTTTATGGGATTCAGACCAAAATTTCCTTGATATTTTGTTCAGATGATGATAAAACAGTCATTTTTCAATATTTTACCCCTATAAAAGTATGAAAATCCATTTTTTCAGAGAAAATAGGATGTGACAAAATGACTTTTGATATGTTTGTGATGATTTTTACTTGGGATAAAAATTTTTTTATCATAGCAGATCTGAATTGTCTTTATTTATGTTTAAGGGGCTATAGTGAAACAGCTGTGCATCACTTGTACTTTAATTTTTTATAGTATTTATAATTTCTCCAGATAGTATCAACAAACTTATGGTGAAAGCTACAGTAAGAAAAAAAACAAAATAAAAAAATTGGAATGCTGATATTTTTTTTTTTTTTTTTTACTTTAATAATTACGAGGTACTTCATAAGCTGGTTCACTTAAAAAAAAAGATTACGTCAATTCTGCCCTTCCGTATGATAACTCGAATCTCACGAATCATCTGTCAATTCGTCATCACGCAGCATTTGTCAATTGCCAACGATCGGCTCCTTCTTATTCTAAACAACATTTTTCTGCGAAGAAAGTATGTAATGGTTTCATTCAAAATATATTAAATAAGCTTTGATTTTTCTAATTTTCTTCAAATAAATTTTTAAAAACGTATAATTGATTTTTGAACTATTTTTAAACGAGGAATTTAACTTGATTTACAAAATTTTAAAAAAATGGCTGATATCAAGTTTTTTAGTAATTTCGCTGACAAAAAAATGATTTGTAACTAAAATTTCGGAGATGCTAATAATGAGTAAAAAATTCAAAAAATAATCAAAAATACGTTAGTATTTCTTCTTAATAATGAAATATACATTTAAGATGCTAAAATTTTTTCATCAAGTTTCAAGGCCGTTCTTGTCATGCTATGTTCTTTTTTATCGATTTACATGGAGGTACCTAATTTAAATGGTTGCCCAAACGTAGATGATAAGTACCGGCATCTAAAACGATTTTGGATTTATTTTTCTTTCACATTTTATGTTCAATTGTCTTGGAATGATGCTAAAGTAGGGTCATGAATTTTCTGTTGTTATCAGAAGTGCAATTGTAATCTCGTTTTCTAGCGTTGAGGATGAAATGATGTAGGAAGTGTAGAATATATACAGCGACAGCACAAAGCACGGAGGTAGGATAGAGAATTTACTGCACAACGCCAAGGCTTAGTGCAAATCGCAGGAAACTGCTATCGTTATGAATGCTGAATGGTAAAATAAGGAAGGGACGAAATGTTGCACTCACTGGCAAATTCGGACTAGGGGATCGAGATTAACGGTGAGAAAATGGGTTTAATGATGCACGGTTAAAGACTAGGTTTCAACACCTGGTTTCAATAAAATTTAAGATGCTTATGGACATAGAGGAGACCAGAAATGTCACACACACACACACACACACACACACACACACACACACACACACACACATATATATATATATATATATATATATATACTCGTTTACAAATACCTTTGTGTTCGACGACTTCAATAGGCGAAGAGTGTTAGGGACGTTTGCTTGTCCTATTTTAAGGGTTGAGTTCTGTCGTAAAACCCGCAATCAGTCTGAATCATCCACCGAATGTCGAAAGGCCTTGTTTGCCACTCCTTGGACCAGTGACCTTTAACTGTCTAGGAGGACATTGTATCGGAAACTAGTGGAGGGGCTCGCATCGGACCCGTTTTGTGAGTGGCTCGGCTTGTCAACAACCGTGTTGCTCTCTTCCTGGTGTTGGACGTCAGGAGCGGGTTACGTCAGCAAACCTGAGTTCTCGCTTACCTGGCGACTGAACCGGAACGGAATATCTCTCAATGACTTGTCAGATATGCCTGATTTGTACCGGTGTGATCTTGGTCTAGAAGAAATGGCTGCGCACGCCTTCTTCCACTGTCCGCAAGTATGCCCGTTCTGGGATCATGTTGCCGAGTTGACGACACGTTTCGATCCCGAACATATCATGTCCATCAATACGTGTGCGGTAATGTGTTGACTCCGTGGTGTGGAGTGAAACGAATGGTGTTTCTTACGCTGCTAGTTGTGGCAAGAATGGTGGTGTAGGTGACACGGATGGAGGGAAAATTAAGTTACGAACGTTTTCCTCATCAGAATCTGATTAGATTATTTTGCCATCAGCAGAGAACGACGTTCAGAACTGGTAGAAATCGTTTGCTATCGGTAGATTTCGTCGAAAGGTGAGTAAAAGTCGCGAGTTTGGTTTACTTGCATGGGACCAGTTTTGAATTTCTTTTTTAATCCCCTGCAGACACAACGGGCAGATTCCTGACGGACCCCACCCTCGGTTAAACCATGACTCTTTTGTGCACTTAGATAATATAAGTGATTGCTGTTCTCGGCGTTCCCTTTTGTTATGATCCCTGTCAAGTTTTCCAATCTCCCCAGTTTGTTTTTAACACTTTTTTTTATCTTGAATGAAACAGCCTTTTATTTTTCCCACGCCACAATTTATACAGCTGCCTCTCTTATTTTTCCAAGGCCCTAACATACTGAGATAAATATTCAAATGCCATTTCATCAAACCTCATAATACAATATATATTAATAAAAAACACTTCAATACTACTATATTATATATTAACATATGCACCACATATTAAATATTAAAAGGCGCATAATCTTAAAAGAAAACTAAATTCTTAAAATTAGACATACAGGTACTTTATTTGGAACACACTTCCAGACCTGCTATGAAGACGCATGTGGTTCATGCATGATAGGGCTCCTGCACATTTTAGTGACATTGTTATACACACACACACACACACACACACACACACACACACATATATATATATATATATATATATATATATATATAAAACACACACACACACATATATATATATATATATATATATACTCTGTTATATATATATATATATACTCTCTTGTTATATATATATATATATATATATATATAATCTCAGTATAAATTTTAAGGGATTTTATAAAAAAAATTAGCTTGTTTTGTCTTTTTGTTTTGTTTTGTATTTAATATTTTAATTTCAGTTAAGGGTTTTTTGTAATATTTTACATCTATTTAATTTTTGTTTCTTTATTATGGTGATGAACAAATTTTTTACTGGTAAATTTTTCTGTCAAAGTGGCATGAACTATATTGTTCAATAATTACAGTAATGTCGCACTTATTATCCAAAAGTCGTACTTGGATCAGTTATTTAAATTACGATAACTTTGACAGAAAAATTTACCAGTAAAAAATTTGTTCATCACCATATTTTATATGAACGCACAACCTTTAAAAATTCAAAATCAAACTCAGCGTTGCTTCTGCGCGTTCCAAAAACAATAACTCATTTTCAATCGCATTTTCGGATACAACAATACATATATTTTCGTTGTCCTCTTATTACTAAGAGAAAAAACAAGAACAACATCTATTCTATACCTGAAGATGTCTGTAGGAACAGACGAAAGCTTGTAGTAAAAATAAGAATTAATACGGCAGAAATTTATATAAACAAGGGTCATTTCATTCATAACTGATTCGGAGGTTTTTGTATATTATTTGAATTGTTTGCGATGATGGATGTCTCGCCATTTAAATCATTAACCTTTGCATTAGTTTTTGTGTGAATAATTCATGTATATATATATATATATATATATATATATATATATATATATATATATATATATATATATATATATGTGTGTGTGTTTCGAATGATATTCAATATACTAAACTAATTTCTTCAAGTGCAATCTTTCTTTGTTCTATCTGCTGCCCTGTGAAATAAATTAAACACTGATTATACTCAACGGAGAGGCGCATAGGCTACAAACCTATTTGCAAAATATTGACTTTTCTTTCAAGCTGGAAGTTTCATACGAAACATTGGAGGGAGTATAGGCACCGATGCACTTGACCCATTTCTCATGCTTGTTGAAGTAGGATTGAATTTGACAGAAAATCAAAATCTAGCGAGTTACCTTTGATGGAAAGGTGGTGCGAGGCAATACTCTTCGCTTGAATGGGGGTCCGCCGTCTGATATTCTGGGAAGCTGTGACACTGGCGCTGAACAGACTTAGCACGGTAAGATTCGGTACGAAAACTCTTTACACCGCGTATGCGTGCTTGTGCAGCCATGGAGAAAAGGAACGCCTTCAATAGAAATAAATGTATGTCTAACTTCATATTTTTCTCTCCATATGTGGGTAGAAAGATTGTTGATGGGAATTCGATCTGCTGCCCGTTATGGTGTATATAATTCTAACTCTACAAAAATAGCAAATTAGGAGTATGTATTAGTTTCTTGCCTATTTCTAATATAGAGAATACTTATCTTCAGATTAAAATAAGGAAAATATGTGCAAGAAGATTATATAAATCCAATATTTCAAGTGTGCTGGGCTTGTCTTGAATATAAAATATTTCAACCACCAAATATTTTGTAAGTGTTTAAATCTTTCAGTACGCCTGTTTATACGTCTGTGTGTGTGAATGTAAATTAGTTTTGTCCATTTTCATGTAAGATTGACTGTGTGATTACACAAAGAAAAAGAAATCAAATGAGATTATCAGTCAACAAAAATCGTGTTTATTTGACTTTCGGTTTTTCGAGTTTGTGTTTAATTTAAGCACCGAAGTTCAGCTGAAGAACATTAACGAATACTGATTTTCAATGTGAGCTGCCCGTCAGCGTTTGCCTTGAGCTACACTAATGTACTTGTGCATTGGGTCATATTCACCAATATATGCCCCCCCCCTCTACATGTTTCTCAGTTTGTCACACTCCTTCTCCCTCTTCTCACTTACCTGTAAAATGTACTTGGGCACACGCACATCTTATCCTAAAAGAGTATATTTTACGAAGTAAGATGCTAATATTTCCATAGTACAATTAGTGCAAACAGAGATAATGAATATATTGAATTGAGGATTTACTTATAGGAGGTGCAAAAAAGTTTTCAGTCCAACCTATTTCCCAATATTTACACTACATTCGGACAATTTGTTGTTTCGTCATATGTCACCAAGTTTGTAAATTTAGTGACAGTGGTTGTGAGTTCAATCTCTAGGTTGGGCAGTGGAAACGGACGAGCAATAACTGAATAGTACTAAATAAATTAAAGTTATTCTCTAAGCCCAGCTTAGATGTGACACAATGCCGAAAGTATGGAGCACCGAGTACTAAATAAAATAAGAACTAAACGTTATTCCTAGGCATGAGCAGTGGAATGAGAACAGTATAGCGCCGGAGATTAAATAAATGGTTCACTTCAGAATTCTTGTATTGTTGTCTTTGTCTAAAATAGTCGAGAATTAGGAAGGCTGTAGTTAGAGTAATAAATGAACAGAAGACAAGTTAGGGAAAACAAAGAAGAGGTTTACTAAATACTTATATATAGAACAGAAAAAAATGTGTAAATCAACTATTCCTCAAAACCTACTTTAATGTGGCTACTTGCCATATTTATAAGTAGGAGCATCCATTCTCACAAGAGCAGGAAGTCCTATTCATATTCCTGAATCTTACTGAATATCTTCTTTTGGGGGGTGGGGGTGATTCACCTGCCAGCTGGTACATTTTCTTTCTTTGTTTCCAAGCCGTGGTGCCGATACCAATTTTTCTGGTGTTATGGTAGTCGCGGGCAGCTGAAATATGTCATATAGGAGTTCGAATGGTACTGTCGTCGACCAGAGACAGTTTTCCTTACAATTTTACACTGTAGCTGCTTTATACGTCCCTTTGCAGGCCATTAAATGAAACAAATATATTACTGTGCCAATTCTCCGAAATATCACGCCGCCCTCCCACGAATGTTTTTATGCCTGGTATTTCTTTAAAATCTCCGATTCAGAAGGTTGCAATTTTATTTTTTATTTTTATTAAATTCCGTTGTAATTCAGGTGTCAATTTAGACGTATTCTTAAGATTTGGTTTCTTTCTTTACAAACTTAGAAAATGCTGCAACATTTCCTCGCCTGTTTCACCTCGTTAGATTTTTTAATGCTCTTTTGAGACTGTCGGCTTGTCCGATGGATTTAGGGTGATAAAATGGAGTTGTTACACATTCCACCGCATACAACTTGCAGAAATTGAAATTCCCCGGATGTAAATTGAGTACCATTTTCTGATACTATAGTGTCGGTTATTTCATATCTTTAGAAGAGTTCTCAGACATTTTATTGTACCTGTCGTTGTAGCATTTTTACAGTAATCAATCTCGGGCCATTTCGTGTAAATGCCTACCACTACATGGTAATAAAATCTTTTTATTGGTCCTGCATAATCCAGATGTAATCTTGAACAACGTTTATTTGTTTCTGACCAAGGTTCAACTTTTTGGGCCGGTGATTTTGTTGCTACATGTTTTAACCATATTTTTAATGCCTTAGTCCATATTCTTCCAATAAACATCTTCACATTAGGGATTTTATTCTATAAATTCCTGGCCATTGTGGAATTGGTTTAATAGCTGTGATTATTTAGGAATTACTACGTGGTCTGTGTACATTAATATATCATCAAAAATAGAAAAAAAACATCCGTATTTTCTTTAATCAAATAGATATTCATGCTTTCAACATACTCTCGTCGTATTTGACTATTTCGCGTTTCCTGACTGCTATTTGTCTGACTGTTGCATAAGATATTTTTATGGACCCTTCAAATTTCGTTGCATCAATTACTGTATCCTCGAGGTGCATTTTGAATTTTGGCATTAGTCTTTACAAAATGCCCGCATATATTATTTTTTAAGGTACAAATTCCATTTTAAAGTTATCATTTAATAAAATGGTAGTCCAACGTTGTAGTCGGTTAGCGGCGTACACAGGAATTCCTTTTTTTGGATACAAAAATAGTTAGGAGTGGATGATGATCTGTTTGTAGCACAAAACTGTCGAATAAATTGAATTTTTCATGGCAAAAATAATTGCTAATGCTTCTTTTTCTATTTGACTATAGCTTTTTTTAGCGTTCTCGAAACAATAGAAATTGCTTTTTTCTTTCATCCTTTAATTTGTGCAAAATAACAGTTAATAAAACAGTTAATAAAATAAACATTTCTAAAGGAGTGGAAAAATATGGATCAGACGATTGTTGATAATTTCGTCAAATCCATGAAAAAGCACTGAAACTAACAAATGGAGGACCTACCCTATACTAGTTCCAAATATTGTTTATTTATGTTGAGTTGGGATTACGTAATTAAATTTTGAAATTGGTGTAGTTTATTTCTCCTGGCTAAAAATTTTTCTTAGGTCACTGTAGATAGATCTGAATAGACTGAGATATGGAGATAGGTGAATATGAATAAACTGGGATAGATAGATAGATAGATAGATAGATAGATAGATAGATAGATAGATAGATAGATAGATAGATAGATACTGTGGAGTGAGTAAAATAACTAAATTGAGATGAATCAAACAAAATATATTGAAAAGACTCTAAGCAAATTTGGAATGCAAGATTGTAAACCTCGATCAAAGCCTTGTGAAATGGATATCAATCTAATGGATGAAAGCAATGCTGAACCAGCAGACGGAAATATTAGCGAGAGATAGTTGGCAGCCTGATATACGTTATGACTGCCACTCGTCCAGATATAAGTTAGGTGGTAACAAAATTGTCGCAATATTCCGCGATTCAAACCATGGATCACTTGATAAGAGCCAAACAAGTCTTATTGTTCATTTGCTTTTCATATATTTTTTGCTTGCTTGCTTCATATAATTTTATTTTTGTTCCTTTTTCTTTTTAATGAAAAATTTATTAATTCTGTTTGTTGGACAGTTCTGTTATTTATTTTGCATTTGACCGTGGCTACTCACTCCACATATACATACATAGTATGGATAGACTTAGATAGAGATATACATACATCAGAATAAACTGGGTGGGATAGACAGATCAGAATAGACTAAGATAGATATAACTCATACCTAATATTCACACCACATACCAAATATATCTCAAATAATTTCACCATAAAAAATAACTCTGGATAGTCAATATTGTTTGTATTTGTATTTGTTTGGTTTTTCGTTAGGATTTGCATTTTCCCAACTCTCCACATGGCTACATGCGAGTGTTTATCTTTTCCGTAGATGTCGATCTGGCACAAAATCTTTTCCAGAGCTTTGTATGCATTTATTGATCTCTGTTGAACTGAATATTATCGCTGCACCATTTTAGTATCAGTTGATGAGGTAGCATTCTAGATGCCCTTTAGTGTACATTTAAACCTGTCTTTTCAGTCAGGTATTTGTTGTTTTTGCACAGCTTGTCCCTCACTCAATCAGATGAAATTAGCCGCATTTACCAAGGAGTAAGAGCATTCATAGTCAGTGTGCTTCTTAACAATTATAACTATGCAGTAATTGCTAAGATCTTCTAACCATAGACTGGTTAGAAGATCTTAGCAATTACTGGTCTTTAACTAATTGTATAAGCAATTTTGGCACCTGTTGATCCTTACTTGTTAACTCAGATTCAAAGAGTTCTTGTTCGGTGACTGTACTAAGCTGAAATCCCTGTTTATTGTCAATTTAATTCTCTCACAGTTTGGAGTGATAAAGACATTGACATTTCCAACACGGCTGCCTTTGTATCACTAAAGATCAGAGATTTCTCCCAATGTCCTGTTATTCTGCTTAATGTCCTGTAGTGTACGATCGGTGGATTCAATCATCTTATCAATGACGATGAGAACAGATCGATCACATTGTAGAAGGTTTATTATGATGAACGTGTTTGCGATTTTAAATATAAGAGTATTAGGTATAAATAAATTAAATATTTTAACACAAAATACTTTATGAATATTCTTGACATTATTAAAATTCGCATACAGTATGGGTTTAGATTTGATGTTAGATTTAACTAGGTAAGTGTTACTAAAATTAAAAATATTTCACCTGGAACTAATGATTGTTTGATGTGTAACTGGCATTAGAATGTTTCATTTTGAAAAAAACAATCAACTCTGATCCAGAGTTGACCGGAGTGATGACTAAAAGTCTTCGGTATTCAAATGGAAGAATCGACAAACAATTGGTAAATTATTATTCGTTTGTAGACGCTCACAAAATGAAAACCGTTCTTTTTTTTTTTTTTTTTTTTTTTTTTTTCACCTCTCTAACTTTTCTCTTTATTGTACATTTAAGCCCCCAAGCGTGAATATTTTATGTGGGAAGTACGCAATAGAAAAAGAGGAAGAAATTTAGGATTGTAAACAACGGTGAATTGGATTAGAAATAACCAATTTAGATTTACTGGATATAAAGTATTATTATTGTTGTTGTTGAGTTTTGATTCTAGTAGCAACTCAAGGGAGATTAAACGGAAGCAAATTTCTTTAATAAATCAGCACTAAACTCAATATTCTAATGTAGTAGTCTGAATAGTTTACTTTATCCTCGGATATTTAATTCATCCAACATCTTTGCAAAACAATTTTGGAAAGTTAAAACTTCCATGATAATGATAGGCATGACGATTATTTTCATATTCAACATTTCTTAGTTTCAGATTATTGTGTTCAGATATTGAGGTTCAGATATTTGTTGAGCTTTAAACTTTCTTTCAATTCTACAATGTTCTCTGCTTGAACAATAACCTCCAGTACCTGAAAAATATTAATTTTCTTCTACATGATTAGATTGCATATTCTGACTAGAACTGTTAGATCCGTTTTTACATACCAGAAAATTCGATGTATTTTTTTTTATTATTTTTTAGGTGAGTTTCTGTTTGGTGAATTAGCTGTTATTTGTTACGATTTCCAGTAGATCAACTCCCCCTCCCCCAGTTAGAAAAATGACTGACAAAATTTTTTCCATGTTGTCTGCATTTAATATTATGTTTCTTGTATCTCTTGGCAGAGGAAATTTGAAAAGAGAATAGATAATGTGTTCTCTTTTCAAATGTCCTCTGCGCAAATTTTAAACTATTTTTTCTCGATTTTATCTTGCTTGACTTCATCTATTTTAATTAATCTTAGATATTTTCTGATCGCTTTTTCCAACCACACGCAAGTTTGTTTGTTTTTTTTTTTTTTTTCTTCATCAAGTATCCTCAGAATTATTCTCCTTCTCCCTGTCCCTAATACAAAATTCCTGCAAGGACCCTTTGTGCTTATTCCTAGTGCCCCAGAGGGAACGGTTCTCACTTTCGTGTTCCACTGTATTTCACCAATTCTTATTTCTTTATTTTTAACTGAGAATTAAATAATAGAAAATATGGTGGGATCAATGCTGTCCTCATTTTGATAGCCGTTTTTATTTCAAGTTGAATACCAACCAGTGATGCTTTTTTATAAATAAAAATGTATCATGTAGCTTTGTTATCTGTTCTATCATTTCCATTTTTTCTACCTAGTGTCAACTGCTTGGTTCATCGCTCTTTTGAATAGCAGTCAATTTCATTTTCTGACCTAGAAAAATACTTATTATTAAACGAGGGAAATTAGGATAAGCAAAAGTAGATACGTACACAAAATTGCTAAAAAAATCAGCATACCGTGAAAACATGCTTCAAACGTAATGAAAACAGGTTTTATCGACAAAATCTGTTATTAAGACTAAGAGGAATGATCAAAGTACTTTTTGAATATTTAATTAAATTTTTTACTCGATTGTTTTTTATTAAAAAACTTCTTTTTCTTGCGTCAGTGGTTGTAATATAGTTATAATATAGCATAGCAAATTTCCCCCCTTTTTTTTGCTGTGACAATTAATTTGGAAATTCTTGCAAAAATCAAATAATTGTCGGATTTTAATGAAATTCTCAGGACTTATTCACAAATGAATGAAATTATTTTTTAATTTATTTTAGAAAATCTTGGTAAAAAATATTCTTTATTAAATTACCCCCACTTATTTAATTTTAAGAAAACTTGAGGAATTCAATGTGATAATTTTAGTGACTATATTAGTTGAAAGCAGAAATCTTTGAATTTAGATATCTGAATTTTTTTTTCAAAATCGGACCCCCTCTTACCGTAAACCTTTTCTGAATTGAAAAATAAAAACGCTGCAAAATAAAGACATTATTTAATTAGAAAAGCTTTTAATTGCTCTTATGAATAATATATATTAAAGACAATATTGTCATGAAGAAAAGAAAATATTTTCGATGAACAATAAATTTTAAACAAGATTTGTTTACATTTTTTTACAATTTTAAATTGAATAATTTATAAAGTTTTTAAATCTCTTAAAATTCATTTTCAATGCGATAATTCTTAGAAAATATTGCTATTAAGTAAAATTATATTTCTAATCATATATTGTAAACCTTTTTACAATCTGACTACCCCGAATATTTTTAAAAGAATTCAGATTTGTTTGTATGTGTGATATACGTACAGAATTTCAAACTATGATTGTCCACATCTATAACGCTATCATAAAAAGGTCATATGTTTGTCCCCCACACCCGTTACGGGGGAAACCGTCAAACTTTATCGTTTGCTCCACTATACTTAACTATGACCATGTTCAGCGGTCAATCGGCTGTCAATAAATCGATTAACACGTCAGAAAAACAAGATCCCAGATTTAAGAAATGCTTGATCTTTCTCTCAGGAACTCATGCAAACTTCAGGAACATCCTATATTATGAACTAACGGACTTTTCCAATACTTTTTCACTACTTCAAAGGCACATTGTGCCAGACTACTGGAAAGAAGCGAACGGAGTAACTACATTCAAAAACATTCCTTCTCTGACAACAGGCCAATATTACAGAAGGCAATTACAAAAGTAACGCATACTCCATCATTACGTCTATTGTAGAAATTTTCTTAGCGATATGCAGCAAAAAATCTTCAATATCCACAAAGTGTTTCTGCTTAGAAACAACACTGGCGAAAATTACATTTACATGACAAGTGTAAATGTAATTGTCCCAATTTAAACTGCAGCAAAATTTATTTTCCATCGTCACTACATTTTTATATAGTGACTTTAACGAAACTACGGCAAAACTTGCAAATATTTTGGAACAATCAACAGAAAAAAAACTTTATTCATTATCGACAAAAACTTCAAAAGGGACACTGTCTACAGACAGGCTCGAACCAACTTACAGAGAAACGATATCTACTCAATGTACGAAAGATTATTGAGTATTATTTTCTTTTCAAATTGAAACTAATGCATAATACAATAATAATACTAATTCTTAAATTATAGACGCAGAATAGAAAAAATATTTCAGAAACAAAATTCAAGTACTATGTTGTAATCTAATGATTGATATTATATAGTCCTATACATCGCATTAATTTTAATTTAATGTACATTTTTCTACCTATTTCGATATATTTATATCGATCCAGGCGGGGGGGGGGATACTTGCGAAGGTTCGTTTCAGAATTATAGAAAAATACTAACAGATTTAAGTAATGTCATTGAAAACTCATTTTTTGTCCAACTCCAGCTCACAGAAAGTAACACAATTTTTGAACACTGACAGGTTCCAAATATTTGAATTTTGGTATTCATATATAATAACCAACCAGAGATATCGTACGAGAGGCGCAGAATTCTTTGAACTGGCAGAGAGTAAAATTTCGTTGACTGAAATTTTGCAGGCTCAACTTCAGAATGTGTTCAACAATATTTTTCTTCTTTAAAAGAAATATTTAAAAATATATATTAGGCAATAAGCTTGAAATGAATAAATTTACATTTTAGATTCATCTGAAGCCTGCTATTGTATTATAAACATGGTCAATTCTTGTTTTTCTAACTGGTCTTTCAGTGAATCAGGAGGTTTCATTTTATAAATTCACCATTGACTTCAACGACGACCTCCAGACGACTTCCGAATATCCTGCAACTTGAAAGAGATGGAATAACAAATTTACACAACCAACATTTGTGGGCAGATCGGAATCCCCATGTTATAATACAGGCCAGACACCAGCATCAGTTTACGATTAATGTATGTGCTGGAATTGTAGTTGACTGTCTGGTAGGTCCATATGTTCTCCTAACACGTATTACAGGAGCTGTCTAGAAGGAATTTATTTCGAACACACTTCCAGACCTGCTAGAGGATGTACCACCTGCTAATACGAAGACGCATATATATGTGTGTGTTTGTACGTATATATAAGTGTATGTCTATATATATATATATATATATATATATATATATATATATATATATATATATATATATATATATATATACAAAGTGCGATGGATAAATTACGCAAAAATGAAAATAATACTGACATTTCATTTTATAAATTCGCCATTGACTTCAGCCACGACCTCCAGACGACTTCAGAATATCCTGAAACTCTTCTAGACGGTTGCCTTGTTTATGTTTGTGAAGCTGTAAAGCCTTGACTTTAATTCATCTTTGGCAAAGAGTTTTATTAGTCTTTCGCTCAACTGCAAAAGACACACATAATAATCAAGGGGGCTTCAATCTGGGGAGTTAGAATAAGGAGTGTGTGTGTTTAACGATAATCTTCATCGTAGAGATGAATACTTAATATAAATTATTTAGATGAAACTTTGAAAAATTTCTATTTCGAAGATTTCTAAGTTTTATCTTTTTCCCTTTTGATAAAATTCTAAAATCTTCCTTAATCTTTACATATCTGATCGTTAATTTGAATAATTTGCTGAAAGGAAATACCCATCCAACCACATGAAGCAATGAAATCAATTAATAAAAACTCCAGGATGGAGTTTTTTCTTCCAAGCAGTGCTTGGAGGATTTGTTTGGTTTATATCTTATCCAATCTAAAAAAAAATAAATAACAGACGTATATGTTATGTATATATAATATAAATACAAAACTATATAGATACGTATGTGCAACACTGTGAAAATATTTATTTTTTAGCGGCTTTGTTGAAAATATCGACGTTTAGAAATCAATAAGGTAATCAATAAGGTTAGTTGAAGTACAACACTGTTCCAGCTTCCTGTTGACTTCGCTAATGGAAAACAACTTTCTAGAACAAAGAAGTGGGAGAGTTTAATGGAACTGATGAATGGAATTAGAAAAAGAAAACAACTGGAATATACAGGAAAGATGTTGGGAGCTATTCGTTAAGTTGCAACGCTTTGGGTAGGATACATTCTATTATTCACTTTCTTGGCCATTTTCAAAGATATAACGATTGTTTCTGGCTCTGTTTCACTTTTTTCAAACAGACAGTTTAAAACACGGTTGACCAATGCTTACAGCGAAGAAGCGTTTAAAGAACATTGATCATTCAATCATTCACACAAGACTAAATAGATACAACCACAACAGAATAGGATTCAAACACAGACGTATTAGCATACGAAATATGACAACTATATGATGTGCTTTTACTCCTCGTTGCAAATTATTGTCTGCCAGAATGGAGGCTTTATCACTTTTACTTGTAATATATACAAACAATCTTCTTTCTCTTGGTTTGATTTTTCGAAAAGAGAAAACAATCATTTAACAGGAAAACCGAGTTAAACTCACAAAATGTTCGTTGGCTTTTATAAGGAGAATAATTATATATTATGTGTCAAGTATCTACTGTTCCCTCAAGGTTGCTGAGCGTGTGTATATACTCACATGTTTTATCGACATTAGTCAAATTAATTGAGTCTTAAAGAAAGCAATCTCTTCTCAACTATTCATTTTGAATTTGTTCCCGTTGATTACTTCATATACTTCATAATTCAAACAACCATTAAACTTTATTCATCTTTCTTTTGATAATGTTCTCGTTTATGAAATGAGGGATCTGCAAAAGTTCAAGTTGACTTGTATCTGTAATCTGTAATAAATAATATCATTTGAAACATCAGCAATTTCATTTTTATGAAATATTAGGTAACAGTTGTTAAAGAATATTGATCATTTCATCTTTTGATTTCATTTTAGTCGAGTTATTAATTCGCATGTGCTACCTAACATTATTGCCACAGAACACCTGGTCTTAAGTTCTATAATTACTTTAAACTGTTGGTAACAATTTCGCAATAGAAAATACGTGTTTAACATTGGGGGGGGGGAACACTGCCTCCATTTGACAAAACCGTTAAAGACATTAATAACAACAGGAAAGGAACATTTCTCAAACATGAAACATACAAGATGACTTTTTAATATACACTGAGGACCTTAAAACATAGCATCCGCTTTTACATATTTGCCAATATAAATCCTAGATTTATTGGAATGAGAAGCATGCGCTTTAATTTAATTTCACCTCAATTCTTATTTCATGTACAAATCTCCGAATCTCATAATTTTCTAAAAATAAAGGCATAACGTAGAATACAATTTTCTCCCACTAGATTCGAACTCATGTTGTTGGCGCCACAAACTCACTGGTTAGCGTTAGGAATCCAATGATAAATGTAGAATACTTTTTCAGTTAGGTCTGAAATTTATTTAAAGTCAACACAAAACAAAATGGTTTGAAATCAAAGTAGAATTTTAAAACAAATACTGCCAACAAAATCTCACATAAAATGTTTTGCTTCACGGCTATTTATGGGAGAATATTTGGCACAAATTCTTATCACTCATTCTGACTTCTGCAAATGTTAAAGAAAAAATGGATTCAAAACTTTTTCAAAGACATCGTGGCGAAATAAGCCTAAACCACTTAAGTCAGAATTCGAACAAGGTTCGCTGATTTCGTATTAATAAACAGTACACTTTCTCATCAAATATGTGGAAATTGGAAACATGAGAATTTTTGTTATAATCCATGTATAATTGCCATTAATATATTAATAGGTATATATATATATATATATATATATATATATATGTTTATATGAACATAATGCGGTGATGCACACATCCATATATCCATATGCATTCGAGTGTATAGTGCGTATGTTGAAAGGCGTATGTGTGTCGTTTTATTCTTTTTCTGATGAATTCCATTTGGCAAAGGACAAAGCCCACTTGGCAAGGGACCAACTTAGAGATTTTGGATATAATTACAAAATGATCAAGTACCCGACTCCACTTGTACTACACCCATCTCCGGTCGACGCGCCCGGAGAGACACTGAATTGAAGAAAACCACATTGGATCAAAACCCGATAAAATACACACTTGTCTGACGCCCAGTCTCTTGATCAAACGCCAAAACATGCGATCGTCACATGTAAATACAACACAGATATTGAAGCAGTAAGAAAGAGAGAGAAACAATGGAGCAGGATCCTTTGCCAGTCATTGTTACGAGCGAGCTGCAAAGTGAAAAACATCCCCAAGATATTAATTAAATATGACCGACAAAAAGCTGTTTGAAATATTACAAACTTAAGTAGGTACCTCCACTTTTTCGGCATAAATTTTCGATACCTAAGTTTAAAATGATTTTTTTTAAATGAAAAAACATGCTTGAGGATTTCATTTTAGCTTTAACTGAAAGTTTAATCATTAAATTTATTATTTCCATTAAGTAAACAATTCTGGTGTATTTCATATAGAAACTATCTATTGGAAAATCAAATTTAATTTTGATTTCTTAAATTTTCTTAAAAACGGCCATTTTCTTAATTTTAAGAAATTTGTAAACAAACACAAATTTATCGATTTTAAAAATATTTAAAAAAATTTCTGACACGTTATTTTAGTAAAATTAGAAAATTTAATGTTAAATTAATCTGATTTAAAAAAAAATATTACTTACTGATAGCATAAAAAAGTAATATACAACTAATTATCAACGCTTGGTACTGTTATTTTTATTCAATATTTGATCTATGTGTTGCTTGACGAGTGATGACAGCTACTACGGATGACCATAAATGAAAATTATTAGAAATCTGAGTGAACGCTTTTTTTTAGTTTTACTGTTATGTTTATTTATTAGAATAAAGGGACAAAACTCTTTTTATAATAATGGCAATTTCAGTCTACCGTACATGGAAATAAGGAACGTATTAAGTAAAAAAATACAACATAAAAAATTATTTAAAAAAAATTAGCACAACTAAGTTTATTAAACTTTGCAATTTTGAACTCATAAATTTTGTTTCCACTTAATTACTACATCACCTCAAGGAAATAGCCTAATACAGAGTTTTACACGATTTTTAAACTATTATAAATTATTATAATTAAAATTTAAAACAAATGAAAATATTCTTGTAAAATTTAATTATTCATCGGAAAATATTTATTTCTTCAGACAATAAGGACCTTAATATTACTTATTTACAAAAGCAATTAAAAGCTTTTCTAATTAAGTAATATCATAGTTTTATTGGATTCATTATTTTTCAATTCAGAGCAGATTTTCAGTTAGTTAGCTCAAATTTGAAAAAAAAAGTAGGTGATTTACCATCTCCAATGACTCGTAGTTTAAAAAAAAAATTTTTTTCAGGAAATAGAAAGGTTATGAACGAAATTTCAGGACAATAAGTAAGTGGGGTGTAACATATTTAAAAAAAAAAAATTTTACCAAAATTTTCTAAAAAGAAATATTTCAAAAATAATTTCATTCATTTGTGAATAAGTCTTGAAAATTTCATTAAAATCGGACAATTACTTGATTTTTACAAGAATTTCCAAATCAATGTGTTTTCAACGGAAAAAATAATCGCAAAAAAACAATGTTATTTTAACGTCACCGCGATGACGTAAAACAAAAGAAGACTTTAACCAAAATTTCGAACGTGTTAAAAAATATTAAAAAATTTCAAAAAATAAGTAAAAAATACTTTGGTCTTTCATCTTAATAATAACATAAGCATTTTGACGATAAAACTTTATTTTCGTTAAGTTTGTGGCATTTTCATTACGCTATACTGTTTTCCCGCGAAAAAGCAGAGGCAGCTAAACTTAAGCGATGAAGTATGTGTCTACTGTCAGATGAAGTATGTGTCTACTGTCAGACAGCTTCATCTCGATAAAAAGGATGCAATATTTTATATTATTATATACTTTATTCTTCTAATATATATATATATATATATATATATATATATATATATATATATATATATCTTGCTTTTCATACTTTATTCTATATAACAAATATGTAAAAATCAATTCAACATTTCTAAGAAAAATAAGTTTATACTCCTTTTGCAACATAATAAATAATAAGTTTATATATATAAAAATATATATATAAAAATATATATATAAAATATATATATAAAAATATATATATATAAAAATATATATATAAAAATATATATATAAAAATATATATATAAAAATATATATATATAAAAATAAGTTTATACTTCCTTTTGCAACAACTGTTTTTTGTTCCGCTTCTTCTTGTTATCATTTCATGCATTTGCATATTTACACCTGATGCCTGAAGATCATCAGTGAATGATTGAATGACAGTAACGCACTTCAGGTCTCTAGCACCTTTCACAGCATTTTTGCAGATCCCAGCAACGACGTGCTTTGTACAATCATTCTCATCCTGATTCCAATGTCTTGCACGATTCCAAGTACTCTACGTATTATGACTTGTATTCAAGTGAACTGTTTATAGCGATTCGGTGCTGTTAATCCCCTGATCTTTAAGTCTTTAAAATGTGATATTTACCTCCAACAGTCAAATCTACGTTTCAGTTTGTTGTAGAGTTAATATTCTGAGTTATTTCTGTAATCAATTGATCGCATCATCGGGTACCAAACTATATCGGAATCCGCGGAAATGAAAAACTGACATGATAGCAAAGCAATCGTTAAAAATGAACATTTCAAATTTGAAAATCTCCTACACAGACTTCAAAGCAACTATAAACTTATACATTCTGAATAAATGACAACAGTTCTACCACCCAAACAACAAAATTTACAAACTTAAACCCATTTTATGAGAAAGACACCATGGTCTTAGACATTCCCGAAGGAAAGAAGTCGTCCTATCAAGAACCAGAATAAGATACGCCTATATCACTCACAGATTTCTGAAAAAAATCATCTTGAATGCACAGCATGTCAAGAGGCATAAACCATAAAATATATTCTAAACAATTCTAGTGACCTTGCCTCTGTACGTCATTTTAGGACATGTCTAGTCTAGAAGATAAAAGTAGAAAATATTCTAGTCTACTTAAAGGATGTTGGACTATATAACAAGTTATAGCCCTAAATAAATCCATTCTAGAGGCTTAACTAGAGAGTGATGGAACCAACGATCCAAAGGTTTGTTTACAAGCCATATGTTTAATAAAAGAAAACATATTTTCGGCATTAAAGAACTGACAAAACAATCAACCATCGCATTTGCCTTGTTTTTCATCTTGACTTCACTTCCTTCAGCATCATTTGGTCAGTGCAAGAGCAATTCATCAGAACTTTTACCTCTTCTCCGGTATACCTTCCACACATTTCGTAAGTATTGTCTGCTTTCCATGGATTAGTCGGTTCATTTTGTCCGAATTTTCCGTATCAATATAATCAGTGTGTGGTTGGCATAATTTATCAACACATGTTAGTCCATGGAAGAACCTTTATGGAGTTTGAGGTAATGAATACGTTCAAAGATTCTTGATGGGAAAAATTAGATTGAGTAATCATCAAAAAATGGAAAATGTAAAAAAAAATATAAATGAAACCCATAAATGAAATTTAGGAACAGCTCTATTAAGAACTCAACACTAAATAAATTTGAATAAAATCCTGTACAACTGAACAACATCTATTTCCATTTTCACACCACTGGATAACATAAGCCATGTTTTTTTTATAAGGTTGGGAGTTAGGATGGGATGCATTTCTTTCATTTGCTATATGTTAGCTTCTGTTTCACTGTTGAGAAAACCTGTTTTTAATCTTGGTTCAAAATAATATCGTATTCGTATAATATCAACAGTTGTCAGATATTTATTTCTCTGCGGGTCTAGTACTTCTGGACAATATATATATATATATATATATATATATATATATAACTCTAGAAACATACACACAACCTATATATCCAGTTAAAAAGTAAAAATAAAATAATCCTTGATAATGGGTAAAAGTATAGTCGAAAGCGCTCGTAATTACAGAACATTATATATATATATATATATATATATATATAATAAATCCTAATGAGCCAGGCACTACCTGCCTAGGTTTCACCACACGGAATCATCAGAGTGAGCAGGCTAAGGAGGAATTAACGATGAACAAATTTATTGATTAAATTACGGTTAAAACCTAATATTAGCATAAGCTTAAAAAGGTAAAAAAAAAAAAAAAAAAAGATGAAAAATGTTGTAAATATAAAGCCGGCAACAAGTTCTGTTAGAAATAGCTAACTTCAACAAACCAAAAATTTTATTAAACCAGAGGTCAGAAATCCTTAATAGATGCAGGCATAGGAAAGCCCGATTATTAGGATAAAGGTTGTTTTTTTGTTTTTTGGGGTTTTTTAATCACGTGTTTTATATGTTTTTTACAGTTCCCATTTTCTGTTACTACTTTTCTCGATTTTACTCGTTATTATTACTGTTATACAGAAAGCGAGTCATCCCAATCTTCTGTGCTGATCACCCTACTTCATACTTCTTTTCTCTTTATGACAACATCTTCATCAGAGTATCAAGCTTTATACAATGTTATTAATTTTCTAGTCATTTTCAAAGTTCTGCGTTTCGCTTTTATCTAGGAAATTATTATGTCCTTCTATTATCATTACTATTATTATTATTAATATCTTGATTTTGCTTTTCGTATTTTTTTTTCATTTCCTCGAGATATGTTATTCTTACTTGACAGAGAAAAGGAAGAAAAAATACAGTCTTTACTCTACCTGTAGTCGTAGTGGTGATTATGCTTTGGAACTGCAATATTTTATCATCATTTCTATTACATAGGAGTCGATTCTTCATCATTTTTTGGGCACAAGAGAAAAAAAAGGCAGCATTTTCAGAGTGAAGATGATGATACTTTAAGAATTGTTAGTCAGGATGATTATTAAACTGGGCATGATTAAGCATTTCTTGTTGCGAGTCCGAAGTTTCTTTCGCTGTTTTGGTTTACACGTTTGTGAAAGATAACAAAATCCATTCTGACATTTCCAGATTGGATATTAGAAGTGAAAAGCAGTGAGGTGAATTTTTGCTTTCTACCGACTTGGTTACCTCTCAAAATAGGAAACGACATAAATTCCTTCAAAGTGTTGAATAAAGAAATCAGTGACGCTTCACTGCAGTCAGAGATTTGGCAAGGGCACACCTTTAATGGCGAGAGCGCCCGCGGCGTTACAATTGAAATGAATTTTGTTCCAAACTTCTTTAATTTGTTGCTTCCTAAATCTGACTTGAAAAAGAAATTCTTTTGATATTTTTATTTAAACATTTTTAATCAAACATTATTTAGACTTGCTTATCAATTACCTTTTGTCAAAGTGAAGGAGAAATCAAATTTTCTATTATTTTAAAGGCTTAATTCAACTTTCTTGTGTAGAAGTGTTAGCAATCATAAATCAATGTTTAAATGCAGCATCTTTAATTGTGCTCAAGTTCTGAAATGAAGATTGTCTTCATTATTCCTCTTATTCAAAAACTATTTCATTCATATTTGAGTATTTTAATATTTTGGGAGATAGATTTTTTTTCAGTCTACTTTTACTTTCTCAGTACCGAGTTTAATGTTGTATATTATTCCATTAATTTTGAAACGAATGTTGCATCTTTGTTTTTAACACACTTTGATCAGTGAGTTCTTCGGCTCATGACTGTCTGAAATTATAAGATATGCCATTTTGTTATTATTCACCAGATATTTAGATAAGTATTCGTAATCCTGCTGTTTTATAGTCACGTGTGTCGACTGATCTGTTATTCGCTCTTCGTCAGTGACTGGAATTCTAAAATTAGTTATTGTTATTATTAACCTCCGAGATATTCGGGTTGACATTTCTTTTTTCATATAACTGTTTCGGCCGATTTATTATTTGGATTTCTTTGAATATCTATTTCATGTTTGTTGCCGATGTTATTTTGTCTCTTTTATAGTTAGTGTTAGAGAGGACACGATGAAATAAATAGAAAAGGAAAACAAAGTCGATTTTCTCCGTTTGAATGAGCTCAAAAGATCAGGCAATTTCTTTAAGAATCAGCGATTGTTGGACGGTCTCCTCAAAGATGAAAAAGGGACTCGAGGCAACAGAGGTATGGTTAAGGCTATCATGGACCAAGCGTACGAACAACGATTAGGTTTTGGGTAAGATGCAAACAAGAAGGAAGCTTATACTTATCATCAGGAAGAGGAAGCAGAAATTTCTGACACACTTAATGAGAAAGGAGGGCTTGGAGAATCTGATCTTCACAGGGCGAATAGAGGGAAAGAGAGACAAGGTATAGCAACGCGTGACATACCTAGCTGGCAACTGGATGACAGAACAGGGTCTGGGAGAAGTAGCAAAGGGACAAAATTTATTAAGAGATACAAGGAATAGGGGGAAGGGGAGAGCCATGATTACCTACACCCTAAAGGAACACGGCACATAAATGAAGAAGAAAATAAATTATACTGAGTGCATGCAACGTTACATAATAAAGCCTAATATAATATTCAACATTCCGTGTTAAGCAGTTATGCAACTTTCACGACGACCTTTCGTAAATACCAAATGATATGTTTGGTACCTGTGATCAAAGAATTAGCAAATTATTACTCTATTCAGTGCATTTAGCCGTTTTGTTTCTTTGTTTTCAGTAAACAATCTGAAGTTTGCTTATGGAAATGTTTGACGCCTACAGGAACATAAAAGAAAAGAAATAGATGCCAGATGTGTTTACATGTAATATTTCAAAAAGCCATTGGCCAAAACAACTCGAGTATGAATATAATTTCGACTAATTCATTGAATTTATCTTTAATGGTATAAATAAATTTATTCGATAAATCGTTCAGTTTTCGTCAAGAGAAAATCACCACAGAATTATCTTCATTGATTTTCAAATTGTAAGATTGATAATATGATTATATTGAAGAAACGATCGGACTAATATCCTGATCTTTGTTGTTACGATCACAAGGTTTCAGGTAATTTCGAACTGAACATTTTATTCAATCTGCGTGGATAGATTTGTTTTCATTCCTCGCTTTATGCCTAGGGATATCTCGCCTTGGAAATCAATTATCCTCGCCTTGGAAATCAATTATCCTCGCCTTGGAAACTAATTATCCTCGCCTTGGAAACTAATTATCATTTTTAGTACCGCTCAGTTATTACTAATCCCGTTTCCACTAAGTTTGAACCCATAATTTTTATGTCACCAATTTCATTAACCAATGTTTTAGTCATCTCTAGGCTATTGTTCCACGGAAACGTTGTGATAGAAATAACAAAGATGAGGACATTAATCCAGCTGTAAATAATGGTAATTCCTCATCCCCAAAATTCAGACGCGTATTTTGCGAATAAATTTTTAGGATGCTAATAAAGATCAGATTCTTTTTAAACAAGCAACAAAATATTGTTTTTTTTTTCTCATTATTACTGCAAATATTTATGTTTTCATTTGTTCATGTCATTCAAAGATTCAGTAGTTAAGCGATATTTCGTCCATTTAGGAAAAGATATCGGCAATCCTTTGCAAAAATAATTTTGCGATATAACCTTTTCTATGGCACGAAATGCTTTTGACTCCTTTTTATAGAGCAATCAAGAAATTCAGACAGGATGAAAAAAAAGTAAGAAATAAAATAGTAAAAAGAATATTGAGTTTCACTATATGAATCAGTAATACACCATAAAAGATCAATAAAAAAAAAATTATCGGAAAAAATTCACTGAACACACACATATATGCATGTATGCATGTATGTATGTATGTATGTATGTATGTATGTATGTGTACTGCTTGTACTACTAGCCAAGTTTGGTTAAAAACCATCAAACGTCTCCTGTTAAGGATTCTTTAAATATTTCGAATCGTTTACGTGGTGTCCAGTACATATTTAAATACAAATTACCCAATGCATACATACTTTAGGCTTTCATAAGATTTTGGTTTTTGTACTATGTCAGTTTCATCATTTTCAAATACCACATCTTTTTGTCTTCACGTGACAGTTTTCGTTATATATAGATGTGTGTGTGTGTGTGTTCCGAAAACGAGAAAAATGAATAAATCAAAAAAGCGTTAACAAGGAACTTTTGTTGATCTTTAACAAATTTATTCAGTGACCAATTGTGCTATACACAGGTATTTTTTTCTGGGGGGGGGGGTTAACATTCATGCTAAAAACATCAGTGGTCGCACTGTACATGAAATCGACTTATACAATGTATATGAAAATGAAATCGACTTATACACTGTATATGAAATGTCTAGCATTTTGTTAAATTACCACTTCAGTTTAAATTTAATGTAGGTCATATTCGATTGGTTGATCTGAGTAAAGCCCACAAAACCTTATAACCACCCCCTTTTTTTTTTTTTTTTCGTAAAAAGAGGCTGTTTTTTCTTTTTAAATCTGAATAAAGCTTTTACTCGGCAGTAATTTACAATCGCCTGATGAGATGCGTTGATATTCATCGAAACACGACTGCAATTGTTTAGCGATTTTGACATGTTTTTCGATGTAATATATATATATATATATATATATATATATATATATATATATATATATATATATTGATAATATTATTGGTCAATATACATATATACAAAGACGATAATAAAACTGCTAAGGTGAAATGGAAGATTTTTAAAATGGCAAGGACATATAGATCCTTATATGAACCCTGTTTTCTGTGTTTACTTGAAAAATTGCAAATTATCAGATTCTTTGATAAGAATGCTTTATTAAACCAAAGATCCGAGTTAACGGTAAATTGTAAACACAGTCTAACTTTTACCTTACAATTTAGTTACACTTGTAATTTGACAATGCTTTTTCTTAGATTTAGTTGAACTGTGTTGCACCATATATCTTTCTGTTGGTAAGATTAATTTGGATTTAATATAATTTTGTATTAATCTCCTGGTAGTGTTTGTAACATCTTGTACGTATATATTGGTATTTTGACATTTTGCATTGATTGATTATTATCGTTAACAGATTATATAAAGAATCTTTAGTCAACAGTTGCTTATTCATTTACCAAGTAATCTATACGTTTACACTATTTACTGGCTTCTTAAAGAAGTTATTTATTTATCAACTATATTTTTTTGTTTTGCTTTTTTATGTAGGAAACTCACAATATAACATGTCTAGCATTTTGTTAGATTACCACTTCATTTTTAGTTAGGAAGTGACATTGTCTAATGTACAATTCTGTATCCATTTACATCCGCTCCTGTTTAACGTCTGTTGCTGCCACTGATTTCAAATGTACGGGTCATGACACATTTATGAAAAATAATTTCTTAATTTTTGCTTCTTCACTTAGTTTAAATTTAACGTAGGTCATATTCGATTGGTTAATCTGAGTAAATCCCACAAACCTTATTATCACCCCCTTTTTCTTTTTTTTCGTAAAAATAGCCTGTATACGAGAGCGAATCATACGACGGTCGGTCCATCAGTCGGCTCCACGCATGGCGCGAGTTTGAAGGGCATCTTTCGATCGCGTTGACGGACGATTACGTAATCCAATAGGTCCCACGTACGAGAGTGCGGATGCATCCATGAACATTTGTATTTGTTCGAGTGTTGAAAAATGATATTGGTAATCACAAGCTGATACTCAGTACAAAGGCTTAGAAGACGGAGTCCGTTAACATCCATTTTCCCAATACCTTGCGAGCCAATAACTCCCGTCCAGATTGACACATTGGAGCCCATTCGGGCATTAAAATCTACAAGGAGGAGGATTTTCTCTATCCGAATTACCGCTCGCAGGGATGTGTGGAAAGATTTGTAGAAAGCATCTTTTATCTCTTCGTCAGTACCCAGAGTCGGGGTGTACACACTGAAAATGGTTGCGTAGACATTATTGGGGAGAGGAATTCTGAGGTTCATTAGTTTTTCACTGTGCCCAGTCGTAACAGAAGGGAGATTCCTTAGAAGCGTTGAGCGAACAGCAAGCCCAACACCATGGTCTCGACTTTCTCTGAAGGGAACACCTTTCCAGAAGTATATATATCCATCGCCTTCCTCAGTTAATCCAGGAATCTTGTTTCGCTGAGTGCAGCAATATCTACATTGTAGCGCTTGAGTTTAGATGCGATCAGCGCAGTTCTTCGGTGTGCTCTAATATGATCGGGAAAGTCCAATAGGGTTAGTATATTCCAGGTAACAAGAACAAAAGATTTCAATTTTCTTTGTCTTCCGCCATAAGGGATGACCAACCAGGTACGGTCTCCTGGCCAGCATTTTTCAGGCCACCTTTTATAGACCCATCCTCATGCGTGTCAGGCGGTGCCTCTCCTTGAAAAAGATCCGCCTGGTTGCGCAAGTAGAACACGAGACAATGCGTAGTTCCAGGGACGCAACGAAACAGCCGCCCACGTGCAAGACTTCCAACTAAGGGCTACCAGTATCATCCTGTGCCTGACCTCGTCTCCCAGTACTCGTCGCCGCAGGACTTTTTGAAAGAAAAAGAAAAGAAAAAGAAGAGGAAAGACATCAGAATCTCAGAATTGTTTGAAGTGGTGCTAGAATTGCGCAGTCCCAGCCACACGCACTTGGCTCCCGGGAAAATGATTTCAGTGGCAAGGAGAGGATCCGAAACGTCTAAGGACTTGTCCGAAAGTTGCAGCGGAATGCCGAAGTCCAGGTCTGTTTGGGTCCACCTTAGTGCATGCCCACTAATGCACCAAGTGTGGCTACCGAGACGCTTCGATGGCATTTCCTCCACCAGGGTTACACTACATTCCATAGAATCTCTAGGTTAGCCGGTCGGCGTTGCTTTGGTTAAGATTAGTCTAAGCTACTTACACATAGCTATCAAGTGCTACCACTCCGGGTCCGGGTAGACCTAGGAACACCAGCAATTAAGAGGTGGTTCCACACTCCTCAAAACCTCCTGATCAGAGGCCTTGCTGTCGGATTTAGTATATCGTCTTACCCAGGACGCGGATAAACGTTATCGTCATACCCAGGACAAAATTGTGTAATTATTAATATATATATATATATATATATATATATATATATATATATAATCTATTCGAAAATTATAACATAAATATGTTATAAAATCACTACAAAAAAATAGTCATTTTATTTCAACATTTCTGGTGTCCTATCAAGTGATTGTGTTGAATGTAGAATAGAGGGTTTTAAAAAGTTCAGATCGACCAAACACCCCTCGATAGGAGAAATGCTGTTACATAAGCGTTACAATCAAAATACAACAATTCTACCTAATTAAAAAAGAATAAATATATGCATATACAAAATATATGCATTTTTTCCTTTGTTTCTTCTTTAAATAATTTTATAATATTTCAAACTTAATACAGATTAAATTTAAAATTGATGATTTTTAATTTTCTATTTTATAGTAAAATTTAATATTGATTCGGTAGAATGATTTCTATTTTAGTCTAACCTTAACATTAAGGCATTAATTATTATAACGAAGGTTCGTTTTCAAGTTTTTTGAATTCTCATATATTTGTATTTTGATTGGTTATTGCAGCTTATGTAACAGCGTTTCCACTATCAAGTGTTTTTGGTCGATTTGAACCTTTTAAAACTCTTTATTCTACATTCAACACCATCACTTGATAAGACACCGGAAGTGTTGAAACAAAATGGCTATTTTTTAGTGATTTTATAACATATTTATGTTATAATTTTCGAATAAATTACATTTGCTCATCTCTGTATTGAACACTCTTTTAAGAATAGTATTTTTTGGTTATTCGAATTTATTCCGTATACACCAATCCTATACTTGGGTATATATATATATATATATATATATATATATATATATATATATATATATATATATATATATATGTGTGTGTGTGTGTGTGTGTGTGTGTGTGTGTGTGTGTGTGTGTGAAAATAATAATGTTGTATTAATTCTGTGGTATACCAATGTACTATTTCATCCACAGAGAGCCCTAGCACTAATATGATATACATTGGGTCCACGAAGAATAATTTTAAAGATAGATGGAGGCAGCATAAGTGCTCCTTTAATAATATAAACAAACGAAATCAGACTTCACTATCAAAATATTTTTTGGCACCTGAAGGAAACAAATAAGACACCAAAAGTTAAATGGAAAATTATTGACAAGGCTAGAATATGTAAAGCTTGGGATGACCCATGCCTTTTGTGCCTCCATGAAAAATTGCACATTATTAAACTTCTAAATAATAATAATCTATTAAATAATAGACACGAGTTAACGGTTTTTGTAGGCATCATCAGATTTTTGGTTTGAATTATTAGATAAAAAATGTATATAACTTGTTTAACAAATAGCCCAATCATCAGATTCATAGTAGGAATAATTAACTACAAACATGCATACAACATAACACACTTCATAATCCATAGCCTAAATTAGTAGTTTAAATACCTTACATATAAGATAACCCTTTATGAAGTCGTCAAAAAACAAACGTTACGAAAGTTTTTTTTTTTTATATGCACAATTCCTTTCATAATAAAATAAAATAAAATAAATAAATAAATCTCCATAGACAAGCAAACTAGACGATGGCCAATACATCTTCCCTTTCATTTTGACACCACCACCTTTCCCCGACTTGACACCTTGAAAGTATCTCTATACCGCTACTTATTATAAACACCCTACACTCGCCTACCCAATTTAGACAATTCACCATAGCTGTTACCATGGGGATTTTGATTTCAATTTTAAAACAAGTAAATTTCAGATATACGTTATTCAACAAAAATTTCGCTTGAAGATGGAACGGAGCCCATTTTACTTTCAACCCAATTTAATTTAAAGGATTATATTGAAGTTTTCGGCTCTTGTTTTGAAACATGAGACCTCTTATGTAGCGATTTGGAATCATATTTTTAAATAAATAATTATATATATATATATATATATATATATATATATATATATATATATATATATGTAGAAACTTGATCCTCAACCACTCGCGCAAAATGGCTCACCCACATGTTCCATTCGTCTAAAAGTTTGCAAAATTCCTGCGGACATCGGGTGATACATGCATGTCCATAGAATTTGAGCCACTCTTTATTTTAATGACCCTACATTAGTCGTCCGTTTATTTATATATATATATATATATATATATATATATATATAATCTCAAAGGGGCCCTCTTGGTTGGCTGACAGAATGAGGTACCATATAGCCTCTAACAACACTCGTGACTAACGAGGTTCTATAATAGTGTCTTAAACAACAGTATTTCTTCTATCTTAACTCAGTTTGTGGTGTTAATGTCTTCTTCTGACAATGCAGAATGATTTGCTCGTAAATTCTCTTCAGATTCTACTCTTGACTCATCTGGAGTATCTTTGCTGGATCACTTTATCGGACATCATTACTAAACTGGATCCTCACAGAGCATGTTGACCTGATTGTCTCCCTGCAATATTCCTTAAGATATGTGCTCCTGAACTGGCTTCCTTTCTCTCAAAACTCTACAATAAATGCTTTGCTGCTTCTTGCTTTTCTGCTTGTTAGAAATCTTTTTCTGTCATTCCAATCTTTATGAACGCGAATAAAACATCTGATCCTTCAAAATATTGTACTACTTGCCAGAGGTCCTAATCAAATCTGAATTGGTTAAACATCTTACATCGTAGGGTTTTCTTTCAAATAAACAATGTGGTTTCAGCTTCTCTAGATCAAATGTATTAACGATTATTGCTGAAAAAGTATACAATTTTTTTACAGAAGAATGGTAACGGTTGGGCTGTTTTGACATCTAGAAGACATTTGGCAACGTTTGGCATACTTGCTTTCATTAAAAAGTTGAAAGGTTTTAGTATTTCTGGACAAAACTTTGAACAACTTCACTTTTATCAAATCGTGAAATAAAAACTATTTTGAAAGCCACTCTTCTAGATCTGATTTTACATTAATGCATGGTTCTATCTTTATACCTATTTTTTCCTAATTTTCATCACTGACCTTCCTGATGGCATCAGTTCAAAATTCCGTGTCTATGGTGACGACACAACTATTTACTCCTGTCTTAATAATAAATATGACTGGTTCGATGAGGTTAAGTTGTCAGTATATGAGTAAATGGTTTGAATAAATGGTTCTCCACCATCCCCTCCACCGGTTGTTTTTTTTTTTTTTTTTTTTTGGTCACGTGGTTATGATTTTTTGTTTATAGACTATAAATGTTCCGTTCTTTTGTTACCTTTTTAGCCAGCCATCCCTGATGATCCGCTTAGGTGAAACCTTGGTAGGTTTGTCTGGCTCTTTAGGTTTAATTAGGTCTGCTCTACTTAATGTATTGAGCACTTTATTTAGTTATTTTGCTTACTCGTATCGGGTTTTTTTTCTTTGGACTTTGTACTTACATGCTAGATGATTATTTTCGGCTAACGTAGATGTTCTTGGTTCTTTCTTTTTTTATACCTTTTTTTCCCCTTTGGTATTGGCTTGCTTATTCACAAATCAAGACACCGAAGGTTTTCCGGACGAGTATAATTTCTTATACTTATAATATTATTACTATTACTAATATATATATATATATATATATATATATATATATATATATGAAGAAATTTGACAAATGGAAAATCATTTCATTGAAACCAGATTTGATTACGCATTTCGCATTTCAAGGCTTTATCAGATCCAAAAACGAAAGAAAGTGTGCGCATTGTGTGTATGCTTAAATAATCCATTTCAGAAAAGGCGATATGATTCTCTTGCTTTCAAGCTATACTGTATCCACCACAGTGCCGTGGTACAAGTGAACGGCAAACGGTCGAGCGTTTTTGCTCTATCTAGGTTCGTCAGGGTTGTCCGCAATCGTCTCTACTTTACATTCTGGCATTAGAGCCATTCCTTCGCTCCCCTGAGGGACAGAGCGTGCAGTCCGGCCCTACGTGGACTCGTTTTTCCTGGTGGACCTCGAGCCAGGTTTTTCCACGTAGGCTATATATCCATTTTCGGGTCTTGCCACAACGACAATGAGGTGAATGCGGTTGAACGGTACGAGAAGTTCACTGGGGCAAGATTAACTCCGTCTTCCGGTTTGCGGTTAGGTGATTGGAAGGCCGTTGATTTTCGAGGGCCCTTCATTTGGACCGACGGTCTCGTCTGCATTCTTGAAGTGTGGTTCGGGCCGAATTTCCAATTGGAGAAGTATTGGTCGCAGGTACTCACAAAGGTAGAAGCGTCGGTCCGAACCAGTACTCCCTCTCTGTCGGGGCCGTTGGAAGGTGATTGTGTGTTTGTTTTTCTCCTTGGGTTCTGGCAATTGATCCAGAACAGACTTCCTCTCAATGATGTGGCTTTCAGAGATGGCTGGGTCATCGGCGTGACCTTGGTTTAGAAGAAACGGCTACGCACACCCACTACTAATGATCTCAAGTGCGCCCGTTCTGAGATTATGTGGCGGGTTGACGCTCGTATCTATCCTGAACATCTCGTGTCCATCAATTTCGCATACGAGTGTGATAATGTGTTGTTCATTGTTCTGGAAGTGAAACGGAGGGTGTTTCTAACGCTACTCGCTGTGGCAAGGATGATGGTGTGGATGACGTGGATGGATGAAATCTTACGATGTGAATGTTATTCTCATCAGGATCTGATTGGATTCTTTAGGTATCAGCTCAGGATGAAAATCAGAACTGATAGAAAGCTTTTGCTATTAGGAGATTTCAGCGAAAAGATGGGTAAAAGTCGTGAGCCTGATTCGCAACGGGGCGATTTACTGATGGATCCTTCCTTTGGATTGACTAAAGTTTTTTTCGTTCTCCAAGCTAATGTGAGTAATTATTGTTCCCAGCGTTCTCTTTTCTTATGATCTTTGTCAAGATTCCCAGTGTCCCAAGTTTGTTTTTATCTCCTTTTAATAGTGACTGGATCTTTCCCACGCCACAATTTATTTTCTTCTTTCTTGACCTTTAATGAACGAACGCCTTGATTTTCCCTATCAGCAGAATAAAGAGGCCACTCTTATTTTTCTGTGGGTTGGACGGGTCCTACTAACATATTTTTTTGTTTTGTTTTGTTTTTTTTGTTTTTTTGTTTTTTTCGTTATTAGGATCACGCTTCCTTTGATGATAAATAATATCTATATTTTTGTAAAAAAAAAAAGGAGAAAAATAATGGGAAAAAATTGTAAATATCCATAAATTTTGACATCATGCAGTTTTAGTAGGTTTGTCTATGTGTATGTGGCATTTTGGTAAATATAGGATTGGGTGAATGAATGGGTCGCGTATCACATTAGCTAGGTCAACTTTGTTTTTACACATTTTGATAAAATTTAAGAACATTTGAGCAAGTATCGGCTATGTTATTAGACTACAAACTGATGTTAATTTTGGGCGTACACACACACGATCTCTCTCTCTCTATATATATATATATTAATAAATATACATATTATTCCTCATTGGTAGCACGACTCTGAGCATAAATCACGCACGACGCAATCATCATATGCTGAATATGAACTGATTGTTACACAATTTTGAATTATAATATATCTTGTTATCACAAGCGTAGTTATATATTATGCTGGGGTTACAGGGTTTTTTTTTAATTTAAAATTGTATTTGGCAATTAAAATAATCGGAATTTATATATGTATGTAGAAAAAATATATACTTGAGTGAGGAATATTCATATTTTAATTTTTTTATTATATAATTAAAGGGAAATTACTTGTCCTTTTTAATACAAGGATATATATTTAATAGTAATATATTAAAAATAGACCGTAATTAGCATTAAAAGTAACAATTAAAAATTTCTTAAAATGAAAAATGAAAATAAATTGAAAATAAAATAGAGTATTGAAGGGTCTTGAATGTATTTTCAATGTATTCTCCCCTTCGTGTAAATATTGTGGTTGCCCTTAATAGAATCCAGTGATAATTCCGGATTTTATTTTGTTGTTATGACTGGAGAAGTTTTATATATATATATATATATATATATATATATATATATATATATATATATATATATATATAAGCGTTTCTCCCCAAGCAAGGCGAGAAGCCACTAGGACGCAAGAGGTTAGAGAAAAATTTGGAGCAAGATCAAATAAGAGTGATAGAAAAAAAGGATGAGGAGAAGAATAGTGGACAGATCAAGGCAACTGGAGATGTCGATTGACATTACATTTCAATAGCTGGAGATTATAGCTCTCAGGGAAACTGGATAGGGGAAGGGAGTTCCACAGGCGAGAGGTGCGATACATGAAGCTATTGGAGTAGAAGAGACGGATACATTTAGGAGTTTCGACAGTGAAAGAATGAGAGCAGGATGCCAGCCTCGTAGGGCGATTGAAATCATGAAGTCTGGGAATCAGCGAATGCAGCTCCTCGGAGCAATTGCCATGAAAGTAGTTGTAAAACAGACAGAGAGAGGCGATGGCGCGTATGTGAGAAAGTGACTGTAGACGAGATGCCAGAGCAGGGCCAATTATATTGCATAAGCGCCTCTGGAGCCTATCAAAAACCCTGAGGCAAACAGAAGGGGCTCCAGACCATATATATATATATATATATATATATATATATATATATACCCCACATATATAAACACAGTCTCACACACACACACACACACACACACACACACACACATATATATATATATATATATATATATATATATATATATATATATATATATATGTATATATATATATATATATATATATAGTTATACTCTGTTTTGGAAAAACCTTAGGTATTTTGGCTTGTAATTGAACAAACCAATGCCCAAGGGAAAATAAGGGATAAAAATTTCTTTCGATTGTTTTCGCCTCAATTTCATGTTCTTAGTTCTTTTTTTTTTATCCCTTGTGTATGAGACTGTGTTTATATATGTGGGGGTATATATATATATATATATATATATATATATATATATATATATATGGGGGTATATATATATATATGTGGGTGTATATATATATATATATATATATATATATATATATACGTGTGTGTAGCTGTGTGTATCTATATATGCGTATGTATATATATATATGTGTGTGTGTGTGTGTGTGTGTGTGTGTATATATATGTTATGGACTAAATGGACTCGTCCTATTATTATATCATGCCTCTCAAGAGAGCAGTTTACAGTTGACGAGTTGACTATGTGTTCAAGGCGGTAGACAGACCCTGAACCCGTCTAGGCGGGTTCAAAGGGTATGTTTTTGGCCGATCCTACGGACCCGGAGAAACCCACGTTAAACTCGGCCTTGTGCCACATACATTCCTTGTAGGGGGACTGTTAAATATTGTTGACGAGTTGACTACTGTAGTTTGCTGTCAGTCGGACGTGCAACACTTTTGTATTCGTTCTTTTTGTTAATAATCTGTTTTCACTAAATTGCTGAGTTCGAGTTTTCTTTCGGACCTATTCTGGGTCCACAACACTGGCGACGAGGATTTAAGAACTTCACGGTAGAACCATAAAAGAAAAAAAATTGTTTACCAGTGTCTACAACACTGGCGCCGAAGTTATAAACTTTACGTTTCGCGGTTGTCCAAAAAAAAACTACTGTGTACGAGAATAACACATTTAAAGAAAAAAAAAGTGATTTGTTTTGTTTTTTTCTCTTCCCCTCCGAGCAACACAAAGGTTGGCTACAATAAAAATTACGTTAGAAGCGTAATACTGAAAATTAAAACATGGAAGAGTTTAAAGCTACTATTTTAGAACTGGTTAGAGTCCAGTTTGAACAACAACGAAGCAACGAAGAAAAACAATTGGAATTACAGCTAAAACACGAAGAAAAATTAAAATTACAGCGACAAATGATAGAACAACAGAAAAGTTTTGAAGAATTGATTCTACAAACAGCGTCGAATAAGGGTCAAAATATCGAGAGCGAAACTACTTTTTCACAAAACGCGATTTGGAGTACAATTGACAATTTCACTTATTCGCCAGACGAAGATAAAACCTCCGCTTCATATTTCAGAAGGTATAAGGATCTATTCGAAATAGATTGTGGGAAATGGGCTGACGCTAAAAAGCTACACCTACTGCTCCGGAAATTAGGGACTACTGAACATAGCAAAATTCGTGGACTGCCTATTACCTCGAAAAATTAGTGATTTGACTTTCATTGAAGCTATAAATCTCCTTACAGAATTATTCAGCCCCAAAACGTCGTTATTCCACAAAAGGTGGAAGTGTTTAAACCTAACCAAGAAAGACAGCGAAGATTACTCGACATTCGCATCGATAGTTAACAAACATTCTGACGATTTTAAATTGGCCGAACTTACCGCAAACAATTTAAAATGACTAATATTTGTACAAGGACTTGTATAAACGGAAGATACAGAAATTAGACGTGGAGCCTAACCAGATTAGAGGGAGAACTAAATTTAACTTTACAAAATATAGCCGAGGACTGCCAAAAATATATAAGTGTAAAAAATGATTCTAGAGATATTGAAGAGTCAGGCGTTGCACACATAAGAAAAATACATCGAAAACCACATTTTCCCTCCCCTTCAAAAACAGGTCAAACCAAAAAAGATTATTTTCACTCTCCTAAGAAAAAAAGTCAACTCAATGAAAAACAGAAAACTTTACCGCCTAGTCCATGTTACCGTTGTGGAGCACTTCATTTTAAACCGATATTGGCAATCTTTAAGATTGCCAATATCGGTTTAAAACCTGTCTAACTTATAATAAAGTTGGGCACAAGAGTTCACATTGCAGAGTAAAAATCCGGATTAGAAACACAAAAAGAGACGAACTGGACGTCAAAAGTATAAGAAAGTATGTGCAGGTAGAAATACTGAATAAAAAAGTCAGGCTACAATTAAACTCAAGATCTGATTTATCAATAATCAACCTACATACTTGGAAAAGGTTAAATAAACCAAACATGCTAAAAACCGACAAAATAGCTAGGTCAGTGACCGGTAAAAAAGTTAAGTTTGAGGGTGAAATTATCGCGAACGTTACTTTGAACGAAACAACCAAAAAATTGAAAATGTTCGTGTTAAAAAACACAAACAATCTAATTGGCACAGATTGGATGCGGCAGTACAATCTGTGGGATTTGCCAATTAATACTTTTTGTCAGAAAATAGAAAATCTGACGACCGAGTCAGATAAACTAAGAAATGAATTAAAAGAAACCTTCCCCGAGGTCTTTTCCGCTGGCCTTGGTAGATGCAGAAAGATGTCAGCAAAATTTGAGCTAAAAGTGAACACTCAACCAATATTTAGGAAAAAAAAAGAATGTGCCTTTCGCCTCGTTAGAGGAAATGGACAAGGAATTAGACAGACTTGTAGAGACTGGCGTTTTATCTAAAGTTGAATATAGCCAATGGGCAGCACCAGTAGTGTATGTAAAGAAGAAATCTAAGGAAATCCGCGTGTGCGCAGATTTTTCTACTGAACTAAACGCAGCACTAAAAGATTATCACTACCCACTTCCAAGCCTGAAAGAAGTTTTTACAAAACTTAATGGAGGCAAGTTCTTTTCGAAAATCGATCTCAGCGAAGCTTATCTCCAGATACCCGTTGAGGAAGAAAGCTCAAAATTACTATGTATAAATACACATAGAGGCTTATACAAATGTGAAAGACTTGCATTTGGAGTAAAAGTTAACCAGCCATTTTTCAGCAGGTTATGGACACCATGCTGGGTGGACTTGACTTTTCAATGGCTTACCTAGACGACATCTTGATAATCAGTAAAAGCTTGGAACAACACCGGGAACACATCCACAAAGTATTTTCACGAATACAAGACTATGGCTTCAAAATAAAGGAAGGCAAATGAGACTTCTTCATGAAAGAAATCAAATATTTGGGTCACATCATAAACAAAGACTGTAGGAGACCGGACCCAGAAAGGGTCACTGCAATTAAGGACATGCCGGCTCCTGAAAACGTCACAGCGCTACGGAGCTTTTGGGGGTTAGCGAATTACTATCAAGCGTTTATCCTAAATATGCATAACCTTCGTGCCCCGCTGAACGAGCTTTTAAGAAAAGATAAGGTTTGGGAATGGACACCCGAATGCCAAGAGGCATTCGAGAAAACTATCAAAGTCCTAACATCGGATTTATTCCTTACGCACTACGACCCCAACCTCGAGATCATAGTTGCTAGCGACGCAAGCTCGCATGGAATAGGAGCGTGCATCCTTCATAAAATGCCAGATGGAACGCAAAAGCCCATCGCTCATGCATCAACGGAAAGGAACTATTCCCAAACAGAAAAAGATGCATTAGAAATCATATTCGCAGTCACGAAATTTCACCGTTACATACACGGAAGATTTTTCACATTACAAACGGACCATATACCGCTACTCAGTATTTTCGAGTCAAAAAAAGGATTACCCGGTTATACAGCAAACAGACTGCTGAGGTGGGGGACAATTCCCCTAAATTACAAGTTGGAATACCTCCCCTCGAAAAAAATCTGTCACGCTGACGGACTTTCTAGACTGGTTCCAAGACATAGGGAACCCTTAGAAGATTCTGTGATCGCTTCCCTACGAACGGAGGGGGAAATAAAAACTTTATTATGTAGCACTATAAGAGAACTTCCTGTGACGCTACAAGAAATAAAACATGAAGCCCACAATAATGAATTCATTAGCGCAACAAAAACAAAAATTTTAGAGAAGGACCAACACATATCAGACAGTTTTTCCCGATGTGAAGAGGTACTCCTATAAAGCAAGAAAGTCGTCATTCCAAAAAACCTACAGAAGAGAATACTGAAGGAAAAATAGGATGAAAAGTCAAATGCACAGCTCGTACGTATATGGCCTAAAATGAACCAGGAGATCGAAAATATGGTCAACACATGCAAGAGCTGTGCATTGGCGGGAGCTATCACTCATAAACCGTGGCTAAAGACGGACCGACCTTGGTCAAAAATCCACGTGAACTTTGCGGGACCGCTAGAGGGATTCTACTATCTAATTGTAGTAGATAGTTATTCAAAATGGCCGGAAGTGTTCCGATGTAAAAATTCCACTACGGAGGCAACAATAATCTACTTTCACGAGTTATTCGCTCATTTTGGGGTAGTAGATTGCTTGGTCAGTGACAACGGAACTCAATTTACTTCAACCGACTTTAAAGAGTTCTGCGAATTTTTTCAGATAAAACACATTACGACCCCCCCCCATATCACCCGAGGTCGAATGGTCAAGCAGAACGCTTCGTAGACACCCTAAAAAGAGCACTGAAAAAAGCTTGGGGGGTGTTATGGGACCTACCTTGATGGACTAAATGGACACGTCCTATTACTATATTATGCCTTAGAGCAGTCTACAGTTGACGAGTTGACTACGGGTACGTCTTCTGTGTACGACTTCTGTCGAACTCTCTACTTTGGCAGAGAGGAACACGGACGAAGCTTTGCCGAAGGGCAAAGTTTTGTCCGGTGAGGTAGACAGGCCCTGAACTCGTCTAGGCGAGTTCAAAGGGTATATTTTTGGCCTAGCCTACGGGCTCGGGAAAACCAACATTAAACTCGGCCTTGTGCCACATACATTCCTCGTAGGGGGACTGTTAAATATCGTTGACGAGTTGACT